>JAMAGL010000008.1:0-211766 GCA_023626215.1 Talaromyces sp. PL2406 | reverse complement strand
TTTAATAAATATAACACAGCTGTCTTTTAAAAAAAAATTTTTTCAACCCCCCCCCCCCCCCCCCCCCCCGGCATTTGGTATTGCATCGCCTCATTCGTTGGACATTTCGACGACCGTTGACCTATTCGCAGCCTTTTCTGTGCCACGGGCTGGAGCTTGACACTCGATCTGGAGTTTATCTGCAAGCGAGCAAAGTCATTAAAGCAATGATGCTGGGCGCCTATCACCGCGTAATCTGTTACCTATCTGTTACCTAAGTAGTATGTAGGTAATTGATTGTCAATTTGGTGACCATCTCACGCGTAGTACGTACCTAACTAATATCGATCAACTTGAAACTCAATACTCGCTACAACAAGTATCGTATAAACATTGACAGGGCATACACCTCGGTAGATTCTAGGTGTTTGTACGTATACCTAAACTCCAGATGTCCAGAACCGATGTTAGCCACCACAAAAATAATACGTAGTCTAACTAATCCACAAACCAGTAATCAACTTTCCATGCATATCGCCCCAGGCCTTTGAATTAATATGCATGCATGCAAGACATACACAACTTGATAGTTAGGGAATTAGGGTAATCGAGGATGTATGGAGTACGTACAATCGATAGGCTCCCAACACTGCCAACACATCACCTGGTCCGTGTGTCTATCTACATGTAGTAATTGCCAACACATCATTTTCTGTTAGCAAATTAGCAATTAATACAAGCAAGGATCTAGATGGCTGTATGCACAATGTATGTGAAGATTTGTGGTGGATCTGCCATGTATGATTAAGCAGTGTTCGTTCATGTATGATGAGTTGGCAATCGGATGATGGTATCACATTGCTTGCTAGCCATGCAAGAAGAGGATATATTTGAGAAGATGCCCCGGTAGTGGATCTGGTTGATTTTTTTAAGTATTCTTTCTTTATTTTTTCTATCTTTGTAATTTCAAGAATTTGAGCCTCTGCGCAGAAGTTACTCGTTGTTGGGTTTGCGAGAAGATGGAAGGTGTACCCATCGCAAAGAATACCGCCGAGTCTTTTTCTTACTACTTTATGCTCTTTACGACATAATTAGGACGATTGTTTAGATTGTGGAATCGCTAATAGAAGCTCCTTATATCAACACCAAAGAATAGCAAGAATACCGAAGAAAACGAAACAACAAATCAAAGCGCAGGATGATCAAAGCAAACGACACGAACAAGAAAACAAGAAACGAACAAACAAAACCGCCATCGCTGGCGCGCAGGTATCGCTGCATGCGTCTTGACATGAACAAAAAAAAGAAGATACACAGATCGTTACTCATTAAGTCGTTGAACAGACAATTTTCATACGTCGATCGATGACTACCGATTCGCGCGCGCAATCAACCAATGCAACACGGCATCCAAGTTCGTCTCCTCCTTTGCACTGATTCCATAGCAACTTACTTCACGACGCACAATGGACTTGAGATCCATCTCTTCAATAAGCTCGTCGACAGACAGTTTGTTGGGGAGATCGGACTTGTTGCCCAGCACCAACAGGGGGATGCCGTCTAGACTTGGTTTGTCTAGGAGGTCGTGCAGTTCTTCTGTTGCGACGGGTAGGGCTGCGTGGTCGGCAGCGTCGACGATATATCTGTTCATGTTAATCGAGAAAACATTCTACTCAGTGAGTTTGTGTGGCTTACACTATAGCGTTTACCCCACGACAATATCGTTCCCACATCGGTCGGAATCGCGGTTGACCTCCCAAATCCCAACTACACCAAAGTCAGCATACCATCGGATAGATGAGACACGCTAGAAAATGCGAAGGACAAACCATTTCAACGTCACATGGCCCTTCTGGACCTTTTTGGTATTAAAGCCAATAGTGGGTATGGAACTGCAAGGGTGATCAACGTTAGTTCGTGAGGGGTCCCGGTTCAAGGTTCGCTTTGTGACCGATTTCAATGTCCGGTTGTCACGGGCACACTCGGATTGGCTGGAATGGAGCACTTACTCGATTGTGAATTCTCCTCCCTGCGGTTTTGATGTGAGTAGAGTTCAATCGGTCGAGAGAAAGAGAGGGAAAGTGAGAAAGACGTACAGCTAAAACACGAAGCAACGACGACTTGCCGGCGTTCTGGAGACCAATCATGGTGACATCCATTTCGGTGGCCCTACACAGTGAACAAGAGACGAACGGTCATTAGCCGGTTGATCAATAGGAACAGCGAGTTGACTTTGATCGTTCTGGTTCGTGCGGGTTATGGGTCGACCCGGATCCAGTTGAAGCCATCGGCGCCATCTCCGCGAGAGGATCCATTTTATTTTCTCGATGTGAAAGAGAGCTGGTGACGTGATGGACACAGACGCAGACTTACCAAAACATGCGCAACAGCCAGTCATAAATGGTTCGAAAGATACCGGCCATGATGGATAAATCGGGAGCGGTCAGAAAAGGCGAGAAGGTAAAATGAAAGGAAAAGAATGAACGACTAGTAAGAACGACGATATCTCAAAAAGACGCAATCCGAGTAAGTAGTAATAGTACTGCTGTTAGTATGGTCGATGTTCGTTCGAGATTCGGCAAAATCACAACCAAGACTTTCTTTTCTTCCCCCTCCATCGGCTGACCAGCAGGTCCGAGTTGAGTGCGGTCGATAGTGAACGAATGGGCCTAGCAGAATTATCGATTATTGATTATTGATTAAGTACGTAGTGCTGTTGTATGGCGTAGTAACCTACGTAGTAGGACGCTGAGTAAGTGGATGAGTTCTTGTTGGAGGAAGGAAAGTCTTTGGTTGAACAAAAAAGGCCAAGTGGGGTGGCTGCCTCTGCTTTTAGGCCTCAACGCCTTTTTCTGCCTTCAACAAACTACTGTTTTGACATCTTATTGTTCCCACACTTTTAGTAACTATATTGTCCCATTACAGAAAAAGTGGCACATTTCTTCTCATCCAAATCAATGTGGAAAATTCTCAACGCGCACATGACCGATCGGAGGACAACCTGGATGCCTTGATTAGTGCTACTCTACCAGCTAGTACACTAAGTACAGTAGTTTATTGTTAATCATTTTGCTATGGAGAATCTGATTGATTTCTGGGTTATATTGGATTATATTGGCTTATAAAACGGGTCATATCAATACTTTATTGTACGCCGATTGGCTATTTGGCTGTCTGCCTGGGCTATTGATATGTTTATCCAGAGGCTAGGGACTAATAGGATATGCACGACATCACGTTGGTGTTTAGTAGGCTCGCACAGACTATGTAGTCGAGTTATGGTGTACGTCTAAGTTAGTATAGGACTATAGTTATAGGCAGTTGGATAAGACTGGTGATTCAGCCTTGTAGCCTAATAGTAGAATTATATTGTGCAAGGTACACCGGGATTGACAGGCTGCAAGGCTGCAAGGCACCAATTAGGGTAAGAAAGTTTGTGTAATACCATCCACTCATATTGTATGCCTGTCATATCCGCAATCTGCCTACCACTACTTATGTCGTCGCACCATTCCTGATCTTATCATTCTTGCCAGTCTCGTCGATCTTGTCATCTGGTCAATACTTGCCAACCTGAATTGACTTGCTTAAACATAGGTGACAACAACCTCAGATGAGCTTGGAACAGAAACGGAGGTCAAAACCTGACCATTCTGCTCAAGATCAATCAAATCAGCTCCATCAGTGCCAACGGATTGGCCGTTGGAAAGACCAGCCGAGGCGGAAGTAAAAGTGACCGATCCAAAGTTGTCAAGGGTAACCAAGCTACCACCAGATTCATAATCCTCAACAATCCACTCCGCATTCTGACCTCCGAGAGCAGAGGAAGAGTCAGGCGCGGTCAAGTCCTGGTGGACGGTCTGGCCAGTGCTCAAATTCTCGATGGTGGCAGTTCCGGAAGTGCTGGAGCTGGCCACGACAGAAACAGCAATGGTGTCTCCGGCGTTGATGTGGATGCCAGAAAAGTCATAGGCATAATCCGGGAACCACTCGTACCATGCGTCAAAGGAGGCAGTGCCGCTGGAATCAACGCTGAAGTCAATACCGGTCTGGAGGATGGCGGCACTGTAGGTGTCGCCGTCAATACCGACCCAGGCGGAGGCAGAGCCTGCTTGGCCGTTAACGGCTTGAGGGGTTGGGACAGTGAACTGAGCGGACACAGAAGTGAAAGTGGTGCCTGATGGAGGCGAGGTCAAGACGGCGCCGGACCAGTTGGAGGAATAGTCAACATGGGTGTTGTTGGTTTGCTTGGGGTGCGACAGACGGTTACGTCCAGCGACACGAGCAGCAAGGCCGTGGTCTGAGGGTGCAGCGAAAGCGCCTGCTGCAAAGAGAGCAACGGTGGTAGCAGTGAACTTCATGTTTGCATTTCAAGACTAACAAGAGGTATATTGATATGAAGAAGGCTGACTGGCAGATGAGGAAGTGTTGTTTGTGATTGTGTTGAGGAGAAAGTCCGATCGCATGGCTACAACCCACCTTTATATACTTCTCTACGTCCATACAAGACTGACAAGAGCCGGGATGTGATTTGCAATTCCAGACTAGAAGTGCGAATGGTTACATCGATAGATGTTTGCCAGCACGTCTTCCAGTCAGCGAATATATAAATCACAAGCGACCAAGTCACATCGAGGAATCGGATTGGTTGTCATCTCGACTCCTCCTCATCCCATTCGACAAACGCCATTCGACACCATTGTTGAATCACTTTTGTTTTGTGCTCATGCAGGAAACCCATGGATGTAATATTGTTCAGGTGTGTCGAATATGGGATCAGATGTCGCGTTGGGTAGGCCTTGAGCTGGCATTTCCGCGGTCTGTTCACACTCCTATACCTGGTAATTTGATAAAGAGTCTTCTGATAGGTCGTGGATGCGTCGACAAAATAAAATCAATATCAGGCGCCATCACATATTGAGCAAAAGCCGTCAAAAATCTCGTCAACCCGAGCATTTTATTCGAGGGTCACGATATTTGTACCAGTCACCATCATTTTGTCTGCTATTTCTAGTCTGTACAAGGTAAGTGATCAACGACACGAACAAGCTTAAGCACTGTCAGCACTGCTAGACCTCTAAAATGGCGCCATTGGTGCTAGCTTCAATCTAGATGGGTGGCTTTCCAGGAGACAAATAAAATGATCGACATAAAGATGCGCTGGATGTAACGCTCGGTGCAATCATCTGGATATGTTTGCAATTTTATGCACGATCCAAGTCATTCGATCAACCGTGGTTGCTGAATTGAAGAAAAGAAGTCATGTGTACCTAAGGTAGTGGTGGTCGGTGTACAGCGTTCGTCTGAACCGTTGATGGGCGGCGCGGCTAGCCGAGGTTGAAGTTAAGCATATTTCGGAACCCTCACGACAACTGGCAGATTCAATATATCGATCAATTCTTAATCTATATGCCATCAAAATAAGAGAGAAATGAATATTTTGAAGTTGAAGAAGATGTGCCAAGTAAACAAATCAAGAAGGAAAGACCGGCTGACAAATAGACAGTTGTGTCACATGAGGGTCGTAATATGATTGGATGACGGCAGCTCTATCAGCACGTGATGATAACAGGCCGCTCCACTCAAAATTTCCGAAAGGAAAAAGTCGAGATGGCTTTGTCCATCAAAGTCGACGAGAGACATTTAACCCATTGATTGGTTGCTGTCAGGCCATTTGTCTTTTATCACATCCGCAAAGAAATGGTCCTTTGTTTGATGAGCTAATCGACTTTTTTTTTCACCACATTGCGTCCTGTTTCTGCATTGACAACATAGACGAAGATTTTCACGACTCGATAGAATCGCCAAAATGGCCCCTGCGCCTACCGACACAGAATGGACCGTAGGGTTCGACACCCTTCGACGAGAAAACCTTTTCAAGAATCCGCCAAAAGACAAATCCCCTTATCCCATGCTACAGGCGGCCATCCGACCTCACATCGATTCATTCAATGCGCTTTTCGGAGAAAGCAAGATCATGGAGGCGGCTCTAGCGGATATGGGAACTAAGACTTTCTTGGATGGCGACGTCGAGACTCCAGAACAGCGAACAATACGAAAGGCTCGGGGCGGAGCGCCTCCACAGCGCAATAGCCTTAATTTGCGCATCACGGAGCTTTTCCTCGACAAAGCCGTGCTGCCGCCAACCAACAAATTCGTCCCTCGTCAGGCTACTACTGTCAACCCTGATTACCGCAACATATACCCTGCCGAATGCAGAGAACGACATGCCACATATCGAGGACGATTGCGTGCAAGGCTTCAGTACCAGGTCAATAACGGAGAATGGCGCGAGTCCGTACGAGAATTGGGTCAGGTACCGATTATGTTAAGATCTAACAGATGTCATTTGGAATCCTTCAGTCCCCAGGAATTGGTCGATCATAAAGAAGAGTCCGAGGAATTGGGCGGTTATTTCGTTGTTAACGGAAACGAGAAACTTATTCGAATGTTGATCATGCCCAAACGCAACTTCCCCATGGCCATCAATCGACCCTCTTTTCAAAAGCGTGGAGCCGGTTTTACGTCTTTTGGTATCCAGATTCGATCCGCTCGACCCGATCAAACTACACAGACTAACGTCCTTCATTATTTGTCTGATGGAAATGTCACATTTCGATTCTCATGGCGAAAGCAAGAATATCTTGTGCCGGTCATGTTGATTTTGAAGGCGCTTGTCGAGACCAACGATCGCGAAATCTTCGAAGGCATTGTTGGCACTGCCTCATCAAAGGGATCTGCCAACACCTTCGTCACTGACCGTGTTGAATTGCTACTCAGAACATTCCATGGTTACGCGCTCTATTCTCGAGCGGACGCCAGAGCCTACCTTGGAAAGAAATTCCGACCCGTCATATTTGCGCCAGCAACTTGGACTCATGAGAAGTGTGGTGAAGAGTTCTTGCGCAAGATAGTGCTACCACATCTTGGCAACCAAAACGTGACGACCACACAAGATTATGACAAATTCAAATTGATTCTTTTCATGATCCGAAAGCTCTACGCCTTTGTTGCTGGCGACTGCGCCGCCGACAATCCTGATGCTGTTTCTAACCAGGAGGTCATGCTTGGTGGTTACGTCTACGGCATGCTGTTGAAGGAGAGACTTGAAGAATGGTTGTTGAGTTTTGGAAGACTCCTGAGGGACTGGTCATACAAGGGCGGCAATCTCAAATTCACAGACCCATCGTTCGAGAAAGATTTCATTTCCAAGGTTATAAAACGCACAAATGAGAACTTGGGTGGAGCTTTGGAGTATTTCTTGTCGACGGGCAACTTGGTCAGTCCAACTGGTTTGGATATGCAACAAGCCACTGGTTTCACTGTGGTTGCTGAAAAGATTAACTTCTATCGATTTATTGCTCATTTCCGCATGGTTCACAGAGGTACTTTCTTTGCTCAGCTCAAGACCACCACAGTCCGTAAGCTGTTACCCGAAAGTTGGGGTTTCATGTGTCCTGTACACACTCCTGATGGTTCCCCTTGTGGATTGCTTAACCATTTGGCCCATAAGTGTCTCGTTTCCACGAACGACCTGGATGTTGCGCATATTCCCCGTGTCTTGGCGCAATTGGGTATCAAGACCGAATCTTCGGCCGAGGTTACTGAGTCTGTCTGTGTACAACTGAACGGACGTGTTATCGGCTACTGTTCACCCAAGCAAGCCAAAATGATCCACGACACCTTACGATTCTGGAAAGTTGAGGGTTCGCATGATATTCCCAGAGAACTCGAGATCGGCTACATCCCAAACATGCACGGTGGCCAGTACCCCGGTATCTACATGTCCTCACAACCAGCACGAATGTACCGCCCTGTGAAATATTTGGCACTCGACAAGCTCGACTATGTGGGGCCCTTTGAGCAACCGTTTATGGAAATTGCTTGCTTGGAGGAGGACATCCGCTCCGGCCTCTCAACACACATCGAGTTCACGCCAACCAACATTTTTTCGATTATTGCTAACATGACGCCATTTTCTGATAATAATCAGTCTCCCCGTAACATGTACCAGTGTCAGATGAGTAAGCAGACTATGGGTACCCCGGGAACGTCGATCGCCTACCGCACCGACAACAAGTTGTATCGACTCCAGACTGGTCAGACACCAATCGTTCGATCACCATTATACAACGCCTATGGCTTGGATAACTTCCCTAACGGATGTAATGCAATTGTAGCTATACTGGCCTACAGTGCCTATGACATGGATGATGCGATGATTATCAACAAATCCTCACATGAGCGCGGGTTCGGACATGGTACGATTTACAAGACGAAGTTTTACAACCTGGACGACAAGGATTCTCGGCGAAACAAGTCCAAACGTGAGATCAGCAAGCTTTTCGGATTTGCTCCAGGCGCCGAGATCAAAGCTGAATGGCGCACCACACTCGACGAGGATGGTCTGCCTCACCCTGGCGTCAAGATCAAAGAAGGTAGCTACGTAGCGGCCTGGTACACCGTTCGATACGATGCCGGCAGCGACTCCTATGTCAATGTTGACGGGCAAACCCATTTCCTTAAATACAAGGATGCGGAAGAAGGATACATCGACACCGTCCGTCTCGTTGGAAATGAAAATGGAAACGAACCACTGCAAGCCATCAGTGTCAAGTTCCGTCTTCCGCGTAAGCCTATCATCGGTGACAAGTTCTCGTCTCGTCATGGGCAAAAAGGAACATGCGCTCAATTTTGGCCAGCTGTGGATATGCCGTTCTCTGATAGTGGTATTATACCTGATTTGATCATCAACCCGCACGCTTTCCCTTCTCGTATGTTTGTCCCTTTTCCTACTATCAATGTGATCTATGCTAATGAAGCAGGCATGACAATCGCCCAAATCATCGAATCTATGGCCGGCAAAGCCGGTGCTCTCCACGGCCACCCGGTGGACTGCACGCCCTTCCAATTCAACGAAGAAAATACCGCAGCCGACTATTTTGGCCACCAACTTCGCAAAGCAGGCTACAACTACTACGGGGTAAGTTGACTGCCTTCCTGTCCTCTGAACGACTCAGCTAACAGTCTTATGGAATGAACCATGCTACTCAGGTATCACTGGTCAACCCTTCGCAGCTGACATTTACATGGGTGTCGTCCACTATCAACGTCTCCGACACATGGTCAACGATAAATTCCAAGTCCGTACCACAGGTCCCGTGAACAGCATTACCGGACAACCGGTCAAGGGTCGTTCGAAGGGAGGTGGTATCCGTGTCGGAGAGATGGAGCGTGATTCATTGCTTGCGCACGGTTGCGCGTTCTTGTTGCAGGATCGATTAATGAATTGCTCCGACTCTACACGTGCTTGGATTTGTCGTGATTGCGGCTCTTTCTTGTCTACACAGGTTGCCGTCTCCTCGAGCGGTTCATCCGGCAGTATGGCTGCTGGAGCAAGCAAAGCTGCTCTAGCAGCTGCTGCAAAGGCCACACCGAACAACCAAGTCATAACCTCAAACCTCTCTCGCATCAGTTCCGTCAACGCCCTCGGCGGCACAAACGGTATCGTGCGATGCCGCCGTTGCGCACGCGAAGCAGTCTTTGACGATTCGCGAGCTATGGTCTGGGAAGATGGCGACGGTAATCGGTATGTTGGGGGTGACAACGTTACCGTTGTCGTTGTGCCGGGTGTGTTGAGGTATTTGGACGTTGAGTTGGCGGCTATGGGTATTCGTCTCAAGTTCAAGGTTGACCATTAGACGGCTATCACCATCAGACGGCTACCCTAAAGATCGGGCCAAGAAAAAAAGTTTATTTATTTCATGGGTGAATGTATAGTTGTCATTTTTCAGCAATGGGTTGTACTTTTCTGCTAGGTTCTTGTTTTTGTTGCATACAGCTAGGCGTTTACGCCTTTGTACTTAAGTCATAGTCAATTTTACTGTTTTTGGAATCAATACACATACTTTCAAAACAATATTACGTGCGTTCTACTCAAAGTTTCTAATGCGTAGTACCAAGTCTCAATTCAAGACTATCGATAAATCTAAAAAGACATTGATGGAAGAAATCCGAGCGTACATGCTCTAGCCGAAGATCTAAAGGGAAAAAAAATTAAACCTCGGCAGTAACATTCGTAAATTCACCCTTCTCCAACTTGGTCTTCCAGAAAATCGGGTCGGTATCGCTGAATCCATGGTGAACCCATCCTTCTTCCTTGACATGATACAAGTTGATGTAACCACCAGAGTATGCGTCTCGGTGAGTAGCAGCGAGGATACTTCGGCGGCCGAGTTCGAGTGCTTCCTCGGTAGAGAGATCGTATCTGTATTCGGCGTCTAGGACACCGTAGGCGAAGGTTTGACCGGATCCGACACAGAAGAGGTTTCCGGGTAGGCGGGTGCCATCGGAGTCGATATAGTAGAGAGCTGGGCCTTCTTGGGGGGTCATCTACCGGACCTGTTAGTTTTTTGCTTCACGCTCCGTGGTGAAATAAACGTACTCCTGCAAGCATAGTACCCATACCCAATCCCATGGACTTGTAAGAGTATGTCAAATTGGCCAAAATCTTCGATGCTGCTGCAACGGTGATTCTTCGCTTATGTCGGAGTTCTGAGAGAGTTAGTACCCTTTCAACAGTCCAGACGTCGAGGTTATCATACCATGAAGAGTACATTGCTCAGCCAAATATCTCAACCAATATTGACAATCCTAAACCCCATCTTAGCATGACCATCGACAATACACCAAAAGGATACGTACAGCGGCAGTACCAGCCATGGTTCCCAGCAATCCCGGAACAGGGGCATCCTGATCCTTCTTCAAAGCCATGTTCAACCGTGAGACGGGAATGACCTTCTTAACTGTCTGACTGGCGATCCAGTTACCAGCGGTAGCTCGGGAATCTGTGGCGACGATCTTCCGTTCGTGTTAGCTGTATTTTCCCCGTGACGTCGATTAATGGGATAGGATATATCATACTATGCCATGTTGAAATCTAAAGGCTAACGTGGTCGTTCCGTGAGCGAGTTTGATCGGTGCGCTTGGGTTCGAGTGGTCATCTGTCATGGCACGGAGGAAGGAGGAGGGCTATATACAAATCATGATTAGCTGTCTATTCTTCTCAACTGCAAGTATGATAAGGAGCTGTAGGTAAATTGGATGCAGTCCTTCCGAGTCATCGACTGCATCGCATCAAGATTCCACGTCCAAGTATCAAGAAATAATCAGAACTTTCGTCGGCAACGAACCTTTGCAATAGGAGGAAGATCGAATTTCAGCGACAACGGTGGTAGAATCTTTGTAAGGTCACGCTGCTCTTCTTCGGAGTACATGGCATCTTGAAAAGGCGAGCTTGAGTACTTGGCGACTAACGTATCCATCTTGAGGTCGTCTGCGGGAGTGTCGGTTTATTGGTCGAAGAAATCAGAGAATGGAGAAAATTGTGAGGTTATCGCGATGAAGAAGGGAATGAATATTATACACAGGAGTTGTAGTGAAGGTGGTGGTAGATGCTGAGATGATAGCTCCTGCTTTGAAGGAAGCTCCGAAGCTTCGCGTCACAGCTGCCTGATTGATCACGTGACTAATTAGGTAATCGGTGGTTTCGGGATAACCCTAAAACCTACGTAACCCTAAGTAATCCTTGAGCCCTAACTTCAACCTCACCCCGGATCATCCTCTATTACTCCGTACACGGTAGATATAGAGAAGAACCATATGTAGTTAAAATTGGTCGACTGGAATATTCTGCCTATAGTCACTTATACATCTTAGATTTGTTCTACTAACCTTCCATCATTGGTTCGCAGTCAACAAAAACAAACGAGATTTCAGAGATGAGCTCCATACTCCTCCCGAAGGAAGCGTGCCATTTCAGAGCGGCCCTTCACAATCGCAAAGTAGTAGGGTGTGCGCCTTCGGGAATCTGAAGCATTGATACACTTTTTAATAGACTCCTTGTCCCTTCTTGATACATTAATTGACATCATCGTTACCGACCCAACCTGAGCGAGGTAGAAAATTGCTTCTCTGTCACTCATATCATTGAAGGCTGCAATTGTGGACTCTCTGGCATGTCTGAGGAGAGTTTCAATCAAGAGGTTCCCTGCCTTGTGGTCCTTTGAGATAGAAATGATTGCGTTAGTAAGCGAACCGATATCCTGGAGTGTAGGTAGAATAGATTCTAATGCCTTTGCACCGAACAGTTGTAAAACTTCTTCAACAAAATCGTTCGGCAGCGGGAATGATTTCAAAGGTTTGTTCAATATGAATTGTATGACTCGCTTCCCTTTATGTCGGTTCTTCCATGCAGCTTGAAACACGCTTTCCTCGATCTCCGCGTTCGGTCCCTGATGTTGGAATAGACAATCTAAGATCGCCTCGCCTATGTGGCAATTTTTAGCTGCGGCAATTAAGATCTTTTCCGTTATTTGTAGTGGATATACTTGTAAGAAGCGCTCCCAAAACTTTCCAGGTGTATCAGGTAGACGTTTTGAATAGCGAGCAAGTATTTCAGCAATTTTGGTCATGTCAATCTTTTCGGTTCTTTTGTTTCCCAGTACCTTGGAAAATATATCCTCTTCTTCCGAATTGCATATATTCACTGCAAAAGAGTCGGCAATCTGCTTGAGCGCGTAGTCAACAAGCATGTCAATTGCTTCTTCTCCCAGATTATAAGCTGCTTCCTGGATTACCTGAGTAATATCAAGCCGGCTTGATGGGAATTCCAGAATCATGGTCAAAATTTCTTTCCCACATCCTCGATTGCTTGCTGCAATAAGTGCTAATTCAGGGAAAATAACTTTATTCACCGAGGATTCAAGAACCATGTCAAGAATTTCTTTTCCGCATCCTGGATTGCCTGCTGCTTTAAGCGCTATTTCAGGCATATCAAACATGTGGCTTGATCGCGATTTCAGTATCATTCTCATAATCTCTTTGCCACAACCTGAATTCTTTGCAGCAATATGCGCAACTTGGTCGATGTCAATATGGTTTGTTGAAGATTCCAAGAGCATCTCCAAAATTTCATGACCACATCCTTCGTTTGACCCGGCATCAAGCGCTAACTGGGCAATGTTAATCTGGTTTGATGAAGATTTTAAAAGCATGTTCAAGATGTGTCTTCCACATCTCGGATTTCTCACTGCAATACGCGATGTCTCAGAAATATCAATCTGATTCGATGAGAATTCCAACAGCATCTCCAGAATCTCTGTTCCTCATTTTGGATTGCGTGCTGCAATAAGCGCTATTTCAGAGATATTAGCCCAGCTTGGCTCAAAGCTCAGAATCATCTTCAAAATTTTCAAGTCGCTTTCCAGGCTACTTGCAACGACCTGGATGATCTGGGAGGGCTTCAATGGACTTCCCACAGCATCAACAAGCTCTTTCCGAAGATCACCAGGTGCCATTTTTACCAGAGCTACAGCTTCATCTATCATGGTCGCGTATCTTTCTTTCTGGCTCTTTAAGGCTTCCACCAGCCTCTCATTCTGTCTTAAATCGGAAGTGCATGACTGATCTTCAAAATTGCCGAGTAACCAGTTTGTAATCATTTCACCATGTTCACTGTGGGCAATGATATCTTTCACTGTATGGTTGGCAAGCTCAAAATGCCTTAATAAAAGACAAATCAGCTCTTTGGCCATCTCTTCATCAATGTACATCGCCATCGAGATTATTGTTCTGGTAGCTGGGGGTTGATATGCAAAATGTTCCACAAGAAGGATAAGTCTGAATTTAGAGGCTTCCATATCATTGATAATTGGCCATTTTCGAATCAACGTCGACATCACGACATTTAGTATCAAGTCTGATTTACTGTTCTTGCCTGCAATGAACAGCAGCTTCACCACATTATATGCCCTCTGAACACTGCAATGTCTATTGCAGATTCGAGATCCATGAGTTCTTCTTCATTGTATGCTTGATCGTTGGGGCATCCTTCCATAATATTCCAATTATCAATAATCGATGTAGCGTGCAAGTTAGTATCGAAAGATGTCCAGGTTCCTGCATCACGCTGAGACCGTATAATGGTATCAGACTCAATGACGGAGACTGGTCGGGAGATATCGATCTTCATCTGCTCTTTGTTCAATCTCATTGTATCCTTGAGAAGAAAGTTTACTACTTCAGGATTCCCTCCGGAGCAGGCTACCTGCAACACTGTTCTGAATTCACTGTTCTTTGCTGTGGGATCCGCAGCATGGTCGAGCAGTATCTCTACCATCCTTAAATTACCTGCGTAGCATGCAGCATGTAGAGCAGTGCCGAACCAGCCGTGCGTGATTGCATTAACGTCTGCTCCGTTGTGAAGTAAAAGCTTCACTATTTCTTCATGGCCTCGAGCTGATGACGTTTGAAGTGCCGTTGGAGTTAAACCTAACTGAAAATTCGGGTTTGCTCCATTGTCAAGCAGCACCTTGACGATATCATAATGTCCCAGATTTGCTGCAACACTCAATGCAGTGCCGTGTTCAAAGGTATCCTAGCTGCAAGGAGTGTTTACATCAACTTCCTCGGAAATCAATATCTTCAATATCGATACGCGATTTTCTTTAGATGCGGCGAGTATCGGAGGCCCATACCTGCCATATGATCTGCTCAGAAAACTCACATCTGTTTTCCCTCTTTCATAGACATCTTGAATCAGGCTTTGAAGAATTTCTGGTAGCCCAAGAAAGCATGCATAATGAAATGGTGGTGGCACCTTATTCAATGCAATATTCAAATTTGGCCCTGAATCACTCTGTATATCGTATAACCTCACCCAGTTCAAAAATGATTGGGGTTTATCCTTGGAAAGTCTTAAAACAAGATCGCAAAGTTTTTCAGGGATTGGCTCCCTAAGAACCTCGTACCAGTACCTGGCCGCATAATGCGCAAATGGGAGTCCTTCCAGTATATCTTGGGTGAGTTCGTTTATCAAAAGCTCGTGATCCATGAGATAAATGAGACAGATCTGTGATATCTCCAAATGAGCGGTTGAACTATGCAAAACGAGACTTTCTGGTATTGTTTGCTGCTGGTTTGCTTGCCGGGATAGGAGATATTCACGCACCGAGGCATGAGCAAGGTTAACAATGGAGCAATCTGAATGCTCGTCATCCCAAGATATAATCTGTATCAATCCGGGGCATATCTCATAGAGACTTTCGACATCCTCAAGCCTTGCTTGGCGATCCAGATAATGCTTATCTAGATCAACTGCAATAGCATCTCTGACTTCTGCCACTGTTAGTGGTCTTTTAGAGAAGCAAAGGAGGATAAAGATGCGTCGTGCATCTTCAATCAGAAGAGGAGATATCTTTTTAAGCATTCTATCGTAACTTTCGGTCAGATCTAAGGGTAAGTCGTGCAACCACTGGTCCAGTTTGGCCTTACTTCGAGGTACAGTCTTCAAGTCACGAAACTGGCACTCAAGCCACCGAAAACTATTTGACATTTTCGTAGTAGATACTTCTAAGAGAAAAATCTATGGATATTTGTCAGTTATTACTCACATTCCTTTTGCACGCTTCACTAGCCTATCTCGTATCATATCGTGATGCTTTTCCCACGGCTTGAGTTCGTCAATCATGAGTTGGCTGTTGATATAGCTGTTGATGTCCACCTCGCTTTTGTATTCCATCAGGTTGATCTGTTCTCCAGACTTGGCCTGTACGTATTGTCGAATATCGGGCTCATCACGGCTAGTGATCAAGATATGCATCCGCCCCAAATCCCATGACTGTATCTGTTTCAAAATCTTTAGGATTCTGTCTCTCCCATTTTGTCGAGGAACTTCATCAACACCATCCAATAATATATAGACTTGCCAAAACTGTTCAGCTAATTCCTGGAGAACCTTCAAACATGTTGCAACCGATGGGTCTCCCTGGTTCGAAGACTGTATAGTCGCTCAAGAATCCCGTGACCAGAAGGGCATTGACTTGATAGCTGAAGCAGTAGGGACTTGATGAGGAGAGAGTCACTTTGTTTGGAAGCATCATCAAACTGGAAATAAAAAAAGCCAAGTGCTATGCCATTCTCCTTCTTCCCGAGATCGGATATGTAGGTGATTGCGGTTGAACATAAAACAGACTTCCCCATTCCTGCAAAACCTCTGATCCAAAGCAGTGAATTATCTTGGTTCATCCACTGAGTATAATGCCGGTGTTGAAAAAGCCACATGCCTGTGCCTTCACAATGTTTAATCCGTATGTTGCTATGGTCGACTGTAGCATCAGGCGCTCTAAGCCATGCCCGTATCACCGAGGATACCTGATTGTCTTGCATGCGTTGAATGATAGACATCAATTTGGCAATATCTTTTTGTACTGATATCTGAGTTTCAAGGTTTACCTCTTGCAACATCACAGATATATCTATGACGTTCTGACCCAGCATATTCAACGTGCTTTCCTTGAAATGGTAACTCAGTAGAACGCTGTACTTGTTCGTATTCAACTTGATTTTGTGCGTTTCGTCTCGCAGGCTTTTAAATGAGGCCATACATCTTTTGAACGAATTCTGGATAGTTGCATCTAGATCTTGGTCGTCTTTTCGGTTTTCAAGTACAAACTCAAGGCGCTTCAAAATGCCCTGGAGAATTTCCAATCTTTCCACCACTGACGCAATACGCCTATTCTGATGTTTGGATTTTTCATAAAAATCAAAAAGCACGCCAACGACTTGTAGCCCCAAAGAAACAAGGCCAGCGGCTCCGACAAGAATAGAAAATGGGTCCATCATGCTGACTTTTAGAGAATAGAATGAGAGAAAACTGGAATATCTTTCATCACCAAATCATGGAATTGTTAAGACCTTGTGAGATATGCTTGGGAGAAATGGAACAATTGCAAAAATTTTCAAGCCTAGCCATGAGTTGTACCTTTGAAATGCGGTGAAGGGGCACAAGGCTCACCAAGCACACAGCCTCATGCTTCATTGAATGCAAGGCTGACCTAACGATCCAAGCGAGAGCAGCCTATCACAAATCATATTTCAGGTTTCTTCTTCTCATAGGTGAATCAACAACTATCTTTCACCCAACCAATCAGTTGTTACCCTCACCAAAGTCAGCGATACTTCATCATTCACCCCAAAGGTTTGATAATCGAGGACGTGACTGATAGGAATTCAAAAAATCTCAACTCAAGAACACATTGACTATGACTGACTTATTTGCAAAGCATGCCTGGCACGCGTACCGCAGTGGCACGAGAAGGCCAAGTAACTTTAGCAATTCGATCTTGCTCAAAGCTACACCTAGAGTATAAAGGCTACAAAAGAGCCAAACCAGAATTCAACATGCCAACTTATGAGAAAATAGCAGATTTCATCAGGAATTCCATCGCAATAATGAATTCGTGGTGGAATCTGAAACCCCGTTTCATCTGCGCAATCGGTGCGGCTCTTAGTTTGAAAGCATCCGAGTACCTATTCAACGCTGGACGAAGTCGAAGCTAACACCCCCCCCCCCCGTCCAAGAATTTGCGCCTCGTGTTTCAATCGCATGATCTCATCGATATCGCCTCGACACTCATTCTGTCCGTGTTACGGCCATTCTTCGTACACGCTACCGAAGCCCCCGATCCATGCACATCCATATGTGCTGAAGCATACCTCGCAGTAATAGAGCGGAGCCGCATGCTCATCGCCAACCTGAGATCACTCCACTCCATTTTCCCGCTCATATCGATTCGACACTGGTTCTTTTGGAATCACGCATTCTCTGGCGCTGTCAGTTTATCGACCATTTGCATCGCGAATCCTGGTAGTCCCTTTGTCAAAAAAGCGCTTGACAATCTCAATTCGATTTTTCGTTGTATACAACCATATAACCGGCCGCGCCTCCCAAGCGAGCAAAACGTAATCTCCAATGGCTACTCGAGCTCAGAGCAAAAGCAATCGAACGAATCAAGGCGTTCAGAGCCGGGCAAGTCACAGAAAATATCTCTCCGACTTCTACATCGGAGGATACGGCCGAACACCTCTTGCTTGTAGGGCTGGAGGAAGAGATTGGTAGAACTAGGTCGCAGGGATTCTGCATCCGCATCTGCGCCTGACGAGCATGATACCATCGCGACAGATCTTAAGTTTGAGGCATCAAACTCGGACATCGTAAGTCTAAAATGTCTAGATAACAGGTTTGAGTCGCTGACATTCTTGGTAGCTGTCGCAACTGCTAGGTTTTACTGCCGAAGGATCGCAGTTTGTCGTTCCGTTTGAAAGCACGGCCATGTTGGATTTTGGATTCAACCTATCATGACTTCGCACGGAAGGACGTAGTTCACTGCAATAGGTACGTTGTTACCTTGCTAATTATACTTCACTAGACTAGACTGGTAGACAAAGCCTTTCAGTCGAGCCGGGTTTCAGCAGAGTTGATTACTCAATGTAGCCAGAAACGGTAGGAAACAATATATTTACATCGCTATAGTGGTCGAGATACACATCCAGCTTGTATACATCTACCGCTCAGAATTCGCAGAGAATTATAAAAAGTTGAGGATGTACTTACACGAAATTGAGTAGAATGGCTTACGGGCTGGTTAGGGCTTCTCCTGCCCAGCCCTATAAACTCATCCCCTTGCTGAATATCGCAACTTACCGACGCAAGACATACTCTATCTGATAAAGATTTTGCTGGATATTTTACAGGTAGGTACATGTACAATAAATTCTAATTTAACATGATCATTCTCAGTCTTGGGGTGCTGTGGATTATATAGTGAAACTTGTTTCATTCAATCGATTGCCGCAATCTAAGAAAATAGTGTCATTTCATGTCGTATCGTATCATATCATTAAAACATAAAATCAAACCCACGCGAACGCATCAGGCATCAATCATTACAGGAGTAAGACTATTAACAAAGGGAAGTTATACATAAATATACAGTAATAATCGATTCAGCTCTATGCTGTTGCGATAGTAGCCGATTCATTGACATCCGGGGCAACAGACTCTCTGTCCCCGGCTGCTTCGGGCTCAACAGCAGGACGAGCTTCGGGTTCAGTGGCCCCAAACCCGTCCGCAATTGGAGCTGCTTCTTGTTGTTGACCTGCAGCTACGGATTCTGGTTTCGGAACCAAGTTTTGGCCCATTTCACTGGCGTTCGATGTGATGGGGTACATTGAAGGTTCCCATGCGCGCAAATCGCCTTCGGCGTCGTTGAGAATGTCTCGTGCTGCAGTGCTTTGCTCGTAGGGTTTGACGGCGTCTCCGGGGACGAGGGGTGTGTCGTCTAGCAGATTGACTAGTCGGCGCGCATGCTGAGCGAGGATGATTTGCTTCTCGGCACGTTCGATGATGGCGGCTGTATGAACGTCGAATGCTTCTTTGATTTTTTGTCGTGTCTACCCATTGTTAACTCCCGAGCGTCACAACGTGAAGAGAAAGGCTACATACCACATTCGACAACTGCGCCTCAGCAACCAAATTCTGCGCCTCGGCTCTCACAAGCTCCTGCTCCAACGTAACCAGCTTCGTATTCGACGGATCCTTATACTTCAACTTCTGAATCTCATCCGAAATCTTATTTCGCGAGTCCCTCGACGGCTGCACCGAACTCTCGGTGTTGCGAATCTGCTTCAACACACCACGATACTCCTCCAGACTCTGCGCAAAGATATCTTCTTGCTCTCCAATCTCGGACAACAGCACACCCAGTTTATCCGAAATATCGGAAACGCTTTCGTCACCGGTGGCTTCACCCCAGTCCGAGAGCTGCGACGCAATCGAAACTCGTTCGCGGCCGGCAGACTCGTAGGCGCCGATGACGACGTTTTCGTTTTTGATGATTTTGTATAGTTTCTTGCTGAGTTCGGGCTGTTGGTATCCGCGCAGGGTGGTCATGGAGAAGCGATGGCGGTTGCTGGATTTGTCTTGCTTGCCATCTTTTCTAGCGGAGCGGATGGAGAGGGAGCGGTTCCTGGTAGCTTTAGCTGTCGTCCTTGAGTTTGGGGGGACAACTATGACCTACATTGTGTATTGTCTCTAGTCAGTTTTGTTGCTTGATAAACTTAAGGGTTTAATTGACTAGGGATAATTATCAACGATAATAGTCGAGTGGAATTTATCGACATATAAGAAAAGGAGGAAGTGACGTTGGAGGCGTGAGGGGCGATCCCATCCTCCCAAAAGCGGAGCTGACGTCACTCGCAGCTTCCCACTCGTTCGTCCCACTTTTTTACTCTACTCTTACAACTACACTGAGAACACTCTTTGAACAATGACAGTTAATTCAGATCTACCAATAACACCAAAGACCAGAAAATTCCCAGGGTATCAACCGTCTATCCGTATACCAGCCAACCCCGCGCTCAAGTGCCAAATTGACGCAGACAAAACAGACAAAACAAGCCCCAGACTCCGAAACCTCTAACCGGTGTACATCAAACCGACAATGCCGAATCCAACAAAGAATGAGTCCGAATTTGTACGCAAAGAAAGAAAGCAGTTTATGGCGACCGATCGATAATGCGCACATCTATGTATCGGCCATCTCCTCCCCGCCGACGGTATTCGATGTAGGTCGGCTCCCGCTCGTATCGTTCTGGGATCAGATCATACGAACGAGTATGGCGCCGAGTTCGAGTGATTGTCGTATATGATGAGCGCGAGTAGCGCGGCGGTGGTGATGGCGAGCGGGTTATGAGACGGTAGGATGAGTATGAATATTCGGGTTCTCTGTAAATGCGACGGCGCTGAATGACCCGAATGGTGGACGGCGCTTCGTCGATTTCCTCGTACCAGCACATGGTGTATGTTTTGTAGATTGCCGTTATGAGTATGTAGCATTAATGAATGATGTAGTGATTGTGGTTGTGGTTGTTATGAGGATGAAGCAAGAAAGAAAAAGTACCTGGGTAGGTAGCTTCTTATATCTGATTGAAGACTGATGAGGGTTATGATATTGGCAGGACTTTTCTCTCTGGATAACAGAGAAAAGAAACAATTTGACGTGACTGTCGCCGACAAACAATGGAACAATGCTTCTTTATGTACAGAATGACTCTACCAAGACTGCCTCAGTAGCGCGTGATACTTGACCAAATCGGAAATTTAGCTACTAAAGATCTCGCATGACATGCATTGTACCTGACAGTATGGCAGATTGAACAGCCACATTTTGTGTTTCTTCCAAGGAAAAATGACTATGTCATACAAGACTATCCAAGATAAAAATGGCATAGTCGGACTTCGAGGCTGAATCGTCTCATCGCGAGAGGTCAAAGAGGCACAACGGGCGAACTGCGCCACGATCGTAGCACTATCAATAACTTCATGCATATTTATAGCGACGCTGTCAAATCAAGCATCATAATAATTGGGAAGGCCTCTTACATTTTTTTAGATTCAGCCTATCACAATACAATTATCTGGGTGTTTGTATTGCTCGGAGGAGAAGTGTGGCTGGTGCCTGGCGAGGCGCACTGCCTTCTACAAACACTCTCTATCACGGCTCTTTCCTTCCTCTCTTCTCTTCTCTTCTGTTTTCTGCACTTTCTTTTCGATTACATCGTACAAGATGAAATCATCTGGACACTCGGGTTGAGGCTGCGTGGACCAGACGCTTAGACGAAAACAATCACCGGTATTCGACATGGCTGCCTCAATTGATTCTCATCTGTTCCACCTGCCTGCTGAAATCCTCATCGAAATCGTCAAGTTCTTACCAGACTTCTCCTCCCTTCGGGCCCTTGTCAACGCCTTCTTTTGTTTTAACCTTCTCTTTCTGTCGCTGCCTTTCGAAATACTCGAGCACTTCCTACAAAAGGGGACACCACCATGCACCCAAGCCCTTATACGAGTCGCATTGGTTACACGAATCTCACCATCATGGTTCCCTGATATCATGCATGTTACGAAACGCATGACCAGAGAGAAAACCCTTGACATTAATTTCTGAGGCTTGTCGCGACATATTGAAAAGCAGCCGCACGTGGCTTTGAAGGTGGCTTTGGTGGTATGCGAGATGGTTGAAATGGCCCACAAGATCCATGCTGTAACACATGACCGCTTGGACTATCACGTCGAGAAGTCGATGACTATTAAGCCAGAGCGTTGGGACTGGACGAAAGTCTATCGCCATTCGACCACTCGCACCTTGGAAAACAGCCCAACGGCCTCCCTATTCAGCCCAAGCCATATGGACCTCCGACATACGTGGAAGAGCAAATACTCACCAGACTCCTGTGGCGCCTACAACTCTTCATAGACCTACAAATTGCCGATAAGCAGAACCACTTGAAGCATTGGTCACACGATGATAGTGACAAGATCCAAATCTGGAGTGTCGATCACCTGTTCCACTATTCCACCGATAGATCAAACAGAGAGGAAGATTTCCCCAGTTATATTGATACATGGAACCCGAGATGTGAGAAAGAGCAATTTCGGAGCTTGATGGATTTTGTCGTTGATGTCACGGCGGCCAAGACAGAATTTGCAGCCGGGCTTGAGGGAATTAGGAGCGTTCTTGATAAATCTGCCGGCGAACATAGCCGATGGTGGTTTTCATGCAGCATGTCTACCGCCAAAACCCATGTTGGAACATAGCACAGGGCTAATGACGATTGACGACCTCCTCCTGGCAGCAGTTAGCATTGACGAAATGGTTGAAAAGCCGCCTGCAGGATGGAGACTTTACCGCGAAATGATCACAGACCATAGACATCGTTATTCGGGTGTACCGTATGAGCCTTATCGGAAATATGGCTTTGCTTTCTGGCAGGCTGGGAGGATGGCTAATTCGGGGTTCAAGGATCGCGACGGGTGACCGGATGATAATGATCATGGAACGGATTTGCGTGAGCGTTATTTTGTGTGGCAGAGTATTTTGAGGGGTGTTGATGTGAGTAGTAGGTACGGCTATCGTCATGTGGTTTCTCAATAAGCCACTTAGCCATGGAACGTCTCGATTCTAAGGCGTCAGCCTTGATCGCACTACCTAGGTAGTGCAGATCACGGCCAATACCCAGCACCCAGCACAGCAGAACCCTCCAGAGTTGTACGACGGTTCTATACAAACTACTGTACTACAAGACGATGAAGTAATAGCCCATCTAAGAAGATTTGACTAAGAACAACGAAACGCAAAGGTAATACTATATCCACTTAAGGCATTGATGTATGTTAATAATTCGGCCATCAACCTCCATCAAACTTCCACTCATCCTACATACACGCCAAAACTACAGCACTCGTCTGAAAGAACGGACTTGACACCATGCTAAAGTTCCATATCTACTTCCTAAAAGGCCCGTTTGCTAACCACGCTTCAATCTTCTTCCAGATCTCTTCATCCACTCGTTTTCGCTCTTTCCGCTGTTCTGGAGTCTCGTTTGCTACCACAGGCGGAATGTCATGATCTGCGAATGGATTGCGAAGTCAGTATATCTTTTTCTGGGTTTCAGGAGCGATGGGATGTTTTGACGAGTGTATGTCCTACTCGGATGCACATGTTGAGATATTGTGGAAGAAATTCAGGGACCTACCATAAGAATGCTTCTGGCCCTTCGCAAGCACCCATCTAATCTTCCCATTCTTCCCAGACATCTCCTCCCGCCCATTCTTTCCATATTCTTCACCAAGCCACTTAGCCACCATCTCACCCGCCTCAGCGCACAGAACATCGTACTCCGCACCTACAACGAATATCCATTCACTCAAAGAATCCAGACTAGCGAATTTAGGGCTCAGTTTTGAGTCTTCAAGTGGAGTTCCTGCTGGAACATATCCCCATTCCATGCGCGGTACCCATGGGGCGAGGAAATCGTCCTTAGTTCGAGCAGCGGGGGTCCGTCTTTCAAGCAGCTCTGCCACCGTGAGCCCGAAGCTGACTGGCGGACAGACGACTATAGTAGCTTTGATCGCAGGTGCGTCGTCAAGCTGCTGGATGGTGAGAGCAAGATTTCCACCAGCGCTGAAACCGATGACTCCGATTCTGGAGGCATCGATCGGGAGATCGGAGTCAGTGAGAGCCTGTCGCATCTGGGATACAAGCGCGATGAGGGGGGCCGGGTATGAATTTGCAGGCGCGAGGGGATATGGAAGTGCGATTACGAGGAAGCCGATCGCTGCCAGACGAGCATTTATGTGGTCATCGTTGGCCGGCTGACCCATACAGAAGCCTCCTCCATGGATCGAGAAGAGTGTAGGAAGCGGATCACAGGTACTTTTTCCCGTGTTAGGCGGGAAGAAGATTCGCGCTTCAGATAGCGAGGGATGAAGCTTCTTGGTGATCGTTGGCGGGAAATTCGTCTTGCGTACAGCAATTGTCGAGCCTATGTAAGAAATGGACTTGAGTAATCCGAGATGGAAAGCATATATGAATGCTGTGAACAAGGAAGGTGCCGGAAATGTCTTAGATGAAGAGGACATATTGATAGGATAACGAGAACGATGCTGATGTGAATATTCAAGTTTGAGAGTCGAGACTTCCATTTTGTATCGATGATTGATGGGTGTATTTTATCGTCCTACAAGAAAATCCGATTTTGCCGTGGAATGATGTTCCCTCCGTCGGAGATTTGGAATACCGTACGGATATCGACCTTAACGGAATCCAATATGTACGGTACCGCACGTTATGATCGTCATTCGCCATGAGAATCCTGGTATTCCGTCAGCAAAGGTTGCCCCGAGAATGCCTGATCGCGGCGTCCTGTTCGATCACGGCATGAAGGTTTAGAAATTGTATTTAAGTGTGGGAAGACTGGCATTGTTCAGACTAGGTGATTGGTCTAGTCCTCTCGTATATTCCAGTCTGTATATTGCTACTCTCAGCGACTCCATATTTCAGACTAAAGATAGCAGAAATACTAGACAGACAATATCTGTCTTGCGTTGTACCTATGAGTCTCTGAGCATAGCGCCGATTGAGAAGACCTCAATTTCAAAATTTGTATTCTATGCTTGGTTCGCCTAGCTATCCCATATTGTCCGGAATTCCCGTACCACAGTCACCAGGTGTGTCCAGGAGACCGTCAGGATGAATATCCCTCATGATTTCGTCAAACAGATCACTCTCCCAATGCATGTTTCCCTGATCAATTGATACCGGCCAGTCGAAGCAATTACCTGGCATATTCAGAATCCTTCCACTCCCTTCATTGATGCTACGAGAGGCATCGACTGATCGGTGTCTCCCCTTGCTTTCTACTATCGCGACAATCTCGCACCACTTCTCCAGCCTGAGCCTCTTCATCTTGAGGTGCTCGGAAGCAAGATCCCAGGTATCATTCTCCCACACCCCACCCCGTGCTGCAGCCATCTCTTTCTTCGCAGCCTCACAACGAATCACCATGGCGTCCACGGTGCCGAAGACATCAACCTGTAGGCTTGGCTGTGACAAGACTTGGGACCTGAGTGTGTTGAGTGTTTGAGAGGAGATGGCTGAGGTGGAGGAGGGTCGGCCGCAGGGTACGCTCAGATCTGGGCATTCTGGGACACCGCTGAAAGCCGGTACAAGTCGGAGCGGAGTCGTCGTCATTTCTTTTCGGGATGCGGTCATTCCGGCACTACTAGAAAGTCTGACCGCACTCGGGCCTGCTATTCTCGCCCAGCAGGAGAGCATCATGCAGGCATGGATGAGCTGAGCGGACACAGGTTCGGGAAGATAGAAGTAGGAGCAGACGGGGATGGCGAGCCAGTCAGAAAACCAGGTTTTGAGAGCAGATGTAAAGGATGAAAAGACGTCGAAAATCGACAAGACTGAGAAAGGGCGCGAGACGAGGCATTGAGATTCCGCATCTGGAAGATACGACCCTTCCAGCAGAGGCTCAAAGAGCCGTAGGTAAGCACTGCTATAATGGCAGGATAGAGAGTCTAGCCTCGCATACGGCGTCAGCGACTTAACAATGAGTTTTCTTTTAGACATAGAGATCATCTCACCGTCATATTTGAGATTCAGGGGCAGCGCATTCCGAAGTCTGTCCAGCTCCATGCGGAAAGCCTCTAGGCGCATTACTGCCGACACTTCCGGTATACCTGGCAGTTCGTCCACCATTTGATCCCTGCTGTGAAAATGAAAGATTTTATTGGTAAGATGCTGGATACGGACAAGTTGGACGGCGAGTCGATCAGTCCCATATTCTGCAGCATCGTCAAGCTCTTTCAAGCATTGGTCTATGTATTTCGTGTAGCTGACTGGCGCCAACTGTTTGACGGTTAGAGCGGTGCTACTATTGAGTTAGTGGTTCCTTTTAAGAGACAGCTAGAGCTTTCGACTGCCCCGGACTCACTTTGAGCTCATATACCAGACCCCAATCAGAGCCCTACGCTCTTCGTTGGTTCTTGATCTCTGATCCTGAGAACGCATCAGAGGCAGCTGGTTCCTCCTTTCTTGAGATTTGGGACATGTACTCAATTCCATGTCTCCTATTAGGCTTACTGCCAATTGAGTCAGATTATTGAACTGTGCATGAGTCATGCAATGATAATGGTAGAATCCCAGGAAGACCAAAATGCCTTGGAGGAGATCTAGGGAGCGCTCGGATCTGGTGAGCATCGCTTGGGAAATATGCTGAATGATGTCGTGACTTTGTCCCCTCATCGACCGCAGATGGCGGACAGATGCCACCATCCTGATCACCTTCAGGAGCAATGGGCGGGATATCTCCAGCTGCTCTACTGTTGTGCCAACTGGCATAATGACGAAAGGGAATCGGGGAGAAAGTTGATTCATGTAGATGGATAGCAACGTCTCGTCAGACTCAAAAGGAACTTGATCTTCCATGTTGACAGGTACCATGCAGCTGCACCGCGTAGAAGCAGGTACACTGGAACCAAAGCCTGATACTTGAACATTCTGAACAGATTCGTCCTGGCTTGGCATGTGATGAGATTGTGATACGGTGCCGATTGAGGATGAGGAATGGCTTTGACTGTTTAACAAACTCCCAAGCTTAGTAAGACTTTCTCCCTCTTCTAGCGCTTTCAATGAGTCGATCAGAGTATTAAGCCTCTCTTCCAGCTGATCCGCTTTTCTACTGAAATTAGCACGTCTCTATCATGATAGTGTACGATAGGCTATCGCTGATAAAACCAAGACAGGATACAAGCAGAAATTAGCACCGGAAGGTATGAATGTCTGTGAACGTACGAGGATTTGGCTTGTCTCTTCTTCCTTGGTTCGTGGACCTGATCCGAGCATTGTTTCTCCAAGCTTTGGCACCGATCACACTTTGACCCTGGAGATTTTCTGCGAACACAGCGTGTTTTTGCGGACACACAAGAAGCACAGGCTGTACCCCACCTGGCGCTCCGGGCTATCTTCTGCCTCTCCATCCCATATCAATCTCTGCCACGAAGTTGTAGATTCTCTGAGGATACCGAGGAGTTTGTTGAGGCAAGTCAACATTGCACTTCCCCCGGTTTCGTTGAAAGATTCCGATATTCGCGGCGCCATCCGGCGTTATGCTAAAGTCCGAAATTTCCACGGAGTTTTACGCACTGCCTTTCTCCGGCTTCAGCTCTCTCAAACTCTCATTGACTCACATTGACTCGCGCGGATCACTCCCTGATCGTGTAAGAAAGTAAAGCGGCGATGCCCTTGTCCCACTCCCGTCTAAGGACGGAAATGAATTCTAATAGGATGCAATTTCGCGAACAAGTATATAGGTACCAAGGCATACTTGCTAGCTACTCATCACGGGCTATGCCTCGCCCCCTCGATCATAGAAGCCTAGAGCATATACCTAAAATCCTCGCCATAATTCTCCTCCGCCGTCACAAAGCCACTCTTCTGCTGCGCCTGCCTCTCCTTTTTCGTGCCATACATTCTATCCAACTTTTTGTTCTCGAAGACAAGCAGTGTCCTCAGACCTAGACACAAAAACAAGTTGAAGAACATGAAAGCAGCACAAATCCATAATCCGCGCGCGTAGCGAGGAGAGTCCCTTGATGGAAAAGAGTTTGTGCCGAGAAAGGGGCCACATTGCCCAATGAGGTTTAGCATGACCATCGCCATACCGCGGCGGGTGTCGGAGCCTTGGTTATCTGCCATTCATTAGCTTACCATAGACTGAATCAAGATGGGTGAGGGAGTAACGTACTCAGAACCCAAGATAGAATATTACCAATAGCAGGAAAGACGCCACTAGCAGCAAGAAAAACGCCAAAGTATCGAACACCCACAGGCTCAGCGGCGGCGATAATAACGTATCCCACTGCACCAACGGTCGACAAGAGCGCAATTACGAGGCCTCTTTGCTGGATTCTATCGGCGACCCAGGTTGAGAAGATGGTAACCAAAAATGACAGAAAGAAGGGTGGTGCTTCGAGGCCTTGTGCATTGACGGCTGTGAAGCCCATGTCTTCGAGAATTGTGGGCAGGAAGACGGGGAGAGAGGAGTAGCTGACATTGCAGCTGAAATACATGAACTAGACGAAGTTAGTTTTCTATAATTCCCGTTATGGCGAAGAGAAAAGGGGGCGGGCATACAGCGGTGAACCAAGGCTTAGGATCCAGCAACGTCTGCCCAATATCCTTCCAATCAATCTTGTGCGACGCAATCTCCTCTCCACTGCGTCTCAAACTCCTCGCTTTCGCAACCTCCCTCTCTTCCTCCGTCAAAAACTTGGCTTCTCCCGGCGAATCAGGCAACAAGAAATACGCAAACGGCACAAACGCCACACTCGGGAGACCTTCCACGAGAAACAAAAGTCGCCAGTTGGCGATACGGGGGTGTCCAGATGTGATTCCATACGCCAATGCGCCGGCAAACGTTGCCGCAAGGGGAGCAGCAGACAAGAAAATTCCGCATCGAAGACCGAGTTCGCGACGGCTGTAGAAAAACGACAATAGGTAGGGAACACCGGGTCCAAAACCGGCTTCTGCAGCTCCTAAAAGGAAGCGGAGAGCCATCATTCCCCTCCAACTTTGGGCTGCGGATTGACAGGTTGCGATTACGCCCCTTTTTTCTGTCAGACTCGATCCTTTCACTGCGTTGAAAAGTTGCAAAGTATGGTACATACCAGGCAAACATGATGAATGCAGCCCATTGATGCGGCCGAAGGACTTTCCACATCAGAGCTTGAAACTCGAATAGAGTATAGGAAATATAGAAGATGGTCAAGAGCCATGCATATTTCCCACTGTCTAGACCTAGGTCTTTCTTCATTCCAGCGATTTGGGCATTTCTGTATAGAATTCGCGATTAGGTCTTCGTTCTTGCACTAGAAGAGAGAGAAATCCCATACCCGATGTTACTCCGATCCAGATACGAGAGCAAAACTGTACACCCATATCCATAAGCGCAAACCAAATATAATATTGGGTATCATAACATACACATAAACCCAGTAATCACCGGCAACCGACGATCAAGTTTCCGCAGAACACGCTTCTCAATAACCGGGTCAATCCCAGGCGTGATAGAAGCAAGCTCTGTATCACGCTCAAGCTGCGTGTCTTTCGGTTTCTCGACTTCGGGTAGTGAAGCTGGCGCTTCTTCTATGTTGTTGTTTTCCTCGACGGCGGCCATTGTGCTGCTGTATTAGATCGAATTCGAAGTCGATGAGCGCGGGGTTTGAACAGGACCCGGGGCGAAATCCGGGGTAACGAGTTCGCTCCTATATTTATATAGGTCCGGGAATATAGTAGAACTAGGGACAAGGCAGCCCATAAACCCGAGTTATACTCACAATCGGGGCATTCAGGAAGAAAATTCTTTGTCTCCAAGCGCGTGGGAGCAAAGGCACTCTTAAATATGTCCGATCGACTAGTCATACACGCCGAACCACACCCGCTTGACGTAAGACGCACACGATGGGGAATCGGAGATAATTTCTTTTCTAAACCCTCAGTCGGCGAGTACGCCGAATCATGGAGATTGGTCACGCGTCTAGTGAAAAGCATCCCCGTTTTTGCGTTCAATGAGCAGAGGAAAAGCAAAATGGAGAGATTCTATTGGATCCGGGGTGCTGAACTCTTTTTCCGGACTGCGGTCGATCATTTTCCGTGTTGGGGGGAGGGTAAATATTTTCCCATCTCAATTCTTTCTCGAGGGAAAAGTGAAAAGTCAAATGAAAATCCGATGAATTGTCTGACTCTTCATAGATGAATCTGGAACAAAGCATCTCGCTACCGAGTCTCAACTGCCAAGTAGATTGTTTGCTTTGTTGTATCTGAATCGAAGTGAATTTCGGTTACATCCTTTCAAGCCTGCGAAAATACCCCGCAAAGTCTGGGGAAATCCTTCGTCGAAAGCTTGTGTGATCTGATCACTGATGAGCCTGATTCATTGGCTGATTAACCACTCATTGGATTTAGACTTGTCGCTTGACGCTTGTTGATGGATCGGATTAGGTGGTTGTTTATTATTCGCGGAATGTGTCAGTCCGAATACATACTGGGAAGTCAAATTGGGACTTGATGTCTATCATCTACCCGTAACTTATTTCAAACGATGTCTGATTGTTGTGTGCACTGGATGAAAGCTGGAATGTAAATTGAAGTTCGGCGATTGTGATAGGTAGACTGGCAGACTGGCGTATTGCTTATCGTCGCAAGGATCTAGTACGTTAGCACTACCGTACTCTCTCTGTCGTAGAACCGCTCTAGACCAGTAGACCGACGCTTACAAAAACATCATCAACCATCAGAATGCGAACACCGGCCCGCCCTCGCTTCCCTCCACCCATCGTCAAATTCGCCGAGCGAGATGATATCCCGGAATTGGTGCGCGTCTGGCTTGCAGCCGAAAGAACCAATCTCCTCATGTTCTATCACTTCCCCACAGAAGAAAGCAGATCGGAATACGCCAAGGAAGTAATCAAACAATTCCAAGATAACTTCGATAAGCCACATCTTCTCATCTTGAAGGCTGTGGATCCCGAGACGAAGCAGATCACGGCTATGGCCGTTTGGCAGAAGAGGGGGTACAGATTCAGTCCTCAGTCGGATGATATATTTGCGGCAGCCGGGATCATGTTGAACGAGACTTTGAAGAGTAGCAGTGATGCGATTATGCGAAAATCGGTTACGCAGTCGCTGGAAAACTACATTGAAACCCAATTCGAGCAGTTTCTGGCTTCGTGGAGTCGTGAATCAAAACATCTCTATCTCGCACTCCTCATGACCGACCCAAATTTTCAGCGAAGAGGTATCGGGACCGCCATGTTGGAATGGGGTCATAAATATGCCGATGAAGCAGGCATTCCGGCATTTTTGATTGCTTCTCCAGTTGGGCATCCACTATATCAACATGTAGGTTGGAAAGACGTCGATACGCCTCTGCAAATTGACATGTCACAATGGGCAGCTGGTGCTCAAGGAGGCGATATGGGCTGGGGAGTGTACAAGTACTACTATATGCTGCGCATGCCAAAGACGGCTGCCAGTTGAAGTTACTGATAAATGTTGATGAAGAAGGTAGAAACAATTGAGTCATCCAAAGTCAGATTCATCGAAGCTTTTGTAGGGTGCCTGGGGCATTACTTTGTTGCGGCCTGAGGCATTAACGCACAAATGGTTTTTGTAGCCCGCCCGACTTCCGCATATCGACTTTTTGAGCAACTTCCAATTCCGCGTCGCGTCAGGAACAGAAGAAGCAACTGGCACAAGTAGCTTGTCTACCTCCTCCAACCGCCATCGACACTCATTATTCTATCTACAGATCCTCGAGCGACTAGTTTTGAATTTATTGCGATTCTTCCCGTTCATTGTATCCCGAAATTGATCGCACTTGCCCAACATGCAGGACCCGGCGGGTGGACTTCCCGGCCAGCTGGTGGGCTTTGTATTCCATCAAAATAGGAACTTATTACTGACAGTGGTATAATTCTAGGTGCCGCATATGCACTTGGTCTCCAGGAATCGATACCCAGCGATGACCGCCTTGCCGACCGAAACTGTCCTTGACTACCTGTTGGCCGCCCCCAAGGTCGTCCGCGAGATGTATCCCATGTCCTGGACATTTCTAGACGGTCCTCAGGATGGAACTACATTACTCACATGGCAGCCACTTGGTCATTTGGGAACTACCTTCGCCAGTGATGGCTATGTCTGGGCTGACGCAGAGCAAGCTTTTACTTTTGAGACTCGAGGCTACGTATGTTACCATCGCCCTCTATTCTAGGTTGATGCTAACAAGCGGTCAAATAGACAATCGAGATGTGGGTGCAAAGAAGTGGTTATCACCCTCCGCAGGAGAACATTGCGAGCCACTCGCGCCGCCGTTATCGTCTCGTTCCTTCTAAAGTTCCCCCCAATGCGCCTCAGCCCGATCCTTCGCTTTGGATAGTCCACTACGCGCGTGCCGCTCAGAACGATATCATTCCAGCCCAACGTATTCCGATTACTCCTCAAGTGCAGACAACACTTGCCCAGCGACGATTCCTACAGACCCAGGGTCAGCTCGTTCGCAAGGAGTTCATGTTGCACGATCGCAACAACTGGCCTACGATCAATTTCCCGGCGCAGATGGGCGCACAAGGATTCGCTCAGCCACAGGCATTTTATGCAAATGCAGGTCCTGGTCGTCAGCCGCCACCGGGTGCATACTATCCCCCTCAGCAACCTGGTGTGCCCGCCGGCCAGGCACCGGTAAAAGCTCCTCGTGGTCACCGTACGTCTGCAGGCGCAGCGGCTGCAGCTGCAGCAGATTTTGCAATGGAGGATGAAGACGTTTCTACTGGTGATTTGCTTGATATGCTCACCCCTCGTGAAATTAGCAAGATTCGTTACCAACAGCATCACGAATGGATGGAGGAAATCTTTGCGTCGCCCTATACAATCAAACAAATCACACCCGTTGATCTTGGAATCGGCCGCAAAGGAGAGCTTGAATCGTTGACTGCTGGGCTTTTCGAGGCCCCTGTGTCAGCAGCTCACCTCAAAGATGGAAAGGACAGTACTACCGCTCTGCAAGGAGGCAAATTGGAACCGGAAAAAGCAGAGGAGTTTGCCGACCGAGTTGCCAAGAAAGTCTCTGATATGACGGCAGAAATTGAGAAGTTGAAGAGACGCCATGAGCGCAGAATGGCGAAGATAAGCCGAATGGCAATATTGAAAGAGGCCGAACTACGTCTGCGTGAGGCCGGAGCCAATCCTTCCGAGACTGGTCCCGAGATCTGGAGATTGGAAGGCCGTATTGATACTTCCAATGAGGAGGAGGCGCCTATTGAGGAGACTATTGAGGACATTTCACTTCGCATGCCACGGTATCGGGTAGACGACGTTGTGAAAGATTTGGAAAAGACCTACGGTCGAACTATCATTCCAGCTACGAGCATTACCTGCGTTGAAAAGGGCGGCCTGTTGGAGCGTATCGAGCCTACACCACAACCTGAAGACGCCGCTGGCGCGGATACAGACATGTTGATGGAAACGAGTATTCTAGATCAGTTTGTTGCATCGTCTACGTCTACGCCTGGACAGGTAGGTCAACAGGCGCCGGTCTCTGCAGCAGTCTCCGCCACACAGCCTGCACCAGCAGATGGAGACGTCGAGATGGGAGGCGCAACAAATGTACCTGTACAGTCGGATACTGCAGCGGGCGAGACTGGAGAATGGGTGGTCGTAGAGAACGAGAATACTGGAAATGTCCCTGTCCCTAACGACAAGCTTGCGCCCGGCGGGGGAGAAACGGTGGAAAGCAGCAATTTCGATGATGCGGCCAATTTTACCAATATGGACTCGGCAGGCGATGCACTGGCTGCGTATGATGATCAGCATGACGGTTTGGATCTCCCGGATCTCGAGAACTCGGCTTTCGGAGATGCCTTCCACGCCTCAGATCATGAGATGGGCCATCATCCTGAAGACGATGAGATGTCATAGATCACTCAATCTATCTTTCTAGCTTACTGGCAAAAATGTTTCCCGGGACTATACTTATGAGGCGTGCGGGTTGAGGTTTTCTTTTTCAGGGTTGGAGTTGAATTAATTTCAAGGCTGCTGGAAGGTGTGTTCTGCTTAGTAGACTAAGCTGACTATGGTCTTGTTCAAAGAACGTAATCTAGTTGTAACATGGTGTGATTAATGATATCTAACTTGTACTATAATACATCTTCCCGTTTGCATTTGTTTTAATTGGGCTGTATGGGCGGACAACGTATCCTAAGCCCTATGGACAACAACCTTGAACTTATACGTCGACGGCCAGTCCACCCAAGACTCGCCCCCAAATCAAATCACAATGCTAACTAGCAGTGAAGACGATAACAGCTTGTTTTCTAAGGAGTACACGGCTTTGATCATATCAGTTAACACACTAGTGACTAGTCCAAACTTACCCCCTGCAAAGAACAGAGGATCTTCGGCGTCCGGAGGCCGAACCGGATCGTCTCTCAGACTCTTTTTCTTTTTCTTTCTGCATCAGACTACAACGTACACCACCTAGTGGGACTTACGTACGCAAGTATTACAGGGCCGTAAGACTCAACGCCCGCCTAGACTAACTACGTACCACTCCACACCTGTCCACTCGTACTCCGTGGCCCTTACGGGGCACGTAACATAGCCAATGTAGCAATGGCCCGATAGTCTGATCTTTACTTCGTAATGACATGCATGCATGATATCGCTGTCAACGGTCAACAGCATCAAATCCACTGTCCAACGCCCGATACTCCTCGTTCGACAATCATTTTCTGGATACTTGCCCGTTCTCCGAGATACCTCAACGAGACAGATATAAGATGTCTTTCTTGTGAGTGTTTCATCAGTTTGCTCGTTTCTCACGTCGCCCGGCATACGCTACTAGTAACAGTAACTATAACCCACGAATTGCAGACGACAGAATTGATCACCGAGTGATCAATCATAGGTTGATTACTAAAATATCCATGGATTGTCGCACAAAGTGTTGGACGAATCTCCGTATTGTCGTTGTTTTTTGCTGATGTATGCAGCGTCGGAGTTGTCCAACTGTTACCTCCAGGACAGTTGAAGACGACACCAACTTCGACACCAACTTCAGGGTATACATGCAGCTTTCTGAGCCGTTTGTGCAGATTTTTGGGGTCGAGAAATCGGACTCGTTTATATAGCTGATAAAGGAAGGATTGGGAGTCGGGAGTTTGGGTATGTATATGTAGTCTTGTGTTCTTGCGACTCTCAGAAAGAATAAACGCTCTCGGTATTCATGTGAGAGGGAAGAGGAGAGAAGACGGTATATGGGTGAAGTCGTACATGATGGATGTCACACGATATCACCACCTGTATACGAGGCGTATTAAAGGGGTAAATGCTCGAAACAGGTAATTTATATTGATTCCAATTGGTTTATCTTTATAGTTCACTCACCGTAGACTAAGCCAAAATGGGACCAATTACTTACTTTAGAACTTTGATGTTTCTTCAGGCAAATTGAACCAATCAAGTCTCTCAAAATGTGTTATATCGTGGGGCGCGGTGACGGAGGATTTCCAGAAATGGTCTAGCTCATTACGGGCCAATACAGTGTAATGATCGTCTCTCTCTCGGCACGTTGAAGGCGGTTGATTTACTTCTCTGGTCTTTGGCTTGTCAACGTTAATCTAATTTACTTGAATCAAGAAACATCTACGTAGCTTCACTTCTTTATCTTTTCTCTTCATCATCTCATCTCTTCTGCATTTATTTATCTGATCTATCAGATGACCCACCTCCAGCTTCGACTTCAGCTCTCGGAGTAATGAGAATGTGAACCATCCACATTGACTTATCGGAGAGGCAGAAACCCATCAATAATGAATCAAGACCATAGCGACTCGGATACCGGTTCGATTTTTACGGTCAAGACTAGCACCACGGCTCCGACAGAATGGACGTCGGAAGAGGGCAACGAGAGCGATGTCATGTCTGTTTTGAGTAGTTTGTATGTCTTCTGCAACACTACACTTCTTACTTCCAAGGTTGTTGAAGGGTAAATGGCTGAGACTTTGCGACTTGTCGTGATATACAGATATGGTGGTGATTCGACATATTCGCTATCATCTAGTGTTTTGAATTATCAGTTTGAAGTACCACTCGATTGGTCCGTGGTCACTTGATGCTGGCTAATATCTATCCGCAGAATGGCCGGCGATATCATGCTTACCACGAAGGAAAATATATCATGGTACGAATAGCCCGGAATATACATCTTTCAAAGTCGATAATAATGTCGACCATCACACTGATGACCCTTTCAGCCAAACGATGACCAGGAACAAAACAAGCTGATGCTGGTAAGGTTTACGCCTCCAACCTTATGCGGGAACGATTGCAACGGCTAAAGTTTATTTTCCAGATGCATCTATGCTATGAACTGGTGTTTGATGGCAGATTGCATTTATCGCCTATAACCAGGCATCCGCAAAACGTTTTGGATATTGGTACAGGGAGGGGAGATTGGGCGATTGATTTTGCTGAGTATGTTTATTATTATCTACTGTACAAAGGGTAATAGCTCACCTTTGTTTTTTTTTTTTAGGGCGTATCCGTCTGCGCGTGTGATTGGCACGGACCTCAGTCCGATTCAACCATTATGGTAGGGACAAGGTCACGACTTCTCATATACTTCGGAGACGTGGTGCTAAAGCGAGAATACTACAACAAATAGGGTCCCCCCAAACTGCAGCTTCGAAATCGACGATGCCGAAGACGACTGGCTCTACGCCCAAGAATTCGACTTGATCCATACCCGAACCATATGCGGCGCAATACGAGATTGGCCACGATTCCACAAACAAGCCTTTGATCATGTGAAACCCGGCGGATGGTTTGAGATGCAGGAAAACGATGCTTGGTTCCAGCGCGATGATGGCTCGTGTCCGGAATGGACGCAGCTGTTTTTGGATAAACTGGACGAAGCGAGTATCCTGAGTGGGCGGCGGCTCAATGTTGCGCGAGACCAGAAGCAGTACATGATCGATGCGGGCTTTGTCAATGTGCATGATGAAATTTTCCGAGTGAGTTGATTCTCTTTGTCTTTGTTGCATGACATTACACTAATAGATGCAGCTGCCCCTGAGCCCTTGGCATAATGACCCCCGCATGAAAGAAATCGGTCGAATACGTGGCGTGGCCATGAACGAGGGGGTTGAAGGATACAGTCTGGCTTTATATACACGATTTCTGGGTTGGAGTCCGACCGAAGTACGAATCTTGCTGGCCAAGGTGCGCTCGGAATTCAACGATATGCGGAATCGGATGTATATTGCTGTGTGGGTTTAATCTTGCTTCTCTCTACTCTTTTGCTGACTTGTATCGAAAACAGGCACGTCGTGTACGGCCAGAAACCGGAAGGACCGGTCGCGCAATGATTTAACCCACCTTATCGCGATCATTCTAGGCGTTTTCGATTTTGCTTCCTCCTTACTGACATGTATATTGGCGTGCTCGATACCCCTTCTTTCGATTCCACGAATTGCTTTTTTACTATAGTTTATCTTTGTTCCTTCTCTCTTTCTGTCCAATCATACCGGGGGCTTAGCACAAATCTATCATATCTCTTGACTCATACATCAAGGACGGTCGATGAATATGTATGAGCTGGATTTAGGGTGTACTCCGTAGATGTTGAATCAGTGGTACAGTACGGGAAGTGCTGCTACCCATTCTGTCCGTCCAGATGGAGAACCTTGATGCAACCGCCACCAATAAACTTGAGAAATGTTTGGAAAAGAGGAATGAATAATAATATCTTAGGGGTCGAGCCAAATGATTTAAAAAGAAAGGGATATGCGAGGTATCATGTACAGTATGCATGAGCCCGTGGTTTTGGGAATGTCGCACCTAGTCTGTACCTCTACAGTAGGCGAGTGTGATAGGTAAGATTTTGGTATGCACTTCGAATGAGTCTTGGGCCTGGGTAGGGAAATTATTACGTACATCCAATAGTTAACTGAGTTATTGGCAGCGTAAGTAACCTGACAATAAAGTGTTGGACGATATGACCAATTCAGGCCATAATTTGGCGCCGCTTTAACCTTGCAAGGTACGTACTCACTCCTGCTTGAGCGAGCCTTCATGCTATGTAGATGGTAGATGGATATTAAAATGGTATTTTTATGAGTAACCAAGTTTTGTTGTATTGATTGATAATATTTTCGTAGAACGTTCGTTGTTAAGTCAAGATTTGTCTGATCAATCAATACATACGGTATACGAGATTGGGTACGAGACTCAATGGAGTGTAGGGTCTGCCGAACGCTTCAAATGTTAGAGAGACAGTTTTAGCAGCGATCCGTACCGAAGAACCTGCTAAAAGACCTCAAGAGCTTTCGGGACCCAGGCCGGCCACCAGGCTATATCTTAAGGTCTCTGGCGGAGGCCGAGAAGCGTACTGGCATCTAGTCGTTGAGGCCCACCATAGTGGAAAGACTAGAGAGATTGTACGGCGGTTTAGTATTTACCTATGCATACTTGATTAATGCTTTTATTTTTCATAATACCATGACCACCAGACTGACGAACAAGCTTCCTCGTTTCCTCGAGCAAATCAAGTGCATACCTAGGTATACGTAGCTATTCACTCATACTAAGAGTATTAACCAGACTTTCCATCAAAATTGTTCTACACAGATTCAAGCAGATATGTTTAGCACCAGGGATACACTGATCAGGTGATGAAGAGATGGAAGGCGTGCTTTGCCCTGGCGCGAGTTACCGTGTTTCGTGGATACTAACTCGGGTCCGACACGATGCAGCTACAGTTACAAGATACAATGAAGTAGTATAGTCAACGGCAATCTTGATGCTTCTTATGCTTCTTTTAGTTTCTATAAACGTACTTTGATTGTCTGCAATGCCCTCTAGAAAAATTTTAGCGAAGTTTGGGGAAAAAAAAGCTTTGAAGCTTTGATCGAGAACTGCGGGAGTGGTATGCGCCACGAATAACTCTTATTTTGCTCCTCCTTAAGCCTATTATAAGACTTCTCAAACTCTGTTCCTCACTGGCTATATTGGACGCTTGTCACTGAACTAATACCGCTATCATGGCTATCATATCCATCCTTGCCAATTCCACGGCAATCACACTGATACTGCCCGCCATCGGCTTGTTGTATCTTGCTTCATGGATATACACCTATTACCGTCTATCCCATATTCCTGGACCATGGTACGCCGCCTGGTCCGATCTGCCTCGCATGTACTGGGTCTGGACAGGCAACAGTCATCTCAAACAACTCGAGTTGCACCGAAAGTATGGACCGCTGGTGCGATTAGGGCCTGATGCTGTATCCGTTTCTGAATCCAGCGAAATTCCAAACATATACACATTCACGGGTAAATTCAAAAAGGTGAGTCAAACTAAGAATCGTTGATCTGTCCATACGTAAAATAGCTAGGAAGATTTACCCGATTCACTAGGCTAACAAATCTCATGACAGTCAAACTTCTACTCAGTCTTAGGCCCCTATCACCGCGGCCAAGCGATTCCCATGCTATTCACAACTCAGGACGAGAATATGCACCGTCGTCTGAGACAGCCAATTGCCAGTATCTACAGCATGACCAACCTAGTCGGTTTTGAGCCATTCGTCGATAGCACTATTCGCTTTTTCTTTGAACAGATCGATGCCAGATTCGTCGCCACAAATAACGTCTGCGATTTAAGTACATGGTTGCAGGCATTTGCCTTTGATGTCATGGGTGAAATCACAGTCTCGAAACGTCTTGGCTTCCTGGCTGAGGACAAGAGTGTGTCGGGGTTGATGAATGTCCTCTGGAACCACTTCCAATATGCCGCAGTCGTAAGTCCAAATTTTGTATTTGATCGATGGTGACACGACGTTAACGGCGATTTATCCAAGGTTGGCCAAATCCCTTGGTTGGACAAAGTCATGAAGAAGAACCCTGTCATCGGGTATTTCCGTACCACACAACCCAACGCAATTGTTGCCTATACCTTTCAACAAATGATGCAACGAAAGAAACTTCTTGAGGAGAAGGGCGTTTCGTCCATAATGGCTACTGCCGAAACGGCGGCCAACCCAGACCTTGATCGCCGTGACTTCATGTCACGCTTTTTCGAGGCTAAGATGAAGGACCCCAAGGTTCCAGAGATGTAAGTTTTCAGACAAATTTTGCTATATGCTGAACGATTGTTAATTCTTGGATAGGGCTTCCGCCGCGTGGTCTATCTCGAATATCGGCGCTGGTAGTGATACGACCGCCATCACATTACGGACGATTCTCTATTACCTACTGAAGAACCCTTCGACTATGCAAGCTCTCCTTGACGAAATACGCACCGCCAAAGTTGCCGGCAAGCTATCCGACCCCGTTACATGGCACGAAGCCCGTGAATTGCCGTATCTAGACGCCTGTATCAAAGAGGCTGGTCGTGTACATCCTGCATTTGGCCTGCCCTTGGAGCGCGTTGTCCCTCCCGAAGGAGCAAATATCTGTGGCAAGAATCTTCCTCCAGGTACTGTGGTTGGAGTGCAAATGTGGGCAGCACACCGGAATGAGACCATTTTCGGAGGCGATGTCGATGAGTGGCGGCCAGAACGCTGGCTGGTAGATGAGCCAAAGCGTTGGGCTATGGAGAAGGCTCTGTTAACGGTATGATGACCTTGATGATTGGAAAGTATCCGAGCTGCATACTAACTCGACATCTACCTAACTAGTTTGGTGCTGGCAATCGCTCATGTATTGGAAAGAACATTGCTTTGCTAGAGATTTATAAGCTAATCCCTAGCTTACTTCAGCGGTACAAGGCAAGATTCCCCTTTCTGTCATGTTGTTATCAAGTGACAATTTGCTCACAATGTGACTAGCTTGAGTTGGCCAGGGAAGAATGGATCGTGGAGAGCTCTTGGTTCGTGCACCAGCGGGATTTCCTGGTCCGTTTCTCGAAGCGCGAGAAGTTCGTGGAATAAGTGAAATACAATCATGAATAGAGCTAGAAGTAGAAGCTAGGACAAAATATAAGGTACATACGATGAGACATGAAGCCATACTACATTGCCAGGTGAGATGATAACCAGAGGTGAGGATAGTCATGAAGTACAATCAACAGAGCATGCAAGGAGACAAGTTTGTTTTCCAACGTGTCAACCAAATTGAGCGATAGATAAATGAAAGACGTAACTATAATCTCAGTCGAAGGCAGCAAATTTAGATTCCCTTTCCTCGGGCAAGAATCAATTTTACAGATAGTATTAAATCGTAATTCCGCATTACAGTATACTAGGCAAATCAAAGATTCCATTGAGAACGTTCCGCCCTTTGTTCTTCTTCAGCTTGAGCGCGAAGAATTCTACGCATAATTTTCCCTGACTGCGATAGACATTAGATGACCCATATACCTAGAGCAGAAACAAAGGATACTTTACCGGTGTTCGTGGGATGCTGTTTACAAACCGGACTCCTGCAGCAAGCCATTTGACCTTGGAAGTATTCGGCGCCATGTAGTCTAGGACTTCCTGGGCAGAGAGACTCGAGCCTGGTCGGCGCACGACGTAAGCTCGTGGTAGCTCGGTATCATCCCTGGAAAACATACGTATTAGTCGAGACCTTCTGGCAATTTTTGGATTAGAAAATGCCTACATTTTCACACCGACGACGCCTGCATCGGTAATTTCAGGATGTTCCAGAAGTATGCCTTCTAGTTCTGCAGGTGCAACCTGGGCTCCCTTCACTTTGATGAATTCCTAATAACTCTCAGAATCAGCCATGTGCACAGATACCCAATAATCAATAGTCCAGGTAACCTTTTTGCGATCAACAATATGGTATTGGCCCCGACTATCACGGATCGCAATATCGCCTGTCTTGAGCCACCCGTCTTGAGTGATAACCTCTTTCGTTGCTTCCTGTTCATGCCAGTATCCTTTCATCATACTTGGTCCCCTGCACCACAACTCTCCTCTCTCTCCATCAGGCATGCGTTTAGTACCGTCTTCGCTCATAATCATGGCCTCGCAATTAGGCACTAATTCCCCAACCGCTGCTGAATCAGACCGTTCGTTCGGGTTCAACATAAGAGGGAGGCCGGACATTCTGATAATCTCATTAGCCAACCCTGCTCTTCAAGCAGTTTCATACAGTCAAGGTCATACTCAGTAAGTCCGTAGGCCTGCTTCAAGTTAACAGTTCTGTTGGGCCAAAGCTGTTCAAATGCTTCCGCTTGTTCCCGTGCCAGGGGGGCTGCCGCACACACAACCTCTCTAACACTGCTCAGATCGTACTTGCCAAGTCGAGCTTGAATATCTTTTGAGATTCCTACCACAATGGGAGGAACAGTTATCAAGTCAGTCAGCCGGAACTTTTCGATGGCGGAAAGCATATGATGCCGGTCAAAGTCGCGCATGATATACGTTGTGATCCGGCGATGTGGAGCAATAGTAACGTAAACAACTGCAGCAAGTCCGTGATAGATAGGGAGACAACAAAGCCAACGGGATTTGCCTTGGGCTTTTGCACTTGGTCCAGCGCGTGAGGTATCAAGATCAAACATATGATTCATTTGCATGGCATTGGCAACGAGATTGTAATGGGTTACTTCAACTCCCTTAGGAAGTCCACTGGTCCCAGAGGAGTAGAGCAGCATGGCCGTGTCGTCTGAGGTAATACAGTTCTTTCCGGTTTCCCAATCGAAGTCGGCCGCCTCCTGGGGATCTGTTAAGATCGAGAACCAGTGCTTCAGGCCAAGTGGTGCAGTTTGCTTTTGCGATTCTTGATATCCACGTTTCAATACAAAGATGTCCTCTTTTGTTATTGTTATCGGGTCTCTGAGAGACTTAAGACTCTCAAGAACAACCCGCGCTGCATCTTCTTCGCAGATGAGGAAGCGTGGCTGCACACTGTTCATCTGATACGTGAGCTCTCGTGGTACGGATCGCGGGTTCGCAGGAACGTAAATGCCACCACCCATGAGTATCCCTAACACGATTATGGGCAAAAAGATGCTGTTCCGGGATACGAGCATTACTCGATCCCCTTTTCGTAGTCCATTCTTTTGCAGGCCGCTAGCTAGGCGTTTTGCCCACTCGCGGAGTGAGTGCAGCGTCAATTGGAAGTCATTAGGCGCCGTCGTGTCGACATAAAGCAGGGTATTAGGAAGTGGTTTGGAGGGAGATGGGAATATAAAAGACGGTATCGTTGTACGAGGAATTGGGAGTACCCAACGAGATCTGTCCGGCTTATTCAGAGGTGATGTAGCCATAGTAGAGAGTATATCCGTCAGAAGACAGGGCGTATAAGATGTAGTGCTGATGAGTTTGTTTGATGAAATGTGATTGCATATGAAGAGACGAACATTCACTAGAGAGAGTACAAGGAAACAGAAAATACTTGCTATCGTACAAGATATCCCCGCAAACCATCAATTGATGGCAATGGGCATGACTCGGGTTACTGTCGAATCATGTGAACGTTTGGTAGCCCTGTTCGCAATTCACCATTTATTCTAGACAAAGCCCTGCTTGATACAAGATTCTATAACCAGCCATCGAGAACTTCAACGGCGCCATTGAAGTCAATTTACGACACCGAATAGAATCAACAAATGAGCTTTTTTATTCCTATACACGGTCCATCTATATACTCTACGTGGGTCCACGGATGAGTATCTATGTGACAACCTTCCTCAAGTTTACTCTGATTTTGACTCGAGCTCTGAGATAGAAGTTCCTGTGATATGTGATGCTCGATGTATGAAACCTCCATACTCTAATGGTATATGCCTAGTGTCTCGATGTTTCCGACTCTTTCACCGACTGATCTAAGATTAGATCAGTTACTCGAACACACAGATAATTAAATCAGATATGTCATCGATAGAATGTCATACGTTTTAGAATCTACCAGCCATGAGATGATTGGCTACACTATGAGATTGCTAGTGCTTTAAGAACAAAGAAAGCGGGGTTGACACAAACCAGCATTAGATTAATAACCTGACCTGACTCGGGTCCAATAGATTTCCGTCCATGGATATACAGGTACATTCCGATATATCCGTCTACTCTAATATCCGGCCGGCTCATCCGATGCCATCACTAGAGCTAACACCTTGGAGGCAGAAACCAGCAGGGACATGTCCATTAACACAAATCGAAGCACTCGAGAATCAAGTCGATTACGAGACTTCTCTTTCGTGATTATACTCATCGTCTTCGGCCTTGTTTTTGCATATTATCCGGGGTCTTACTTTCAAGTTCCATGTGTTGTATCAAAAGACTCACGCTACTCCACCGATTCTATTAACCACAACATGGCTGCTAGAGCGGCCAATCAGACCATGCGCGCTATAGTCGTTCATGAAAAGGGCGGTCCTGAAGTATTGAAGTTCCATCAGAACTACCCGAGACCAGTGCCCAAGAATGGCGAAGTGCTGATCCGTGTTAAGGCATTTGGCCTCAACCGGGCTGAAATGTTCACCCGACAGGGTCACTCACCCGGCGTGGTGTTCCCACGTATCCTTGGAATTGAGGCTACCGGAATCGTCGAGCAGTCGCCCACAGAGGAATTTGCCAAGGGCCAAGCGGTGGTTACTTGTATGGGGGATATGGGCCGAATGTACGATGGTGGCTATGCTGAGTATACATGCGTCAAAGCAACTCAAGTCAAGCCTATCAAACCAAACAACCTGCCGTGGGACATAGTCGGTGCGTTACCAGAAACTATGCAGACGGCTTGGGGGAGCTTATTCGGCCCTCTGAAGCTTCAGCCCGGTGACCGTCTCCTCATTCGTGGCGGCACTACGACTATTGGGCTGGCAGCAGCAGCGTTAGCCAAGCATCACGGCGCAACCGTTGTGTCTACTTCACGCAAGCCTGAGCGCGAGGCTTTCCTGCGGGAACATGGTGTTGACGATGTCATCATCGATAACGGCTCCATTGCGGATGAGGTCCGTAAACGGTATCCCGAAGGTGTCGACAAGGTGCTGGAACTCATCGGTGTGGTCACCATGGCAGACTCGCTTAAGTCTCTCAAACCAGGTGGGATTCAGTGTATGACTGGCATCGCGGGTGGGAAGTGGGTTCTTGATTCTTTCAGTCCATTGCCAACAATACCCAAAGGTCGCTACCTGACGACGTACGGTGGGAGCAGTGATGATCTACTTGCAACGCCCCTAGATGACATTATCAAATTGTTGGAGAACGGTACAATTAAGTTGCCCATCAAGACCTTTGACATGGAGAACATTGTCGAAGCACATCGGTTCATGGAATTCGAAGGCGGCGCGAAAGTAGTTGTAGTGGTACCATGAAGTCAAAGTGCTGCCAAAAGAATAAAGCATAGAATCTATCAACAGAAATGTCCTTGTGTATAGCCATGCTCTCAACTTCCGCTGCTACATAGGCACACTTCGATTCATTTACTTACATATGTTTACATACCTAGGCAAAATAAGTTCAACCCGGCACACAATCCAAAAAAAGACTACTCACAATTTGGATGATCTTCGAAGTTTTCTCACTTTACAAATACATACATGTCGAATACTAGGTCACGGTATATAAACTACTGTCCAGCGACTACTTCTTCGCATACGACTCCGTAATTCTTTTCACCATGTGATCCTCAACCGTGATTGCCTTCCCACCTTCTGGCGGACTACCATCTAGAGGAGAGAGTGGAACATCAAGGTTCCCGTCAAGGAAGAAGACAATACTATAACGGTCAGTACCACCCTCATTAATAACACGGTGAACGCTGCTCTTATAGCGATAGCCTGTCCACATGCTCAACATATCGCCCACGTTAACAACATAGGCATCCGGCCTCGGCGGCACATTTAACCAGCGACCATTACTGTCTTCCACTTGCAAGCCTTCATGCTCATCTTGTAATAATAGCGTGATTGCACCAAAATCAGTGTGTGGACTTGATCCAAACTGTGGCTTCACTTCTCCACCTGCACTTGCGGGCGCTCGCCCAGGGGGGTAGTGAAGGAAGCGCAACGGAGCAGCAGGGTTTTCGACGAATTTGTCGAATACATTCTCACCGTAAGGAAGAGTGCGAGCAATGATTTGCATTACAGTACGCGAGAGCTTTAACATGGCTTGGTAATAAGCCTCAGCGGGCTCGCGGAATTCATGCCGGGCTAGAAGGGTCTCGGGGGGCCAAACGTTGGGACCCATAAAGAAGCGCCGGGCGACGACAGCCGGATCGGTGGGAGGCACATCTATGCCGGTGTAGTAGCCTTCTTTGAGATCTGGCAATAACCCGGCATCGTAATTTTGAGAGGCGAGGACGTCGTAGCCGCGCATGCCAACGTTCTTTTTGGCGTCAAGGGGGGCTTTTTGGTCAAAAGGAAGGGCGAAGAAGCGGCGAGCAGCGGCAAAAGCGGCTTGTTGAATTTCAGGCGTCACACCATGATTGATGATCTGGAAAAATCCCGTGTTTTCACAGGCTTTGGTGACTTTGGATATGATAGCCCGAGACTCTGGGGAGTCAGGTGCGGCAAGATAGGGACCGATATCAATAGTGGGAACACCAGGACCTGTGGGTGAAGTAGTAGCCATGGCTCGGCGGGCTAAAGGCTTGACTGAGAGTGGAGTGGGCGTCTTATGCCTAAAGATAGAGTTGCGGAGAATATTCAACCTCATGACGGCTGATGCTTGGTTTATTGAAGCTGAACGGGCTTGGGCCGCACAGGTTATATCTTTCCATATAGAACGGACCCGGATTAGGGCTCACATTCTGGACGTTCTCCCGAACATCACCTGATGTCAAAAAGTGTATCAGGATTGTTAGAATTCAAATTTGACTTGATCCTAACGATGAGGACTATAACACAGAGTTCAGTTCTGTATGTGAAGACCCCTTTCTCTCGCACTTTTGGTGAGGAATACATATAGTTGATTCTACGTGCTTATTCTGCCAGGCATGAACTCACGAATTATGCACCGCTTTTGTTAATTTTCAGGCTAGACTCGAATCAATAACATCTGAGTGTAGATTAAGACTATCTTGCATAGCTTTTGCTTTCATACGGAGATAAAGTTCAGTTCCTCTGCCTCGGCGGTTAGCTGAACCTATCAATAACCCTTCCGAATTGCTTTCCAGTTTCGTTGAATGAGCAATACGACTCACATATGACGTAGAGTACTAGGCTTTGCATTTAAATTAAGAATACGAAGTTACTGGTCTAGCCTTCCGAATGAACCGCGTGCTGTCTTTATCTCCGCCCTATTCGGACGCCTCCTAATGAAGCAATTGCCTCATTGCATGCTTGTATACGTAGTCCGTGCTAGGCTAAGCAATTAGGGGCTGAAGGCTGAAGCGACAAAGAGACGCCTGTATCTACCTAATAATCTTGGCGCCCTTAACTAGTACAACAAACAAGCAATTGTGCATGACTAGCGCTACAATCCTTTCTTGTCAATCTAGACTTGAATCCGAAGATCGGAAGATTACGATTGTTGTGTGATTGATCATCAAGACGAGCGCAACGATGCGAAGGTAGTTGGAGTAGGAAAGGATCACGCTAGGATTAGCTCTTGGTTAGGGGAGGGTGTCGAAATGAGAAAGGCTTGTTTTGGGGCCATTTTTTGAACATTCTCTCAAGTCTGTATATCCGGATATACGAGATTTGACCGGAAATAAATGTTATGTCGAGATATATCCGAGATGCATCCGGCCATCCAATTCAACAAAGACCTTTGTCGATCTGTTTTGCAAGCGCGCTATTTTAGGCTGATATACCTGGTCTGGGAGTGCACCCCGGTCGCAACTGAGGGCGATGATTAGTCGAACCATAGCTAATATGCAGCATTTAGATGTAGCGTCGACTATTAGTTACGGAATACGGATATGTGATGCGTGACTCGGGTCTGACTCGGGCCACAAGGGGAATATCTGGCAACAATGATATTGCTGCCACACTTTTGACTTTCCTATACGAAACAAGGCTAGAGCTACTATATCGATTGATCTCTTCTGTCCTCGCGGTTTGAGTGAGATTCATTGACTCCCCTAACTCACTGTTCAGCTTCGCAACCTGATTTCATTTTGGGGCCGTTTATTCTCTATCGCTTCCTACGTCCTTACTATGCCGGAAGAGAACAGCCAGACCACAGTGGCCGCCTCAGTGGCGGATACACAACCTCCTAAAGATAACGAAAGAGATATATCTCCTGATGGCCAAGAAACTAGCAACATAGTTGCAGAAAAGCCTCCTCAAGCACCACAAGGTCCAGCACCGCCACAGTTCGCAGATGGAGGAAGAGCTGCCTGGAGCACCGTGGCCGCTGGATGGTGCTGTATGTTCGTCAGTTTGGGCTGGATCAACTCAATTGGTGTCTTCCAGACTATCTATGAAGAAGATCAACTGAGAAACTATTCATCCAGTACAATCGCATGGATCAACTCACTGCAAACATTCATCATGTTCGGCGGCGCGCCGTTCTTTGGAAAGATCTTTGATGGTTATGGGCCGCGTTACCTCCTCCTTGGTGGCACGTTATTTCACGTCTTCGGTCTTATGATGATGTCTCTCGGTAAGGAGTATTATCAATTCTTGCTTGCCCAGTCAATTTGTAGTGGATTGGGCGCCAGTGCCATCTTCTACTCATCAACCAACTCTATCGCAACGTGGTTCAAGAAGAAGAGAGCCATGGCCTTGGGTATTGCATCGTCGGGCTCAGCATGTGGAGGTGTGGTCACCCCGTAAGTTCACCTCCGCCCCCCTTTAAAACAACGGGATCAAATTTACTCATCTGGCTAAGCATTCTGGTCGCGCAAATGTATCGCAAAGTCGACTTTGGCTGGGCTGTCCGGACGACGGCGTTCGTGTTCCTTTTCTTGCTCGCTATTGCCAATTGTTTTCTTCGGTCTGCATTGCCGCACAAACCTAAGCCATTTAACATCATGGATTTTGTGAACCCTCTCAAGGAGCCCCGATTCATGTTAGTGTCCATGGCCTGCTTCATGATCTTTCTTGGAGTTTTCTTGCCCGGAAACTTTATAGTTCTCGATGCAGTGCACCATGGAATGAACGGGAGCCTAGCCTTTTATCTTCTTGCCGTATTAAATGCTGTCAGGTGAGACATCACTCTTTATTATTTATACAAACGTCGATTTGAGAGCCAAACTAATATGTCAAAACAGTGCTCTTGGCCGTATCATTGCGGGCAGGGTCGCCGACAGTATTGGACGTTTCAACTGCATGATTATCGTGAACATTCTCTCCACTATTTTTGTGCTCGGTTTCTGGATCCCCTCAAAGACAAACGCTGAGCTTTTCGTCTTTGCAGCTTTCATCGGTTTCACGTCGGGGGCATTTGTGGCTATGGTGGCGGCAGTCATAGGCCAGATTTCAGACATTCGTCAGATTGGTGTCCGCAATGGAACGAACTTCTTCTGTGTCAGCTTTGCCGCCTTGATCGGTAACCCTATTGCAGGTGCTCTCATTGAGCGTGATAATGGGGGATATTTGTACATGCAAATATTCTCGGGTGTGTGCTTCTTTGTCGGATCAAGCCTGTTCATAGCTGCCCGTGTTGTTCAAGTCGGCCCGGGTTTGAGAAAGATTTGAATGCTTAATTACTAAGGTGATTAATGCATTATTGGAAGAAGGATAATAGGGTAACTTTGATCATTTTTACATTTACTAGACAGTGATAGTCTGGATGAAGACATGGAGCCTTTAGATCGAACCTGTTAGCGATAGTTATAGAAGCGCTACAGTCAAAAAAGACGGCTCTGGTAATTCTACTCTCTTTTGTGTTTATTCTATACTACGAGTATGATGTAGTACTATCTACTGCTTGAGCAGTGAGGACATCTTTCAGGATCTTGGTTTCACAGAATGCGCTCTTCAAAACCAGGCACACACTTTTCGAGCCTACATTCATCGCTCTGCTTTCTGTATCATCATGCGTCAAAAAATCATCTATTTTGTGCCCCCATGGCGACATATTGGTCAGCCAAAACTGTAGGTGGAACTTTATTCGTTTCTTGCTTCTCGTAATGATTAATCCAAATAATGAGACATCCTCGTATTCTCGTGTTTATGCATATATTAAAAAAACCTATTCTAGAAATGGCCCTTTTCTAGATGCAGGATATACGCACGCGGCTAATGGTGGGTTGCATTGTTCGTTCCAACCAACACAAGCAATATCAGATGAGCCAACAACGTTGATCACCAAGGTTTTAGATAGACCTGCAGAGCATTGAAATTGTTCTTATTAATTAGCCTGTAATGTTCCAGATTTGGGATGGCTGTTCGTGTTCTGCAACTTCTGCTGTCGTAAACAAGGTTTCTTAACGAACTCATTTTGGGATACCTAGGGCTTCCGCCCCGTAAGCCCTAGACCCCGAGGATTTGTCAGATAGGCACTTCAGTACACGACACTCAGGAGGCTGAAGCGCGAGTTGCTACATTGCCTTACAAGTTCTGGCCAATAAATATTGAAAATTCCTCATCTAGAAGCACGGCTATGAGAATAGGAAACATACAAAGCACAAGTCAACGTAAGCCGAGGACTACCGACGTAGCTAGTCAGGTTACAGATCCTTCGAGTGATATAATTGGCAAATCTGCGTCTTGCATTAGATACAAATGCAAGACAGAGAGAGAGAAAAAAAAAATGTATGAGCAAGTTTGTGGCAAAGATGGAAGACAAGAGTTCCAATGGACGGAATAAACAGTTTGTCTAGAATCAACCACGGATGAAAGGACGGAATAGATGCAACCGAGCCAAAAAAGGGATCTATGCCCTATCACTCAATGATTGCATGTGCTACCGTCTCGTTTAGAGTGTGGTCTACTTCATTAGTGGGGTGCACACTACATCTCATTAGGAGTGGACACCGAAATAGTAATCGCCCACTCATGGTTGGTGTAGCTATAGCCCTACCTTGCCTATAATCGAGGCTGAATGGTATGAGAATGAGACCGGTGAGGCCAATGAGCTTATTCCCAGGTCTAGAAGCTTAAACTCAAGGACACATAAGGTCCTTCAAGAAAGCTTTTCCCTCCCCGAAACCTTCAAGGTTGGAATTCGAGTATGAAAGCAGTCTCGACAAGAACCTAGGCATGTATCAAAGTAGGTCTCAGAGTCAGTTTGAAGAAATTATATGTCTCGTCAAGGAATGGAACCCCCAGCCGCGCTCTGACCTTTCTTTAGATTAGATTTCGAAACTCAATTTATGCATAATCGTTCGATTACCTAGGTAGGTAGTCGGTTCGGTGCAGGTGTTGATTGGTTTTCACTATGGATTGCATCCGTGTTTTTGCCTCTTTGAAACGTTCAGCTTGAGATACAGCACCATCTAGATCAATTATATTCCAGTCATTAGAGGTGTACGTACATAACTCGGGTCCCTGAAATGGCCCCCAACTGCTCGTGAAGAAAATCACCTAGCTTTTGCAGGTAGCTACCTACGTACGGGTAATGGTGAACATCGTTTATGGAAACTTTGAATTACTCATTTGCAGGTGAGCACATGGTCGTGAATCATTGATCTTGATACTGAATCTGTAAACATTATAGGATTTCTTTTATTGACGTGGTTTTAGCCCCATACTTAGAATGCCTCTATATACTTAGTCATTCTATATCTCACTCTGTACCTAGCTCACGTACTTGATTCAGCCGGAACGGGACGGCTACATACAGATCGACTTAGTAAAATATCTCAAGATGATCAGCTATTCAAATAGAATAGACTAGAAGACAGACCCAATTCTCCACTGAACTCGTAATACGTAGCTGGCGTTGTAGCCACTAGACAACAAATGTACATTACAGCCCGTATTCTCATTTCTCCGCGAAGCGTTGATGTGGCGTCCTCTAATAGCTGCAGATGAATAATCTAAATCAACCAAGAAATGCTTAGTGGATGTAAGCTTTGCTGTTACCTCCTGCATCATAGCTTGGACCCCTGCCAAGGCACCCCGCCAACCACATAACCCCAAGTTATCAAGTTGGTCGTTGGCTGCAACCTGATAGGCGAGGTAAATATAACGCTTTAGACTATCCGCGTGTGCGTGTCAGCATGGCCAACTGAAGGCTCCAGCCTAATTGACTGTGCCGCTCATACCCTGTCCCCTCGCCAAACTATCCTTAAATTGGCGAATAAGGCGCGAATAATGCGAGGGACAGCGGGACAGGATTCACAGGAGTTATAATGACAGACTAACCCCGTCCAGCTGAAGAATCTAATCATTTTTCACTGCCATATATGAGCGTTGGTGTCTGGCCTTTTTGCCAATAAGTAAAACCCTGTCCTAGTCGCAGGGCTCGCACAGCCCTCGTTCATAGTCCGAAACAACCTACATATACATATGCACAACCACGGGGCTTGATAGACTGAAGCCATTTCATCATGAGTGGAGGGCAGCCCGCGCGTATCCGGAGATGGTGGAATGAGGAGGAAGATCGCATCTTGCGTGAGGCTGTAGCCGCTCAAGGTATGCAGGACGGGGAATAAATGAGTCCTCTTCTTCAGTCTTACTTAGCACAAAGCCTAACGTCACTATATAGCCAAAGGCGACTCCTTCAATGACTGGAACGCAATTGCACTGAAGCTTCCAGGAAGGTCAAATAAGGACTGTCGAAAACGGTGGGCTAAGATCTGTACCAATGTGAAGAAAGGTGCTTGGGATGTTGAAGAAGACAAAAGACTTTGGGCCGCAGTCAAGCGGCATGGCCTCTGGTATGCGACAATCCACCCTTGTGCTTAGTCTTGCCAATGGGGCCAATAGAATGGCGGTCTTTTCTTTTTCTTTTCTTCGTCTGATGAACATCGCAGCTGGACCGAAGTTGCACAGGAAGTGCAGACAAGACATGCCGATCGTACGTATACGATTTACATCTCCAATGATCACTACGATACTGACTTAATAAGAGTGCGCAAAACGGTGGCAGCATTCTCTGAATCCTTCAGTTCTCCATACTAAATGGGAGGCCGATGATGACCAGAAATTATTACGGGCAGTGGAGGAGTTTGGACGAAGCTGGACCCGTATCAGTGAGAAGAGGTTTCCCACTCGTTCTCCCACAGATATCAAAAACAGGTTCGTCATAGAAGCATTTCCACATGAGTATGGGATCGCAACTAATCAAATACGTCCAGACATGCATTACTTCTTCGAAGGCATCAAGCCGAGTGGCGCAAGACGTGTGAACTCGAATTGAATATGGGCATTGAAGATGCTATGGAGACTGACGAGTGTTCAGACGAAATGGCGAGTAACGCGAATGAATCAGGTAAGCTTATCATTTGTTCTTAGCTTCTTGCAACATAACTAAATCTCGACAGAAGATGGAGAAGACGAAGAAGAAAAGTCCCCTGGTAACGAGCCCGCCAGCAACATGAGCCCACACACCCCCGATCCTTCAAAGAAGGGCCAAATAAACGAGCACATCAATAACTGGATTATACCGGATCAGAATTGGATCCAATTTCCGAAGGAGAATAATCACCCTATAGACCAGGAGAACGACCTTGCAGCGCAAAACATCCCACTAGCTTGGGATGACTTGAATTTGACGACATTTGATACTGCCCCCCTTGCCCCAGCTACGACCGCTACTATGTTGCACACAGACCCCTTGATGGACGTTGAATCCTTTACGAATTTCTTTCCGGGTCCATCGAAGACGGAATCTAAGGGCAATGAACTTTCTTCGACCCTACCATCGTCGCCTAGCGGGTCCAAGATTACTCTGGTTATTTACAATCTCAAGCCTCCCACATTGGGGGTTATATTGGACACATTATATCGAGATGGTGCTGTATACAAGCTCGATGTTCAGAGGTGAACTACTTAGTGAGACTGTTGGAGCATGACTGTGCCGGTTGTCATTATGCATGGTTATAGAAAGGAGTACATAGGGCCCAGATCATAAATGTTTTATTTTTTTGCCCTCTAGTTGGGACGGCTAGAGTCTTTAAAGTCTAGATTTTCGATCGAATTTTAGAGCTTTTTATTTCGATCATATCCCCTACAACGACGTTGTAGATGGATATTATTCTCCTACAGTTATTCCTTCCTGGTACATCTTGTCATCAAGAACCCTCCTCCCTTATAATAGGTAATTCCTCATTGCCTTCGCCGATATGATTGATATACTTCGCTGTCATCTAGGAAGGGCGTGATATCTGAACTAGTCGATATCGACTCATCATTACTTTCCATGTTGGAACATCAAACTGGTTGGATAGAAATTGTAACTAGCTAATAAGTAAGTTGAAATATGTCCATGGGGAGTACAATAACGCCTTGTTACAAAAAATAACCACTATTTAACAAGTGTAAATACAAAATGTGATCCCTGAAACTTCCATCTTTTCACATTTTCGTACATCAAGGAATTCAAGACTCTGCCTCAATAATACTTCTCATCGTCTCAACTGCCTGCTTAAGACACTTTTCAAATCTCACAATATCATCTTCATGTCCCTGGACTAGTATCAACGGGTCTAAATGATGTACCTCATAATGCACAAACACACTATTGGGATTTGGCATTAAGAAACCTCCTTCCTGCATCCGGAGCCAGCCTCCCGACCCCAAGCAGTCTGTCTTCGCCATTTTAGGTGTAGCATGACGGTCTGCAAATGTCCATGAAGTAGACCGGAATAGCGGTGGCAGCTCTAATGCCCTACCTTCCTGCTGACTTTCGGTCATCGCAACGCCCAAAAGTGAGTAGAGATGTTCGACGTAGCCGCGACCATCCGCGACTTCGCGAAGTGCTTGAGTGTGTCCATTGACGGCTTCTCGTAAGGCGGTGGCTAATTTTGGACCGTCATCCCGTTTTGCGTCATCATTCATGTACTGCATGGCAGACTCTATCCACTGGGCTATGTCGGGTGTCAGGCTTTGCAACCAGTCAATGCGTCCCTTGGAGAACTTGGCTACCGTGACCGTTTCCCAAACAGGTTGAAAGTACCCGTAAAAGAGACGTGTAGCAAATAGGATAGCAATGAGTACTGTTCCCTTAGACCGTAATTGATGTTTACCAAGGAATGGCCGGTTGAGTGCTGCATAATTCTCGCGGTAGGCGCCAATGGTTTTGTAATGGGACAGGTTTGTCGTTGTCTGTGTGCGAATATTATCCAAAATTACCGATGGAATCTCGAACTTGATCTCTCTTACGCGCGAAGAGATATCAAGTTTTTCTATCGAAGGAGTTGGGATGCGGTAGTCCATGATCTCATCTGTGATCATTTCGTGCAGTTGCTTGACACTCAGTCCATCAAGTTTGGAGTTCTCACCCACAAGTGCAGACACTCCATTAGCAGCGACGGTAAATTCCAACATCTTGTCCAGCCATCTGTTGGTAAAATGGCGATCGTTGACCAGTATGGATGTGCAACGCTCGGAGGCAGTCACAGGTGCCGTATCATCAAGACAAACTATGAAGGCAGCTGACTCTATGGCTTCAATGGTAGGCACATTAGAGGTAATTGCCATCAATTGCAAGCGCAGTGCAGCCCAATCGTCTCGTTCTTTACTCGTGAGAACAGAGACCGGAGGAACTGCCTGCTCAGATAATGCAATTAGTTGATTGAACAAAGTTGCAAGCTCGGCAACTCCATCTTGTTCCTGCACAGTGACCTGGAAGAAATGACCCCTCCTCATCACGACGATGTTGTTACTCGGTGGGTATTTCCGCACCTTATCTCCTCCTTCAGTTGGCACCTGCACAGTGTGGAAGATCCACTGCAAGGTTTCCGTGCAAAGCGGGACACCATTCAACGAGTTCTGTTCAAGTGTGCCATTTTGAAGCTGCTTTTTAAAAGACAATGCCGATATGGTAATAATTGCCGCTCGTTCAGCTTGTGTATGCACTGGGGCACCATCCGTGAGATGACCTAGATAGAAAAGAGCATGGTCTTGAAGAGCTTCGCGGCGATCAAGATGAATATAATCATCGTAGAATTGAAGCCGTTTCTCGCTTCCGAAAGGATTTTCTTGGAGCCTTTTCTGCAAAGCGGAGCCTGAAGTTTTAAACTCTTCAACTGCCAACCCAACCTCTTCCAATTCCTCCGGTGATGCCATGGCCTTGCGAGAGTCGACAAATTTGCGGAGGGTTTCAGTGAGGTTTGGCACTGGAAGAGGATCTAGCACAGTCTCGAGAGCCTTGCTCTGGGACGCAACGGAACGGGATCTTGACGTTGGCAGAGTGGATATGGGAATACCAACGCTACTGCTGCTGTCGGCCTCCGTGCTGTCATCAGCAAGTAGCCGTGAACGCAGAGCTACTTTCTGTGCAAGTGACACTATATCGGCACCGTCAAGGACCTCGGAAGACTGGATTGGTGAATCAAATTCTCTCATGACCCAATTGCGCAGTTCGATTGCGATCAAAGAATCAATCCCAGAATCAATAATAGACGAACCAAGGTCAATGTCAGATACATCAACAGAGATGAGGCTTGCAAGCTTGCCGGCGATCGATTGAGCAATAAATTGTGAAATCTCATCGGGATCCCTTGTCTCCGTGATAATATCCTTGAAGGTCTTCCTTTGGACAGCGACGTCACCTTTAGCATCTGATTTCCTGGCATGGCGTACATGGGTGAACATAGGAGTATGAACGGCGCCATTGGCTGCAGTGGTCTCAGCGAGAGACTCAGGTGTAAACCCAATGATGGCTTGGTGACACCCTGCTTCGCGAGCATCCACGCTCATCGAATATTCAAAGAATGATAGGAGTTCATCGGGCATGATCGGAGTTAGACCCTGGCGACGGAGAGCTTGCATACGAGATTGATTATTGATGGTAGCATCGGCACCTTCGATAGTACCTATATTGATTGACATGTAGTGACAACTTGAGTCTTTTTGCCATTGTGCAATTGCATCCTGGAGCGTATTTCCTGCGTTGTAGTTGGCCTGTCCACTAGTACCGATGATGCCAACAGCTGACGAGAGGGAAATGAAGAAATGCAAGTTCTCCGGACCAAAGACTTTCTGTAAATTTAGCGTACCAAGCATTTTTGACTCCAGCACAGAGTTGAAGGTCTCAACCGTCATAGTATCTAGAGTGGAGTCGCGCAGAACAACTGCTGCTTGGATGACGCCCTTGACGGGAGGTAGGTTTCGATGCTTGATCTTGTCCAGAGCGGATCTTGTACTTGACTCGTCTGCAATATTGCATTTCAAACTATGCAAAGTTGCATTCACACCCATGGTTTGAAGCTCATCTTGAAACCTGAAGTGTTCAGGAGAATCATGTCCGTTCCTGGATAGCGTGACCAAGGTCTTTGCACCAGCTTTCGCCATCAACCGGAGATATCTCTTTCCAAGATCTCCAAGACCGCCTGCCACAACGTAAGTCGCTTCAGGATCAAGCTGTAGGATAGTGTGACTTGGTTTGGCTACTTTGATAAGCGAATCATCGTCGACTGTCAGGACAACCTTTTTATTTGACTCGTCTCGGTATGTTGACTTGATCTTTTCAACATCCGTGATAGATACTGTTGCAACGCCCCACGACTCAAGAGTCATACCATTGCGAACCATGGTAATGACTTGCTCAAGCAGTTTGGAAACCTCGAGAGGCTTGAATTGGTAGAGTGTCTCGAGATCAAAACTCGTAACAAGTGTGTTTGTCGGATACTTCGGCCGATCGTTTGCCGGGATATTGATTTCATTAGCATTGTATTGAATGTTAATGACACTGCTGAAAGGTTTTAGATAGGCACTAAGATCACTTGAGATCTGCGATCTCGAGCAATTAATTATCACATCTAGACCTGTTTTTCGGACTAGCTTATGCAGTTGACGTTTGGCGACATGGCCGGTACGGGGAATAACGGCGCTCGAAGCAACCTTGAAAGTGTCCGTCAGTGACTGAGCCTCATCTTCCCTTGAGACAGCAGCTATGACTTTAATTCCCAAATATTGGGCTATCGTCAGGACAGCTCTACCGAACTCGGTCATTGCGCCATCAATCAAGACTGTTTGTCCAGGTTGAACATCCGCTAGACGAGTGAGTGCATGAGTAGAAGCCATAAAGGAGATTGGCAAGGTCGCAGCTGCAGAGAAGGAAATGGAATCCGGCAATAGCTGTACCTGGCTCCTATGAACTCTGGGACGGCTAGGACAGCAAGTCGTGCCAAAAGCTACCACTCGATCGCCAATACGCAAGTCTGTGACACCGGATCCAATCGCTGTCACAAATCCAGCGTATTCGTGAATGCGGGATTGCAGCTCTCCTGAAGGGACGCCGTATGCCTTCAAAGTTATCTCAACCAAATCTTTGTCAAGCGGCGTACGATGGGCTTCATCCTCAATGAATACCGGATCATTCAAGAAGTCCTTTCTTTGAGTATCGAGTCTTACGGCCTCTTGAGAAGCAAGAATGGTTCTTGTCATTGTGATAGACTCGCTGTCGCTAGAAACTTGTCGATTGAGTGAAACGCTGGGGATAACCCTGGGAACCAACAGACCAGTGCGATTGAACACATACTCTCGTTCTGCAGACCGAGCTTTGGTCAGTGAGGACTTTATTATTCGCATGAGTACGTCAAGAATATCCGACTGATTCACTTCGTGAAGGGCTTCTTGGATGTCAATAGAAACCAATTGTAGGTCTTCATTTTCCGCATGCGCTGTTCGAGACAACCCGGTAATCAGGTGCTTCTTGGGGTTAAACTTATCCTCTTCCTTGTCTTGGAGAGTAATCCAGAAGACATTTGATGGTCTTCGTAAAAGATCCCGTACCCTTTGAAATTCGTGTTCCGTTGCACGACTGAGAATAGGGGTGGCACCATTATCGATCACAATGTTAAGGATGTTCTCATGCAGCGGCTGATCCGTCCAAGATGAGCTGGACGTGGAGAATCCGTCGTTCTGTAAAGTGTTCGAAAGAATAGTGACAAAGTCGTTCAAATCTTGGGGTAGGTTGGGTTCCGTAATAACTCGAATATCAGGACGAACATTTGAAATGACATCGTCCGTTGCTCTCGAAACCATCAAACTGGAAAGCGGCAACTGACTGTCATCTTTTGCCACGAGCTGCATCTCCAGCGAAACTTGAGACATGACGTTTGACCAGGCATCTGATGACAGGAAAGGTCCAGTATTTCTACCTTCTTCTGCACCTTTCCACCATCCAGGCAGTGTACCAAATGTGATGTTGAGGTACCGTTGTGGGTTGGTGACCTCGATCAACAACAACACGCCATCTGGTTTAAGCATGCTGCGAACCTTTGACAAAGTTGCTTTGATGCTGGGCGTGGCATGTAGAACGTTGCATGCTAGGACGATATCATAGGAATGTGCTGCGAATCCTTGGCTTGTTGGTTCCTTTTCAATATCCAACGGCCGGAAATTGACCGCATCAGTCCACTCTTGAAGTTTGTTGCGAGCACGATCAAAAAATCCGGCCGAGACATCAGTGAAATCATAGACCGTAGGGCGAATACCATGAGAACTCAAGGCTTCCAGGAATGGAAGAGTAGCACCTCCTGTACCACCACCAATCTCAAGAACAGAGATATCTGCTTGCTTGAAACTCTTAAATTTGAGATACTCGGACATCAGGTCATAGCAACGAGCAGATGAGTCGTCCGCATAAACTCGGTAGAGTAAATCATCTTCAAGCATTAATTGCAGCGCATTTACTTGACCAGTCAAGATTCCTGGTAGGGCTGGCCCGAGCCGGGTGAGAAACTCTCCCTCTACCCCCTGCTCATAGGCAAGCCTCAATATCTTTTCTTCGCCAGCTATGTCTCGTGGTGTGTTGGTGGGAGGCTCGGTTTGTTCCATCCATTCGAACAAAATCTTGTGATAATTCTCTGGAATTATCAAGTGTTTGTCGCGAACTTGAGAAATGCAACGAGAAATATATATTCCTGTGGCTTGATCCAGAATCTTGAATTTCTCCTCCCATGACAAGGGCGGCTCCAATGACTGGATATGCTTTTCACTGAGGAACCTCTCGTCAATATTCCATTTGAGCTCGTAGCAAATATCTCGTCCATTCTGATCCCCTTCAACGTCGGCGGAGCTAGAAGCTAAACTTCTCAGTTCCATCGTGGACACTGACATGACTGGAGTTGCATCTCGAACTCCTTTTCCAGGGAAAACCAAAATGTCCGCCTCGGCTGCTCTGAAGCGGCTTGACGTCAGGGTAGTTACCGCAGAGAGGTATTCTCCTGCTTTGCTCTCAATAGTGGCGGAAATAGCCACCTCTTGAATATGTACCGGCATGACGGAACCACTACCAAGCTTGTGGTTTACTAGAGGTAGACTTGTATGCAAAAGGGTATCCAACGTTGTAGGATGGATAACATGTGGCCGCATGTACTGGGCCGGCATCACTTCCGAGATATCTGGGATGCTAACATGGGAGAGCGTTTGATCCCCGTCCATGGAAAAGTGGACTATACTAGAGAATGATGGGCCATACTTGTTTCCCACTCTTTCTAGTTCACTGTAAAGATCATCGGAAGAAACTACCTTGGTAGTCGCTTGGTTGAGACCCTCAGATAATTCCTCGTAATTTAGTGAAATCTCGAAAGGATTTTGCCCGGCTTCTGAGAAGAACTCGACAACCACAGACCCATGACAATTTTCACTCCAGTGCTCGTCCTCGGTAAAGGCAGTGACAGTGAATTCGTATTCAATCTCTTTGGCGGTCTCCGAGCTTTTGACGGGAGTCAATGATAGTTGCATTTCGACCCTTGTGCGGCCTTCGGGAATAACCAAGCCCTTGAGAAACGAGATATCTTTCAGAAGAAAACGATTGATCTCTTTCTGCGGATAGTTGTCCTGAGCCAATTGTGAGGCTGCCTCTATTGCCATACAGAGATAACCAGAGCCTGGGAAGATGATCAAACCATCTACAACATGATCTTTCAACCATGGTAACCCCTCAACTCCGATGAGATGCCTCCATGATGGTCGGAGAGGTGTATTGTCAGTCATTCTAGTGCCTAGCAAGTCGTGGTATGGGTGCTTTCTCAATCGATAATCGCGACTTAACCGTGATTCATGCCAATGCTTCTTAGAGTGGTCCCATGCATAGGATGGTAGACTATACAGCACTGAAGCACTATGATAGTCAGGGTCAAGCTTTATCACTGAAGACAAATCTGCCATATAACCACGATTGAAGATGCTTGCAATCATTTCGAGAACGCTTTGTACAGCCCCCTTCCCACGAGTAAGTGCTGAAGTATAGTCGAAAGGAACTTGTTCGTCAATGCCAGTAATGCATTGTCTAGCAGGCCCCGCCAGTGCTGAATGTGGCCCTATCTCAATAAAAATGCGATGGGGCTGAGCATTGCGATTGAGACTATGTCCTGACTGTATCAGTGCTTGTAGAGCATCGCAGAATCGGACCTTGGACACGAGATTAGACGTCCAATAGTCTGCATCAAAGTCCCCTGACTTCTCTATCCCCGTGACGGAGGAAAAGAACTTGATGGGCCTGGGTGAATCCACCTCGATGTTTCCTAGGCTGTTCTTGTACTCTTCCGCAGCTGCTTGCATGTGGTGAGAGTGATAAGCTGCATCGACATTGAGTCTGCGATTGAATACACCATCTGCAGTAAGGATTTGCGATATTTCGTCAATTGCCGTATCATCTCCGGATACCGTTGTGCTACTTGGACTGTTTTGGCAAGCTACCACGGCAACTCCCTTAGTGAGTCGAGAAATATATTTGCTGACGTCTTCCTCTCCGAGTCCAACAGCAATCATTCCTCCCTTACCGAGTCCCTTTGCTTTGGAAATGCTGGCAGAAAATCCGCGATAGTACGCTGCTTTCAGTGCTGTATGCTGTGACAGGTATCCTGCAGCATACGCTGCGCCAATCTCACCACTCGAATGGCCAACAACAGAATTGGGAAAAACGCCCCAATTCCGAAGCAGATCAATAAGCGCAATCTGAATAGCAGCGGTTGACGGTTGTGCTAATTCAGCCTCTTTTAGCCTAGATGACCTGTCATCACGTTGGAGCTCTTCGATGAGATCCCAAGAAGAACCAAGGTCTCGTAGAATATCCCGAGACCGATACATGGAATCTCTGAAGACGGTATTTGAAAGAAGTTCCTGGCCCATTCTAGCCCACTGGGCACCCTGTCCGGTGAAAACAAAAGATAGACTAACATCTGTAGGTATGCGCTTCATACTGTCGGTCGACTTGATACCTTTGTCAAGAGCATCGAGCAGTTCCTGCTTGTTTGTAGCAACACAACTAAATCGCCACGGCATGATAGATCTTCTCTGGCATAACGTGTAGGATAGACTGGTGAGTGAAAGGTCCCCTTCTTGCTGTTCAGATAGCCATTCCTTAGTATTGCCTATTATCTTGGATAGTGAACTTTGACTCGCGGCTGATAGGAGAAACAAGTGGGGAGTTTGCTCTGATAGCGATTTTGAACCCGATTGCTCCTTTGTAGACTGCAAGTATCGCTCTAGAATGACATGCGCGTTGGTTCCTCCATAACCGAAGCTGTTGATGGAGATTCTTGGGACTCCTTCGAATTTCCATGGTACGAGAGCCTTGGGGATGGTAATGTTCTTTGATGAAATATCGAGGCTCGCTCTTTCTTGGTTGAGATTAACATTAGGCGGAATTGCTTCGTGCTCCAGCATTAGGGTCGCCTTGATCAATGCCGCCAATCCACTAACACATTCCAGATGGCCGATGTTTGACTTGATTGATCCAACGTATAGGGGGCTGTCACGATCCTGACAAAAGACCTTCGAGATGCCTTCCAATTCCGCACTATCTCCAGCAAGGGTACCGGTACCGTGAGCCTCGACGTAGGCTACATCTTTTGGATTCAGACCGACGCGTTCCCAAACTTTGCTCTCCAACGCCATTTGGGCTGCTCCACTCGGCAGCGTAATTCCTGTTGTGTGGCCGTCTTGGTTGAGTGCAGCATCCAAAATAACGGCTCGAATAGGGTCGTTTGATTTAATGGCATCGTCCAATCGCTTGATAGCCAATACGGCAATGCCCTCACCACGGCCGTATCCTGCACCTCGTTCGTCAAATGAATAGGACCTCCCGTCGGCATTGAGCATGTGAAGGTTGCTCATTGAAATCATATGATCTGGGCTCAAGATCAAGTTTGCACCGCCTGCTAACGCTAGATCACAGTCGCCAGAACGTAGACTTTGGCATGCTTGACTGACTGCTGCCATGCCTCCAGAGCACCCAGTGTCGATTGTCATGGACGGACCGTTCAAATCAAAGAGATGTGATAACCGGTTCGCAAGAATGGCCTCACCAGTTCCGGTCACATGGTATTTTGGAATATCCATCATGTCTTTATATACATTTCGATCGTAGTCTCTGGTAAACATAGCCATATAGACAGCCGTATTCGTTTTGCGGATATTCTCTTGAGGAATTCCCGCACTTTCTAACGCCTCATATGTTGTCTCCAGTAAGAGTCTCTGTTGTGGATCCATCGCCGACGCCTCCTGTGGTAGAAGGTTGAAAAAACCGGCGTCAAATTCCGCCATATCCCGCTTGAGGAAGTGGCCGCCAGAGTGATTGTGTGTTCCGTTACCATCATCTGGATCGGGGTGTAAGAATGCTTCTTCATTGTATCTGTCCGCCGGTACTTTGCTCCAGGCACTTTTCCCATTGGAAAGCAAATCCCATAGTTTTTCCGGATTTGTCGAGTCTCCAGGTAACTGACATCCTATGCCAACAATGGCTAGTGGTACTGGGGTTTGGATCATCTTTGTGGCGGCAACCATTGTTTGATCGTTTCGAGCTGACGATGAACGAGAACGAAATTGTAAGAGTTTGTGATGAGCTGTTCTAAGATTCGATGATTGGAACAAGCACTACAGTTCGAGTTGAAGTTCTCAAACAAATGCAGCAGGCTCTGTCAATACAGAAGTATATTAACAGATTTCCAGTATGGGATCTCTTTTACGACAGCTTAAGATCCGGTATCGTTCTGTTAACTACCACGTCGAGATCCCTCGGATCATATAAAGACTGGCACTTATGGAGTCTCATTATCTTTGTACAATAGCATCAATAGACTTCTAACTAGCCTATAGTCAGTTTGCCACTATCTTTTAGCGGATATACGTAGGTAATTCCGGGGTTCATCTTTCTCCATTCCACAGCTACCAATGCGGATGACTCGGGTCCAGTGTTTGATAGTATGAAGATTTTGCGAGACTCGGGTCCTATAAAAGGTTTAAAACATTATCGTATTGTTTCCCTCATACTTTCTCGGATATACAATGGTTTCCTATTCGTAGGAACACGGATATACAATTCTAGTAGGACTTTCAGACACAACGAAGACCACTACCTTGAAGTTAACAAAGGTTAAAAAGTGTACTGTATGCCAAAGCAGGTCGGTGCAAGTATGAGCTTCATTGGGGCTATTTTAGTGATGATGGCAAGACTTAAAGACTTAACGGGTGAAAATATCATAGCTTACACGAAGACTGAAGGATTCTTGAATCATCCCAATTTCTGGGGAGGTTGAAGCTACGTATCCCCGTCCACATACGCCTTTAGGTTCACTTCACTTCAATCATGCCAATTCATTGTTTCCCACAAATAGCTCCATATATCAAATCGCTGTGCATCAACTTTTTCATGTAGAAAAGTGGAATATGATGATCTTGTATCGTTCAGTTTACGTGTATGCTATAGAACCACCGTGTAACAAATGGAAATAGAGTTCGTCCCAAATCTATAGTAACGTAGCGTAAAAATAGCATATGGAAGATCTTACAAGCCTACTCGCCTAGCAAGCCATTCATACCCTTGGTCAATTGATGTTGCTGCCTCACCAACCATCCACCGACGATACAAATCAAACAGGTGCGGGACTCCCTTCACAACCACCAGCTTACAGTCAGGGATCTTGTTCTCAGTCAGTGCATCAAATGTACGTTTTGCTTGCTGAATGGGGATCAAGTCATCACTATCCGTATGTAGTAGGAACGTGGGAACCTTGTACACGCCGGTGCGGATTTGCGCCAGTGGAGAAATCCTCCTCACCTGTTCCAACCGCGGCTGGGGAAGGATCGGCGGAGATGTGGAAAATGCTGGATTGGCTGATGCAAGTGTACGTGTTGGTAAACCGTTGATGATTGTTGGAAGAACCTGACCGTGCCAATTATTGTGAAGGACAATGCGTGAGCGTGGATCTGAAGGTGCCATCCAGCCACCAGCGGCGGCAAGTCCGGCAGGAACTTTGTATGCGGTAATCTATTTGATAATCAGCTCTGATAACGGGTACGAGCGAAGGTGATTGAGAAGGAGAACTCACAGGTTGGTCTTGTACTCCCTCTAGCAGGTCGTACGGAGCGTTAGCTTGCTCAGTTGAACCATTGGGATAATTGGGGAGGCGCCAGCCTATATAAAACCCATAGCTTAGTTGCCAAGTCAAACCAAATTTGCATGGGAATTAGAGTAAACACTTACATTCGTCCTCGTAGTCAGTCGGGCAATAGAGCGCGAAGATAGCATCTGGAGGAGTAATACCAGCATTAACTGTTGTCCATGCTGTAGTCATTGCTATGGTGCCTCCCGTTGACCAACCCACAACTGCCAGTCTATTGCCGTCCATCTTGATGTCAGGACGACCGATACTGAGAGTTGGAAGCTGGTATCGTGCCCACTGAATGGCATCACGGACATCAGTCATAGCCCCATTCTGAATGTCGACCTCAGGGCATAAACGGAAGTCGACGCTGACAGGCAAAAAGCCAAGACGTAGTAGTTCAGCGGTTTGCTTTGGTCGGATGTCTTTTCTTGACAACATTATGTGGCCACCTCCGTGGATCATCAGTGCTAGTGGCATATCAATAATAGGTTCGGTTTACTATGGAAGTCAGGGAACAGTACCAATTGGCCTCGCAGTTAAGGTTTCCATAACCGTAGGAGGGTAGTATATATCGGCGAACAAAGAAGTTGGACCTACCTGTTTGAATAAAACTGTCTCTTCTGTGATGTGAGGACCCCTGGTTGCCTCTCTGGAATGTGCTTCTTTCTGAAATGCCGTAATAATACGCAAGGTGTTGGACTCTTCAGTGTCAGCACCAGTCCAGGTGACATGCTTGAATCCAGCGGCGCGAAGGCTGCGCTCCCAGAAGAATTCATCTGTCAATACATGGGTGCGGCCATCTGTGAAAGACCACCAGCCATCAAGGAGGCCAAAGACTAAGTCGAACCAGAACATGTTACGGGTGAACTCGACAAGTGCGATGAAACCGTCTTCGCGCAGCATTGAACGGATATTGCGGCCGGAGGCAGTCAAGTCACTAGTAGCGTGAATGCAGTTCGTCGAAAGTATAGCATGATACTTGTTCAGATGCTTTTGTTCAGGCTGTTTTTCAATGTCGACTACGCCGAAAGACATGTAATCCCGTCCTCCCATCTTTCGCTGCATCGCGTTTACCAATGACGCTGATACATCTGTAAATGTGTATCGGAAGGGAATCTTCAACCTCGCCAGGTATTCTACGAGGTACTTGGTAGTTCCCCCGGTTCCGCCGCCCAATTCTAGGATCTCAAAAACTTGTCCGCTGGTAGGTGCAGCAAATGCCTGTGAAAAGTAGGTGCCGAGTTGTTTCGTGACAGCAGCGTACATTGGGCCGTTCTGGTAGACGTCCTCAAGCAATCTTCTGTTTGCAGGGGGCCTGAAAAGTAGCATAAGTGCATCTTCTGCTCCAGTAAGGCAGTCAGCCAACTTGGAGCCTGTTATGGATAGCAGTTTATGCTCTGAGGCATGTTGAGGAAAATCTTCTAGGATTTGGTTAAGGAGGGTCGCTGCTGGGGTAGAATCAACAGCCTTGTTTGTTCTGAAAATGCCATCGCTCCGAATCTGAACGAGAGAACCGTCTTGAAGAATGTTATAGAGCTGTGAAACTAACAAATCATGTTTTGGAAGCGTGTTGATCTTTGGAAGTTTGGAGCCTGCACTGAGAGATTTTAGATTGGTTCCTAGAGCGTCCATCGCTTCTACAACGTAGGCAAGCACAAGACGAGCTTGTGCAGGATAGACATTATCCCAGAATCCAGAAAATCCGAATTCGTTTGCGTAAATGTCATAGTCACGGCTGATTTGATGGAAGACATCTTGCACATTGGCAATGGATGACTGACCAGTGCTAGGCGTTGTTTTTGGAGACTCGGTGGGAATGGATTGTGGCTCTGTCGAGGTTGTGTTTCTTCCAGGGAAAACCATTTCAAAGAATTCACCAAAAGTCGTGTCATTCGTGATTTGCGTTGGGTCGATATGAATGCCAAATTCCTTTTCAATGTCACCAACAACTTCCATACACAGTAATGAGTCCATTCCAGCCTCAGCCAGGATCACCGCATCAGTCATTCCTTCGTCTCGCTCCAAGCTCTTGTTGACCAGGTCGGATAGCGCTTGATATTCATTCCCAGCAGCATCATTTCCAATGCTTGCTGACGTGGCTGAAGACACCGCATCTTCCACATCGCTGAATGCATCCTCACTTACTCCCGATGATTGAGGTCGTGTGTCAGGGACCTCATCGCTGCCGGAATATCCCTTGACTCTCGACCGAAGATATTGGAAGAGGGCATTGACATTTTCCATAGCAACAAAATCATCTAGAGGAATGTCTACGCCGAAGGTTTTCTGGATATCCCCCAAAACTTCGTTGACCATCAATGAGTCAATACCGAGTTCGTCCGGAGTGGTGCTTAGGTTGATCTCTGCAACATCAACTTCCACTACTTTGCTCAGCATAACCTTGATATCCCTGACCAGCTCGGTCGAATTGGTGAGCTCTGTTGAAGCTTGTTGAATCCGGGATAGTGTCGTAGTCTTCGGTTGAATAACAGGAGTTGAAATCGGGATCTTTTCCGCAACGATGGGAGTGGGATTAGAGATCTTTTCGGTGACGACCCGAGTGGATGAAGGTGTCTCCTGCGTATTGGCGTTGGATAAGACTCTTGCCAAAGAGTTCATGGCAACTTTTGTGAATCTTGCCCCAAGAACATAAACAACTAAATTTTTGGTTTTTGTGTCGAAAACAAATATATCGTTAATGACATCTCTTTCACTAGACCTGGTGAAGCTAGAATACACCGTCCAGCTATCTGCGTCGGGATTCATGCCCTCAAAAGCTGGTGTCGGCTGAATCCTGTCAAGCTTGGTGCAGACGTAGACCTCACCATCGCCACATTCACTCAGAGCATTAACATGTAAGCCTGACACCTGAATAAAGTTGTCAAGCATGAGAGGATGATATGCCGTGTCCTTGAGGATTGTTGAATTACTAGGTGGTAATGTAATCAGACCGACAACCTCGTTACCATTTGCAGCGATTCGTTGGACACCCTTGTAGAAGGGGTCATAATGAACCACTTTTTCAAAGACTTTGTATATGACTGGAGTACCTTGCATTGTTGTTGCACTCGGTTCAGTTGCGAGTTTTTGGGTCCTCTCGTACCCTATGAGGCGCTCATAACGAATGAATTCGCTACGCAGAGCTTCAGTGGATTTTTGAATCGTCACCGTCCCAGAAGCATGAGAGGTGACACTGTTTGAACGACCCTCTTGCTGTGTTACAGGACGACTCGAAAACTCAAACTCCCATGTAGATCCGTCACCTTTACCAATTTTCAAGGTCAGGAGGCGGTTGGAGGCAAGTCCGAGGGGAGCCTTGATCTCAAGGTTCTCCATTCCAAGGATGTATGCGTCTGTCGTGATCTTTTCCATGGCTTTCACTCCTTTTGCAACCAGCTCAAGGTACAAAGGTGCAGGACAAAGGGGATTATTCAATACTCTGTGTCCTTTAACAAATAGTTGGTATTCATCGTATTGAGGATTGAACAAAAACTGTGCGCCGGACTTCGTCCTTTCAATTTCGGTCATAAAACTCAGAGGGGTTGCAATAGTTGGTACAGGTGCTGGCTTTTCAACGATAACCGGTTGTGCATAATCAATCCACTCAATCCAGTGGCGAGTCTTTTCGAACTGGTACGCAGGAAGCTGCAGGAATTCATACGCACCATGTTGGATGTCCTGGAAGGGCCAATATTGGACTTTATAAGCATCCTTCTGCAAATCTAGTGTAATCTTCGCTAACGAATCTAGCGAGCTCGTAGGACTAAAATTCACTGCGTAAAAGGCATGTCCTGTTGGATCATCCAGGGCCCGGCGTGCCATGTTACCGATTGACGAATTCATTCCTGCCTCGAGCCAGGAACAGGGTCCGAGACGGTTGGCGATTCTTTGGACTGCCTGTCCAAAATAAACAGGTACACGGGAATGATCTGTTACAAGTTGGGCAGTGATCTCTCTCCAACTCTCTCCTTCCGAGCACATCTCAATTGGGACAATCGGTTCTTTGTACTCCAAAGACTTGGCCAATTCCGAAAGCCCGGGTAGGATTGGCTCTGTGAATTGAGAGTGAAACCCATACGGAACATTCAACACTTTCCACTTTCGGACTCCTAAGCTCTTCTCTGCTGATAGGTACGCTTCAACTGCTTTAATGGAGTTCTCGGAACCTACAAGAACGTGGCTTGTGGGTCCATTGTAACAAGCAACCTCGACAGCGGCACCATTTTCTCTAGCATTGATTGAATGGACAATCTTGGAGATTGTTTCGCTATTCGCTTCAATCGATATCATAGAGCCACGTTCTGTACCCCAATGGGCTTGCATGAGGGCAGCACGACCAGCAACAAGCTCCAGTCCCTGCTTCAGAGAAAGAGATCCACAAACACACAAGGCTGTCAGCTGGCCAAAGCTATGACCGATAATGCCGTCTACTTTAAGCCCGCAGCCCATCCATGTTTTAGCAAATGAGTATTGAACAGAGAATAGCATGCTGTGAAGACTGATGACATTTTTCACAGGGTCTGCGAGGAAGATATCAGGGAAAATGCTCGGGAATCCCAGTTGCTGTAGAATAGCGTCACACTGGTCAAGATGAAACCGAAGTAGACTTGAGCTTCTGTAGATTTCAACTGGGAGGCTTATGACATTGCTGACCTGACCACCAAATGCCAAGATAAGGGGCTTTCGATCACTTGCAATCACTTGATAATGACTGCTCTCTGACAAAGCTCTTCGAATTTGGGCTCGTAGGTCTTCCAGACTCGACACTGTTGTCACAAAAGCGTGAGGATGACTACGATTTTGTGTCTTCTGTAAAGTGAACGCAATGTTCCCTAACAATTTCTGTTTATACTTTGTTTCCACCTTCGCAATATAGTCAAGCAGTTTTTGTAGGTAGGAGCTCAAGCTAGAGACCGTGTGAGCGGAAACATAGATCGGGTACTTGAGAGACCCTTGGCTGGCTATATCTGCGCTGATTGCGGTGTCGTCTAGCACGTCGCTAATTTCTGCCGCTGTACCAATCGGCCCTTGACAGACGACCATAGCTGCATTGCTGCCAGCTGCACCATAATTGTTAACGCATGCTGCTAGGAAATTGGCGTTCCAAGGCTGTGATGCTAGAGGTATTTCCATCTTATCCTGCGCAAGTGGGTGAATCTTAGGATTCAACGTGACGAAGTTTGCCTGGACAGGAATCGTGCGGTGCTGCATCATAAGCAGTACTTTGATAAGACCAGCCACGCCGGAAGTACCTTCGGTATGCCCAATGTTGGCTTTTATGGAGCCAAGGTATAATTTTTGCTTACGGTGAGGTCCTCCAAACACTCGCCTAATGCTGTCGGTTTCAATAGGATCACCCACAGGCGTGCCGGTTCCGTGGGCTTCAACATAGGTAATCTCGGTCGGGTTGATATCTGCTAGACGTGTGACCCTCTCATAAAGTGCAACTTGTGAGTCTGAGTAGGGGACAGTAATAGGGACCGCATTGTTGTTCTGATTTACAGCCGTCGCCGAGATGACGCCCAAAATATTATCTCCATCTGCCAGGGCGGCTGATAACTTCTTGAGCACAACAAGACCCACCCCTTCACCACGGCAATAACCGTCTGCTCTAGAGTCGAATGACTTTGTGGCACCAGTAGGACTCAAAAACGAAGCAGCCATCAGATTCTGGTAGAAATTGGCTGACGTGAAGACATTAACTCCTCCCGCAACAGCCTGAGAACAGTCTCCGAGAATAATCGATTTGCAAGCGGCATCAATAGCAACAGCTGAAGAAGAACAAGCGGTATCAAAGGTCACTGAAGGTCCCGACCAACCAAAATAATGGCTAATCTTTCCGCTAAGAAACGCTCTGAGTGTTCCCAATGAAGAATACGCTGTTGGTGGATGGGATGCAACGTTGTCATTATAATCCGATGCACATAGTCCGACATAACATCCGATGTCATTCTCCACATCGATCGATTTATTAAAGTATCCAGATGATTCCAAGGCTTGATACGCCACCTCCAGAAGCAATCGTTGCTGGGGGTCCATCTGGACTGCTTCCCGAGCTGATTTTTTGAAGAAGCGGTGATCAAAAGAATCCACGTCCTGGAGAAAATTACCCCAGAAGCGTGTGTTTGCCTTGGTTGTTCTGCGCAAATTCTTGGTTGAGAACCGCGATTCGGGAACCTCTTCGGTCATGGAGCCCCCAGATTCAATGAGTTCCCAGAACGCATCTAGAGAATCTGCCCCGGGAAATTTTCCAGCCATTCCGATAACTGCAATGGCATTGGGAGGATAACGTGCCTCGCTTCCTTCCTCTGGAGTATTTATATCGAGGCCTCCTATTGATGATTGTGGAGATTGAGTGCCGGACTTTGAATTATTTAAATTCACAATCTGTAGATTGAGGTCGCTGACTAGGCATTTAGGAATGGAGCTTGTTGTACTCGCCATGATTACACTAGAATGGCCATTGGCAGCAAATTCGGTGGCAGCGGCGGTTATAGTGATATCCCAGTTGAACACGTGTGTCAAGATTGATTGGAGTGCAACCTCATGGACAGGGCTGCCTGTAATCCTTTCTCCATCGAGGGGAGATCGAAGCGGCATGCGAAGCCTTTCAGAGCTCGGTAATTGGAGCTCAGTATTCAGCTCACAGAATTTCAGTAAAGTCTGTAAGCCGGTTGCAAGAGCCGGCGAGTGGTAACGACCGTGCAAGCCAAATTCCTTGACAAAATATCCACGTACCGTCAGGACCTCGGTCAGGTCATTGATCGTACTCCTTGGAACTGTTATTGTCACGCAGTTTGGCTCACTGATCACGGATATGTATGCCTAGAGACTGTTAGCCAGGAAATCCAGAGAAAGGCAATAAAAGAAAAGAAAATGAAAGAAAATTTCAAAGAAAAATTGGAGCAAACTTACGCCGGGATAGCTTGACAAAACTTCATCAATACCTTCTCTGCCTTTTTCCGCCCTCCAACGGACTGCTAGGCACGAGGTCCGAGATGAATCTGACGCTGCAGCATCCAAATCGACTACAGCTCCAATACACAAAGCTAGACGCAGAGCTACCGATGCATATTCTTGGAGCTCTTTCATATTCGTCGAGAACGAAAGCGCTGATGCCATCAAGAACCCTGTACACAAACCCTGGGCCTCAATTTGGCTGATTTGCTCCATTGTTTTTTTTGGTGTATACTTGTGGCGGAAAAATAGCAAGAATTGTATGACAATAGTCAGGGGTGCAAACAAGGCATTGGGAAAGGTCTTGGAAGGATCTGGTATTTTTCCACTGTCGATCCAATTCAATATGGCAGTAAGAGGTCGTTGTGACGCGATTGTTTTCAACAACGGCTCAAACTCAACAAGCCTATCTAACCATTGTGGCAGGTCTTTGATGGCTCGCAAGAAATCTTGCAGTTGTGGCTCCTGAACTAGCAGATCCCGTAGCTGGACCAGGAGGTCTGGAGATGGCCATGTGGTAATTTGAGGTCCGAAGACAACAAGAGCTGGTCTTTCCATCATCGTTGAGTGTGAGGGACTTGATTTCAAAAGAGTGAATGTGTTGAATAATTTGGTTGTGTTGAAAATTTTGGCTCTGCTGCCACCGATTTGGACGTCCTTCTAGTAGTATATGCACAGCGTAGGGAGCTTAGGCCACATGGCATACAATGTAAACAAGGGCCAATCCCAATCTGAGGTCGTATTACACATATTCCAGGTTTCAGCAGTGTGGAATAGAGGCCTAGGGCCGAGTTGGGTCCCATCATTTGGGGCCGCTCCTCGACTGAGTAGATGGCACATGGCTTATCAGATAGATGTAAGACACCGAGAAATTTCTAGAAGACAAATTATCATTCAGTAATCAGACTAACACCATTGGCAGCCTAAAATCAAATAAGGGCGCATGAGTAGTAACCACAGGTAGATAGTTTGTATACTTTGCACATTACGTTCAAAGGCCAAATGTGGCGACTCTAGTGATTCCGTTTACTTACTTTCAGTATCAGGGGTCATACTCCTTCAGCATACGAAATTTAATGAGTAAAGCATGTAACTTGTATTCGTACTGGAGATAGTCAAGAATAAAGTCGTATAGATCTCTCGGAGACTACTTCAAGTATCCCTTCTTCCTCCAATAGTTTACACAAGCTATAATATTGACTTCCGATACACCGTCTGCTCGTTGCAAAGTTGGCGAACAACGGCGCGCAAGACTTGTATCCAAGATAACATTCCCAGATGCCATATGCTCAAAGTCATTTCGAAAGAATTCCAGAAGATGATAAGCAGGGTTTTCAAAGTTGATTCCATCTCCCAGGGAGTCAACTCGTTGCAGCCAGTCTTCATATGGGACACATTTCGAATTCTCGAGGCCAATATTAGACATTATCGTATGGGAGATATCTTCCCAAGATTGTCTGATGGGATTTTCGAGATGGAGTACTGGGCTGTGAGGGAGCTCAGCAGAGAGGAGAATGTTCGATAGAGCCTCCGCTGTAACATCGACAGGTAGCCAGGAGCAAGTCTAGATTATCTTTCGATTAGAAATAGGTGGGAAATTTAGTATGGCAGAAAATGACTCACCCCTTTGAGATAAGGAAAACAGCCTATTGTCTGCGAAGATTTTACTAGAGCCGGAATATGCTCTGCGGTGCTCCAGAAGCCCGTCTTTTGAGCTGCGGACATCTGTCCTATCCGTACACTCACCGTTTCGATCTCAGTCGGATATGCTGATGCGGCAGATTCAAGCATCTTCTCACAAACAAGCTTGGCCTGGCCGTACCCGAACGGGTTCGTACATTGGAAATCCTTTATGGGAACTTCTGGGATTAAGCGGGTACCAGTAATGGCATGATATCGACCGACCACTGCAATGGAGGAGAGGAAAACAAGTCGAGCGCGCTGTGGCAAATTGATATTATGTACGTCTCTTGCGAGTTGAATCAAATTCTGGACAAGCATGAACTGTCCTTGGAATGACTTCAGGGTCCATTTGAAATTCAGGGGCCAGGCGTTGTGTAGAATATGCGTTGTCTGTTTAGTGATGCGTGAATAATCATCGTCGGAGAGACCCAGCTTATCACGACTAAAGTCTGTTTCAATCACCTCAATCTTGGACCACTGGCCCTCGCTGATAGAAATCTCTCGTTCTTTCAATGATCGTCTCTGCCTGTCATAAGGGCGTGATATCTCATCGGCTTTAGGAAGTCGATTGAGACAAATAATGCGAGCAACATTTGAGAGAGATGCAAGGTGTGCCAAAAGGTGACTACCTAGACTTCCAGTGGCGCCAGTAAGAAGAACAACGGCCGGGGCCTCCATGAAAGTTCGGCTGTCATTTGGGGTTTGAGGAGCATATAGCTTAATGTAGTCATCGATCAGTTTAGTAGAGGCCTCTTCCTGATCTTTGAGATGTTGACCTTCTCTCAAGCAAGTCGCAATCTGGGCGATTGAAGGATTCTGATAAATAAAATCACGAGGAATTTTGTCATTCATTGGTCTGGTACCGTCTTCAGCCTCGGGTAGTGCAGAGACGATGAGTCGACGGAGACGCAGCACTTGAAGAGAATCCATCCCCAACTCAAAAAAATCATCGTGGATGCCGAGTACTTTATCCGAGGGAGTAAATCCTAGCGCATCCATGATCAAAGTTTTTAGGTCTTGCTCGAGACTATCCATTCGTAGCCGTATTGACGATTGTGTGCTGGCCTCCTCGAGTCGCCGGTAAACATGCTCAATCTCCGAAGCAAAGGCAGTATAGACCTCCTTTCGCTTGATAGATCCTTTGTCAGAACGTGGCAGAGATCCACCGGTTGGGACAACAATAACAGCAACTGGCGAGGACACTCGTGCATGCGCATCCATTTGCTGATTTGCCACTTGAATGATGGACCAAAACTTCTGTCGAAGGCTTTCTTCATCTTCAGTAGAAGCCCATGGGGTAGGCTCAACAATGACGCCAATCTCAAACTGATTTTCTCCGAAGACGACGGCCGTTTTGACTTCCGGACTATCTTCCAACATAGCTTCCAATATCCGTGGGCTCAGTTTCTCACCCGTAGCAAGAATCACAACATCGTCCTTGCGGCCGACATTGGCGAAATCGACGCCAGGATTGTTTGGATCTTCAACTAGTGAGTCTTGGATCTCAAATTTGTCGTTCCAACCAAAAGGGTACGCGGTGAGGGAGAAATGGCGGGCGGCCTCATCCTGCGGAGATTTTACCTCGGTCAAGACCAGATTCATATCTTTCCGTAGACGAAAGTAACGCCAGTTGTAGCCTTTCTGGGGAATGAACATGGGACTGAGCGGCCCGACTTCTGTCGCACCGTAATGATTAAGCAACTTCACCCCTTCCTTTGTCAGAGCATCTCCAACTGCGTTCTTCAGTGGTCCTCCGCCGAAGGCGACATAGTTCAGCTGTGATAATAATTGTGAGCTTTTCTTTTCTGGGGAAGTTGCAATGTCCTCCAGTATAGATGGAACGGTCATAAGAGACTTGGCTTCGGCGATCTTTATCAAATCCACTGTTGACGCAGCATTTGATACAATATCCGATGGAGGGAGACAAAATGCCTGTCCGGTGCCGAGGGAAAGTCCTGGAGCAATGAGCCCGTAGCCCTAGGTGTTGCAAGAAAAATAATTAGTTATAGAAAAAGCAAGATTCATCACATTGCCCTACATGGTAAAGTGGAAGAGTCGACAGAGTCACAGCTTGTGCTTCCTCTGGAGACTTAAATAGGTGTGCTTTTGTGAAACACAAAAGGTACCTGTGAGCCTGGTATATTGGCTTCGGCAGACCTGTACTACCCGATGAATGCAGGATGATGGCGTTTCGATCAGAGTCTCGTGTGTAGTGATTCGGGGAACCAACCACACCATCCAGTCGTTGCTCAAGACTTGCGCTGAAAAAATATTGGAATCGTTCTAGTTGGTAAACAGGGAGTCCCGTGTCTGCCTGCGCTACGAACCCTGAAAGTCGATTGGAGCTCACGATAGCCACGGCGGAAGCGGAATCAACGAGATGTTTAAAAGCGACTGGGCTAAGACGAGCGGAGAGGAGCATAACAGGTACTCCGAGGTGTAATAACGCAAACAGGTATAACACGAGGTTAAGATCACTTTCGACAAACAAGGCGATGGGGCGGCCTTTCTTGACATTCTCGCCATCATCGCTTGCAGGCAGTTCCACCTCTTTAATGTTGGAAAGAATCCATTTCGAGCATTGCAAGATCCCTTGCTTAAGGTCGTCGTAGGTTACTCTCAGAAGATCATAGGTGTTTCCAGGCTGCTTCAGTGCTTGTATACAAAAGAGCTGGTCGGAATTGTATTTTGAATTGAACTCGATTAACTCGGGCAAAGTCCTAATCTGATCGAGGCCAGGCGTAGCATTTGTGATATCGATATTTGCGACGCGAAAAGTGCTCTCTTGTTCAGGAATAGAGCCCATGGTAAGATATGAGGCCGTGTTGAGGACTTTTTTTTCCCTCGATACTACTATGTATGATTAGACACACGAAATTTGCAAATACGCACGACAAGTGGGCCATAACCAAAACCTTCGAACGGTATAAAATGAAAAACGCATCGAAGCTGATATTGAAGACTAGTCAGTTAGGGCAAAAGCTCGAGGTAGCTGAAGGCAGCTAAATGACTCGGGTCCTTGGCCCGAGTAATGGCACTTGCAGCTTCCCCCTCCAAATAAATAAATAATTTAATCAGAGATCTGCTAATAGCATCACTATCTCAAGCTTACTTTCGAATCAACTGCGATTCGAAAAGGTGTGAAAATGTCGGCAGCATCGTCATTCTATGTCCCCTTCGATCAACGGGCCCCGGCACCTCCTTGGTTGTGGCCAGCGTTTATCGCGGTATGTATACTCTCCACTGCGGCTCCGCGCAGCCTTGGGTTCTGGCGCGTGGCTATCAGTGGGCCTATATTGATCAGTATCATGATTATGACACCAAATTATGATTTTGGAGACGTGTTGTCGAACTTTTCTACTGGTGCTTTCATGCTGGGTACATTCATCAAGTGGGTGGACGTGTTGATAATCCAGGGACCGCCCGAAGATGTGAACTGGAGGGTGCCAGAGAATCTTGAAGATGCGCAGCTTAAAGACCGTCGGCTGGCATCTGCATCACCGCGGGTGGACGGCGGATGGTGGCAGAAGCTGCGCTGGGCATCGAGTATGTGGTGCACTGATCGTGGTGTTGGTTGGAATTGGCGCGTAAAGGGCACCGCTCTAGGCGTGCCATATGGCTATTCTCGCATGTAAGTCGGTGCTCTCTTCATATCATAAGTATGAGAGGCTATAGAGGTGGTTGCTATTACAAGATCGTAGCTCACGCAGTGCTTCCGAACAGGAAATTCGTACTTGAAAGTGTGCATCAGGCCCTCATATCCTCCTTGGTAATCGATGTTTCCATCAGTGTCCTAGGTAAGAGTCCATATGGCAATTCTGACGGGAGTACCTGGCCCGATCTCTATACTATGGATCTAGCCCAGCGCACCGCCATTGTCTGGCATGTTGGTGTCGCAGCTGTGCATGGTGGTCAGCTACCTTACAGTGTTTTTGCTGCTGTGACCGTAGCTACTGGTCTGTGTCGCCCTGAGCAGTGGCCACCGCTGTACACTTCGTGGTTAAGAGAAGCTTGGAGCGTCAGACAGTTATGGGGGTGAGTGCTTGCTTCTGTTTTTTTCCCCTCGGATAGCCATTCTTTATTGTGGTTGGCTCACTGATTCCAGTGTCTGCTGGCATCAGCACCTACGTCGCTCGATCAAGATTCCAGCCGATTTTGTCGTCCGGCTTTTGCGCATACCTCGTGGCGGGTTGATTTCCCGGTACTCTCAACTATGGTTAGGTTTTCTTGTCTCGGCAATATATCACCATGCAGGCGCCTACATGATCCACCGTAACAGTGGATCCATGTATTTCTTGTGGTTCTGCCAGGCCGCCATGATCACTATCGAGGATTTCATAATCTGGCTAGGCAGCAAGGCCGGCATTAAGAAGAATAGTGAGTGCACGTCAACAACGAAAATGGGGATATTGTAACCCTTGAGCTGACAACGTGGCCCATAAGCATTTACCAAGGCACTCGGAACCATCTGGTTGTGCATATGGCTGAGCAGCCCCTTTGCTGGTGTGACTGGGGCCAATCTTTTCATGACCGCGGGCAATGCTGCAAACGATGCTCATCCTATTCACTCCATCCTAGGACACTTCCGCTACTTCGACGGATGCAATAACTTCTTCGAGATCATTGCGGATCGCTGGGCCGTATTTTGCATTTTGATCGAGGCATTTGACTTACTTGCAGCACAGCGGTTCGGCCAAGTACTAGCAGCTGTTCCAGGCGTGGCCATAGCCTGGAGCTTGCTTTGGTCTAATGTGGTAAATGAGCCAGAATATGATTTCACGATCAAAGCCATTGGAGTGGGCTGGTTTGTGCTGCGTTATGTATACAAGACGGTGTTGTGACATGAAATGTGAATGAGGATGGAGTTGATAGAGCTGATGCCCGCGTCTTAATGTGTCATAGTCGATATGTAGGCGGTGGCAGAATGAATAGCTTAGCTGAATTCAGTATAGCTCCCGCAGACTGCCCAGTTGCCCCACACACTGGAAAAACAAGATTTAATCGGGAGTAAAAGCGGCGATGGTCCAGACGTGTAGTGTACATGGAGGCACCACCCAATACATCTGGATGCGAACCAACTCCCTAGTAGTACTTCTGCTGGTGTAACACGATGCACAGGATAAAGTCAGACAAGCCATTCGGACCTCTGCGGATTATGCATGCGCTTCTACCGAAAGATTAGGTATTCGATATGTACCATGCAGCTGCCAGCAAACTGCCTGCAGTGTTCCGTCCGTTGGTCTATCAAAATGTTTTGGTATTAGAGATTATTGGCGAATTGGAGCAGGGATTCGTTAGCCATTGGGGTGTGTCCAATCGTCCGCATTACCAATTGGCCGTTTTTTGTCAACTTTCTTTTCTTTTGACTCCGTACTTCCTCCCTTACTTTTTCTTTTCCTTTCCCGATGGGTTGGAAACTTGCTCGTTTTATACGAGGGCGACCATGAGAGATCTTTTGATGGTTTTTATGTTGGTGTGATTCCAAATATATCCAGGATGATCTACGGGCGTACGGCCGGCCCAGAACCCTATCCCTCGGTAACATAAGAATCCAAAAGTAGATATCTAATAGCAGTCATGGACATGTGAGATATCCATTTCACTTCGAGCATTACAAAATCTTCGCTTTGACAGTTTCTCGTCTCATGACGATGACACGTGTGCTCGCTGACCCTGGAATGATTCTGATCTCAGCTCGGTAGCACAAAGTATCATGCGCCCGGATAATTCTCGGGACACTGGGTACTACTATATATGATTTTCCCGAAAATTCGTACATACAGGGAATAGCAAACATAGCTTATCATCTTCAAGAGGAGATGGTGGGGCAGGCAGAGTGCTACGGTGCTCGGTGCCCACAAAGACGGTACCGGTAAATTAAGTGTCATATATCACGGCGTTCTATAAGCCTGGATGTTATGGGGGATCCATCAATTGATGTTTCCACCATTTATTGCGTGAATTACAGAGCCGTGATCATGAGATGCTGCTGTCAGACATAGCCTTCAATTATAATATAATCAACCCGAATTATTTTCCGTCTGCCAGGTTGGATTCCGATTGCTTTCTTTATTCTTCAAAACCCTACAACGTTGACCGCAATATATACGAGTCATTTCCGCCTCAACGGATCTAGCATCTACCCATAATAGTATTATCATTCTATACTGCTACATATCTATCTTATTGTTCATACTTGCATAATCTCCAAATCGAATTTGGCGATCTTTCAATGTTTTTCCTTCGTAGATTCCACTACGTGCCTAGTGCAGTATCTAGACAGCGAACACGCTCCACATATTCCCGCATCGTCAGTTCTGAGACGTCCAATTTATATTGCAAACCGAACCCAGATATGTACTATGCACGTGGATCTTTTGGGTACTATAGTCTATCCCAGTAATAATACTTAATCCCTCTAATAAGAAAGTGGATTTCCTTAACGCAGTCGCTACCTAATTTCCTATCCTTGTCTTTCTTCACTACAGTACAACCTTGGAAATTGATTAGGGCAGTCAATGATAGGTATTCATGCACGGTTCAATTGCATCGTCTGAAATAAGACGATACTGAGAACTTCTTAGGGTTAGCGTGACTCGGACACTTCCTTCCAAAACTCGAATCCATCAGACTCAAAGGTTACACACATCGACCATCTTCGACTATTTCTCAATCCTCTTACAGCATCCCTGGCTACAAGGATAGGTGCCAGATCAGCTTTTAGACTCGAACACGACTTGAGGATACGTCTACGTCGCAATGTCTGGGCCTCTATCCACAGAGGCAGAGGCCCTTGTCTCCAAAATCAAGGACTTCGAGGCATCAAATGATAATCTCAGTCGTGCTGAGCGTCTGCAGTTGGTCCAGTCATTGGAGAAGTTGACGTTGCAGTTGAAAGATCCAAAGGACGCGATTTTCGATCATTTGACCAATGTGAGATTCTCGTCTTCGAGTCTACGCGTTTTACATTTATATTATTGACTCTTTTTGTGCGAACTTATAGGCCTTTTCTCTTGTCAACTTGCGAGCTTTGTTGGAGTTGGAGGTGCCACAGAACATCCCTACGACAGGAAGTATTTCAGCCACAGAACTGGCAGAGAAAGTCAAAGCTGACGCGTCGTTGATCGGTATGCATTACGATAAATGAAGAATAAAACAAAAGCAAGTTCTAACGCGCCACAAGCTCGCCTGATGCGAATACTGACTGTGACTGGTATCTTTGCCATGGTTGGACCTGATGAGTATGCTCATACACCCTACTCCATGGCTTATATCGAGGGACACGAAGTGGACTTTCTCAAATTATGGTAGGTATTCAATATCGATACAGTTGCATACTACGTGCTAACTGACTTATTAGCTGCGACGAAATCCTTACAAACACATCCCGTCTCCCTGAATACTTTCGCACAGTCGGGGGCCGCGACACCACCAGCATGACCGAAAATCCTTTTTCCTGGGGTAACGGCAAACAAGGCTCCAGCTTCTTCGAAATCATATCCCAAGACCCACGTCGCATCAAGCAATTTGACATCGCCATGTCTACTCAAGATCACACCTTGCCTGTTCTGGGAATGTATCCCTTTGGTGAAGAGCTGATCAATCTCCCTGATCTGGACAATAGGGCGTTGATTGTTGATATTGGCGGTGGTAGGGGTCAGTCACTGTTGCAGATCAAGGAGAAGTGGCCTGAGCTACGGGGACGCATGATTCTTCAGGATCGGCCGGTGGTACTCAATTCGTTCCCTGAATTGCCTGGCATCGAGAAGATGCCTCATGATTTCTTCACCGAGCAGCCTGTGAAACGTAAGTTTCTTATTATTCCTTGTATCCAGCAATTTGGCTAACAGAGAACCAGACGCCCATGCATACTACATTCGCCGCTGCATACACAACTGGACAGACGAACACTGCATCAAAATCCTGAAAGCGATCGTCCCATCCATGGCTCCAGACTCGCGCATTCTCGTCGGTGAAATGGTCGTCCCAGAATTCAACAGCGTTCGCCCTGGTGGTGTCGAGGACATGGCCCCCTACTGGATGGATCATAACATGTTCGCATTCGGTGGACGCGAGCGCACAAAGTCCGATTTCGAGAAGCTTTTCGCTGCTTCGCGGTTGAAGTTGGTAAAGGTGTGGCAGAGTGAGGCGTCGAGTCAGGCTGTGTTGGAGGCGAAGTTAGCTGATTAGATCATCGGAGCATGGGAGCTGGATATCTTTGTATTGTCTGTTGCCTGTGTGAGAGAGATCCCTCGCCTAGTTGCCCTAGTGGCGGTATGCCCAAACACGCACCGCCTTCTACAAACAAAATGGTGGTCCACGTCACGCTTTTTTTGATGCGATGATTTGTTAGGAGGCGTTTAGCTAGTGTTATGTAGTCATTAATCCATCAATCAATATCGTGTAACCGAAAGCCGATCATCGATTCTATACTTAAATGACACATTTTATCCCATCTTATATGTATAATTACGTATAAAGAAACGTAGGTGACTCCCACGGCATATCGCTTCCTGATTGGTCGCTGATCATCGTGACCTAAAAATTTCCCAAAAAGGAAATAATGGGAAAGTTTAGATTAGCCCTAACCGGCGAGTCTGACCGGGTCTGACTCAAGCAGTGGCGACACCCTCGGCCAAATTTATGTCTTTGTGTATATGGAATATTAGATGGACAGGAGTAAATATATTTCGGTGGAATTGATTTGAGTCAAGTATGAATGTGATGTTGTGAGTCGGAGAAGGTCGAGTGACTGTGCTTGCTATGAGTGATATTACAAGAAAAGCACAACTCCCCATAAGAAGTTGCAACAGGCTCCTCATGTGTAATTATTTTCTAAGTTCCTATCTTCTGCAATTATTTTTGTGAGAGTCTTGTCTTGAAATTCTTATCGTGAAGTCAGTGACCAATAGCCAAAACATATAGGTATTCCTCTCCTAGTTAATCGAATCTTTCTATTATTGCAAGTATTTCAGATAGTATTTCTTGGAGAACCGGTCGTGGCTAATAGGTCTGGAACAGGAAAGTCAAGCAGCTCACAAAGACAGGCCAGTATGCTCGGGGGACTCAGCGAAAGGATGCGTCTATTGTCAATACGTCCAAACGAACCACGACAAGCGCCAACTTCCGGTTAGTTAATTTTCTTAATACTGCAAGCTGGACTTAGGTCGTTCGTGACTGATAGATATGGCATAGCGACGTCAATCAGGTCGAAAACACGGCACCAAAACGATGGCCGAAAACCAGTCTCCAAAGATCATAGGCCGTCCACAATGCAGCTGAATAGATCACATTCACGAAAAACTTCTGGTTGGTCTCTCCTTCATAATACTGCGACACTACTACAAATATGGTCCGAGGTCTCGTTTGTGGCTGATAAATATGAGTACAGCAAGTTCAAGCAGCTTGAAACCACGGGACCGAAACGATGACAGAAAATCAGTCACCAAAGGTCACGTCGTGTCGACAGCACAGCCAAAAGAATCACGGTCACTAACAACAACCAGTTAGTTCCTTCTCCTTAATACTGCGAGCCATAATCCCAATATGGCTCGAAGACTCGTTCATGGCTGATTGATATGAAATAGGAAAGCCTAGCAGCGCACACAGACAAGACCGAAACAACGGCGCAGAAATACCCCTCAGAGAATATAACTTCGCTGGCCTAGCGGCTTATGCTAAGGATCTTGGCACAAGATGCCGAATAAATGAGCATATCCTAAAATGCTTCCACCCACAGCTCGCAATCCTTGAACCGGGTCAAATGCCACCGAGTCGAATATCACGGAGTTAAATGTTGCCAATTCAAATGCCACCGAGTCAGATGCTGGCACAGACAATCGCACTATCGAACGATGCCCAATATGATACAGAGTTCTTGAGAGAAGAAAGTTACAACATGTCTATCATAGACCTGAATACGATGCCAAGAGATGAGAACATCCGTATAACCCAGTTCCTAATAAGTTCATTGTTCTACAGCTCCAGTAGAACGCGTGGACCAATGATTATACACATTTTCTGCTATGATGAACCGGACATGCTGACACCTCTGAATTTAAGCGTCCTACTCCTCCAATCTATAATGAACAACCTTTGCAACGGCTCCTACATAGATCGGAACTCAATCAGAATTGTTTGTAATGGAAGTGGTCGGGATTGGAGGGAATATGAAATCACCAGGGACATCCTTAAAGTTTTGATTTCTCGGATTCTGGAAGACTATCCTGAAGATACGATGCACTTTGTATTCGGCGGGATACCTACTTCTTACCTAACTGAGGCACAGCAATTAAGTTTGGCACGTTTCATGATCGATATGGGAGGGCTTGTGCGAAGTGTTCTTCCACAGGGTGATAGGAGAAAGGTGAAATGCACCTTTTCCGGAAATGATCTTTATCAATGCGTAATACCTCACCTGAAACGGGAGGAAGAACAGATGCGAGGCATTCCAGAACAAGAGGCGATATTCAGGCAGATGTTGATGCTGACCCTTTACAAAGATGAAAAGCAAAACTATTATTACAAAAGGATAAGGTTCAGTGGGTAGCCAGCGAGCTCAAAGAACTTGAATTGGTACATAATTGGGACAATTTTTGGCATATTCAGCCATGGGTTGAATGGAGGTTTGGAGTAGTACGATGTTGATTATAGAATGTTTAACCTGAATTTCATGATACGAGCTGTTGTTGGCGCTACTTATACCAAAATTCATCTTTGAGCCTGGAATTCCGTACATAAGAGTATTTTATAATTATATTCTCCATTGTATGTAAGTTCTATCAATGCTCTATAGGGGATATCAGATAAAATTTATGAGACAAAACGCATCATTCCCAGCTCAACTCATTTGAGTCACCTATGATTATAACGCCGAGAGTCGAAATCTGTCGAGTGATTCTGCTTCCACCGTTGCTATGAGTAATGCGTCTGGGATAATAAACAGTTCCCTGATAAAAGGTCGGAATTGTCTTTTCATTTTTGGTTTCTTTTGTTTTCAACCATTTCATTCAAAATCAGTCCTGAAATACCTACGACGAAGCCATGGAATCGATCTATAAACAATACAGTTTGTCTCTACTTCTCATCACTGTAGGCTAATCCAAGAATTTAGCTTGGAATCTCGTGGATGGCTAACTCGTATAAAACAGGAAGGTCTACCAAGCCTAAAAAGGGGGACCAAAACGATGGCACACGCACAATTTCCCGGGATGTACTACCAATAAAAGCAAAATCATATCCGACGCAAAATTAGTACCTTCTTCTTGATACTGCAGGCAATTCAGAGAGTTTGATATGTAGCCTCGTTTGTGGCTAATCGGCATGACACAGGGGCGAAGACCGAAAAGGCTCAGGGACAGGACCAAGACACTGGCACGAAAAACGCAAGGGAATTTATTATAGAGCTCCGTACAAAGTATCAGATAGATGGGCACCTCATACTATCCCTACGTGCCAATTTCAAACTACCCAAAGACCTGAGCACTCCACGAAAGAAGAAACTATCGACGGCCACCTCTACAAAACAGGGTTCTTAACGATACCACATTACAACATGTCTGTCATAGATTTGAATGGCAGTTCAACGGTGGATCGCAAAGTCGTGACTAGATACTTAGAAGGAACATTGCTCGGGCCAACTGAAAGGCGTACAGCACGGGTCGTACACTTATCCTGTCATGCTAAACCGGAAAGAATGACAGCCCTGAATTTGAGTATTCTACTGCGGAAATAATATTACATGAACTTCCTGACGAAAGACCAAAAACAGTGCAAAAAGGTTGGGGTTGAATGAAACTCAACCCCGCAAAGACTCGAGGAAAGACCGAATTTGAAATCACCATCGACACCGTGGAGTTCTTGATTAAACAGGGCTTGGAAGACCTACCTAAGACCATGCATTTTATATTCAGTGGACTACGAATGCTTGGGCTGAATGCTGAACAACGGGTCAATCTAGCAAGTTTCATGTTTGCTATGGCACAGCGTATAGCTACCGTTATTGATCCAACAAAAGACAAAAGAACGGTGAAATATGTCTTCCATTGCGACGGTTTTCTTGGCTCCTCAGGTTTTGTTGATTACTTAGAGAAGGAGAAACAAAAACTGCAGACAAAGGGAGGCAATCCAACAGAAATGAAGAGACTCGCCGGTCTATGTACGAAGACGATGATGCTAAAATGGGAAGCTGGTGAGTGGCATAGACAAACAGCGACTTTATAGAACACGAAGCCTCGGATAGGGATATTCTTGCATATCGTTAAATTTTTTTCAACGGCGTCTTGGAGTACTTGTTACGTTGCGTTGTTACTCTAGATTTCAGATTCTAAATTTCAACATACTAGCTCGGTCTGGCACTTCTGTTACTAGATTGTCAATAAATTTGAGCATGTTGCACCAAAGCAGCATGAGATTTTAGAGATATACTCCCGAAGTCTTCATTACCAGCAGGTTCCATCACTATGTGGTGTAAATAGATATCAGACGGAACCATGGGAAATATTTCTACTCATTTGACTCACCTATCATTGAGCCAGTAGGGGTCGACTGACTCTACTTGCTGTGAGTAATTATCCGAGATCAGCGCAATCTACTTCTATCAAGTGCATTTTCTTAATTCGAATATTCTAATTCTCGCAGATATATTCTGCTTGACGGTTTTGACTCAAAATTTGAATTCGCAGTCAACGGACCACAAAGGAAAAATCGAAAGAAACATAACGACACACCGAATAGATTCATGCAAACTTGAGTGAGTTCTACCTCCATATTATCTGCTGGGACAAAAAGATCAAAATGTTAATAGCAGCGGGTATACATTACACAGGAATGTCTAACAGACAAAGTCGAAGCAATGTCATAAAGCAGTACAAGAAAACGTATAATTTGGAAAGCATAGAAGAACTCAGTAAAGAGCTCATGCTCAAGCATCAACTGGATGATCGACACGCCCAGACTGCCTTCCATAGACTGGATCGGCTCCCCCGGAAAACCCCAGAGATACCACGGCTTACGGAACTAGAGAGGAAGCCCGCCTACGCAGAGTTCCTAAGGACAAAACGTTTCAACATATCCATTATTGACCTTCATACGGAGGACATACCCAATCTCGAATTCATTGCTCGATACCTGGAACAAAGTTTGGTGCCCCCGCGCAATTTCTCAATTAACAGGGGTCTTCGTCGAAAGCGTGACGAGTCAGAATGGGTCATACACATATTCTGTTGTAAGGAAGTCGGGTCACAAAAGCATACATTTACACCCATCAGAATGATCCTTATACTATTAAACCATCTATCGATCCAGCTTCGGGTTCGAGAATCCACAAAGAATAAAGAATGGGATTCAATTAAGATTACGCACGAACCAACCAAGAAAGAGGATCACGCAGTCGCATATCACCAGTTTCTCATGGAGATCCTGAACGAGTTGGTCCGTAAGGTTTTGGAAAATTGTCCTGAACATACCCTGTACTTCGTCTTCAGCGGTATAGTGCTTGACCATGATTATCGAACCAAGTTCCAACACGAATTGGCACGTTTCATGACTGATATGTCACGGCTTGTGGCATACGTCGATCCATTTGGGGAATACAGATTGGTGAAATGTATCTTTTCCGGAGTTGGTCTTCTTGAGGACGCGTATTCATTCCGTTTCCTCAAATTAGAGCAGAAAAGGGAAATGAAAACGGAGGATGAATGGAAAAAGAAGGAAATCGAGGACAGGTACAAGCAAATGCTGTTGCTGGACTGGAATAGAAGTACGGCTCTCTACGATATAGTCATGCTTACCGAAGATTTCGCGAAATCCAGAAGCCAGCGAGCTCATAGGACTCGGGACCTCGAAGTGGAATAATTCGTGGATGGGTATTTGCCAATGATCTGAATGTTTTTGCGGTTGGGTCGTGGTCTGAAGTCAGAATTCGTGGCCAGTTAGCGCTAGCTATTGTTGGCACTAACTGTGATTTTCAACATGTGATATAAATGAGCATCAGATTGAAATTCATACCAGAACTTGTAGTAGAATACCTAGGTATACAAGATTTATAGACTGCATGTCCTGAATACTAGTTATTTTGGTGCCATTGATGTGGTTTTCCATTTCGGCATATTGTACAAAGATAAATTTTGGAAGTATACTCTCCGCAACAAGTGGATTTCATCAATGATCAGATGAGTGATGTGTAGGGGTATCAGATAAGTTCATGAAGAACATTCCAACTCATTTGACTCGCCCATCGTTGAGTCAACAAGGGTCGAATGACTCTACTTGCTGTGCGTAATTATTTTCAAGATCACCACAATCTGCTTTTATAAAGTGTGAACTCTTTCTCCTCTTTCGAATATTTCCTTCCTTCCAGACATCTCCTACTTTATCATTCAGACTTGGAATTTGACTTTGAAACCATTGGATCGGTACCCAAAAAACGAACAAATTGACGAGATTACGGCAAACTTTCAATCAGTACTGTTCCTTATCCTCCAAAAGCAATTTGCAAAATATGATCGAGCCAGATTTGTTTCTTAGCTGACTTATATGATACAGAAATGGCTAGCAGACCTGAAGGACAGAACCAAGGCACAGAAGTAGTGGACCAAAAAGATTACACAATTGATGACAACTTGCTTGATTTCATCCTAGATGTCCAAGTGAAAGCAAACATTGAACAAGAAACCATCGAAAAGATCACTCGAAATATTGAACTCTCTGATATTCGAATCAATCGTTTGAGAGACACGGACGAGTTTGGCATCAGATTTATGACGGAAATGGCATTTAATATGTGTTTCCTAGACTTACAAACAGAGGAAGGGAGTGTTCATCAAAACGCGGCCAAAAATCTGGAATCTGCCTTCACATGGAAGACCAATGAAAAGGCGTGGATTGTTGATATCTTCTGCTGCTGCGGCAACTTGACGCGTCCAACGCCTTTTGCTCTGGCTGTTACACTATTGGATCGTATAACAGACCGCTTTTACAGCGAACTAGTCACAAAGAAAATAACGCCGAAACCTTTCAGAGTTTCGCATTGCCGCAATGAGGAAGTAGAACCTGGTTTTCAACAGGCGATCGAAATTCTTCTGTCACTTGTGCTCCAGATCTTCGAGCAGTTCCCCGATGTCAGCTTGAACTTCATCATCAGTGGTATAACCACTGACTACCCGGAGCCGCAGAAATTGGCAACTCTCGTGCTAATGTTGGGGCGGCTCATGAACAAAGTAAGGGTGGCCAGACCTGAAAGCCGGATAAAAGTCGTGTTTTGCGGAAATGGCTTTCTAAAGCCTTTTGAAAAGAAAGGGGCAAAGAGGATAAAAAGTAAAGACCCCCTTCTGGTCCAAGTGCAGAAGTTAGCGCGGGAGCAAGGGAAAGTGGAAATCCAGGACAGAATTCTGAAAGCGATAATAGACCGCATGTTGATTCTAAAGTGGTCAGAAAAGCATGGAAAGTGGTTGAACCTGGGAATCAAGTCGAGCATAACCTCCAATGCTCTTGTACTATCTTCGGGTGCCCTGGCCGATGATTAGGGGTTGAGTGTCCGGACTCCGTTGTATGGGGCACAGCTTTGGCCCAATTTGGGGATATAGAGGGCCAGTGGCTTGAATCAATACAGGACATGTAAATAAGCTTGGTTGCTGCCTCGCTCGCTCGCCAAGCAGTCAGCTTGTATGTGACCTAGGAATAGACTTGTATCAGGCTCAGCCGCGAGTTTTGAAATAGCTCACTAGAAAATACTTTTTATAGAGGGGATATCAGACGGATGAAGGTTGTACAGTCATATCAATTGGCTCATATGCCTATTGTTGCGACGTTGTGTCTTGTGAGTCGAGGAATTCCGAATGACTCTACCCCTATGAGTTATTATACGGAAATGATCCCTATCTGGCTATAAATCTCCCTATTGCTTTTTTTCTTTTTTGGAATATCATCATCACGTAATTTACCTATTTCAATGATTTGTTCCTTGATGATTAGATCGAAGACATGCTTCTTTTCTACTTAGTCGCAGACAGTCATATCGCAAATTCAGTGTCAAATGAGGATAGAAGTGTATGTTGTGACCAAACTTTCAGTAAGCGTCCTTAACTTATGACTGCAAGCCGTCTGAGAGCACCTTTCGGAGTATCGTTCACGGCTAATAGATGACACATATCTCTCCCAGTTCAAGCACTCAAATCCAAAGTACTGGCACTCGAACAGATACCAGAGTATAAAGCCTAGATGAGATACAAACACCGAGTCGAGAAATTGTGTTCAAGCATGGAATAAATGACGAACGAGGTCATTTAGCCCTCCATCCAGTATCTGCCCTTTCCGATGTACGTCTATCCTGCTCTGATAGGTCCTGGCCACAAGGCTTGGGACCCGTGGACATGGCTATTTTAATTCTATATATCATATAGACCAAGCTCACCCGCAAAACAAATAGAGAGAGTCACCAGTGGGGTTCATTCGAAGTTGAGCACAAATCGACCGCAGCAACAAGTCGAAAAGGTGCTTACCAAAAGACCATGGAATTTTTGAAGGTATTGATTTCTCAGATATTAGATAAATGTCCTAGAAATACTACGCATTTCATATTCAGCGTATGATAATTAACGGCTCTTATCCCAAGACGACCTTCGGCAATTTAGCACGTTTTATGATTGATATGGCACGGATTATGGGATACATCAATCCATCTGGGGCTAACAGACTGATGAAATGCGATTTTTGTGGATCTGGTCTTCCCCATCCTGAGTACTTTATCCCTTGCTTTGAATCAGCGAAGGAGAAGGAGAGATACAGTGGAGAAGAGGAAATCAAGGACAAATATCGGCGAATGTTGATGCTGGCCTGGAATGAAGAGAAGGATTATTACGATGAGTTTCATTGGGTTAGACGATCGGTGAAGCTACTACACTCATAGGACTTGAAATACTGGATTGGATGATTCTTGCGTCTTTGTCACCTTTGAGATGCTTGTTAGATCATGATTTCAGTTCAGTTCGTGGCATGCTGGACACTCGGCTATGCCTTGAGTTATTTTTTTTTGCTCTAGATTGATATTGCAAGTGTGTTTCAACATCTTAAAAACAAGTTTCATCATTTTCCCCCTCAAATACAAGCATATTTTCTTTCTCTCAATTGGCGTCATGGATGAAAGGGGAAACATCAAACGCTACATAGGTAGGACCCGGTATTTGGATAGCTGAGTAAAATTATATCAGATAACAGACCTAAGTTTAGTCAAACCTTGGAGGTCAATCGACTTGTCAATGATTGCAACTTTCTATGTTGTGAGTCAGGAAATCCGAATGACGCTACTCGCTATGAGTACATATCTTGAAATGAGCACCCCCTACTTATCAAAGGATGCTCAAGGTATCTTTCTTTTCTTTAATCATCTTCAAGCGTTCTGTCTAGACTAAGAATTTCTTTTATGTGTTATTCAGACCCAGATTTACCAGGTCATATCAGAGGTCCGTAGTTCGATTGAGAACATACGGACCGTGAAGAGAACCTCAGCAAATTTCCAGTTAGTCTCTCCTTCTTGACTGGCCAGGAATCAAGATATTGTGTTAACCTTGAAGTATTGTTCGTGAATAACTAAGATGGTATAGGAATGTCTCATAGTTCACCAACACAAGGCCAATACAATGACATGCAATGCATCACATTGTATAGCCTGAGAAATTTGGAGGTTTTTAGTCGATACCTCCGCCGTGAATATCGAGTACATGGTCACCTCATACAATCTGCCCTCCGTACAGGTTCTGTTCTATCCGAACTCGAAAAGAAAACGTCACGGCCAAAGAAATTATTGAGGCAGCATCTCTTTACAAAGGAGTTTGGAGAAACAAAACGTCTCAACATGTGTATTCTAGACTTGCACACAGATTCACCTGCTCATCACAAAATCATGGCTAGGCTGTTAAAAAGTCGTCTGGAACCCGACGTCAAGCATACACTTGATGGAGGCATTCGTCCCGTGGGTAAAGTGTGGGTTATACACATATTCTGCTACGAGCTTTCCGTGGAAGAGTTAAACCCCCTCGCCTTGAGTATCATATTATTAAAAACCATACTGGTCCAGCTTTCCACCAGACCATCCACCAAGAATCAGGATTGGGGCTTCTTCGAGGTCACCCATGAACGGACTAGAAACGAAAATTCGAGAACGCCGGATTACCAAAAAAACCATGGAAGTTCTGCAGGGGTTGATTCATAGAATTCTGGAAAAGTGTCCAGAAAACACCATACACTTTATTTTCGCTGGTATAAGGCGTATAGAGCTGGACCCTTGGCGGCTATATCAGTTGGCAGGTTTCGTTATTGATATGGCACGGCTTGTGAGAGATGTCCTTCCAATTCAGGACAACAGGATGGTGAAATGCATCTTTTGTGGAGATGGTCTTCTTGACTTCAGGTAGTTGTGTGATTCCCTTGAACAGCACAAAAAACGACTGGAAGAAGGCAGTCCAGAGGAAAGAGAAGAGATTAAGGATATATTGGAGAAGACGTTGATGCTGGATTGGACCGGGTATGACAGTATTTGGATTGAGCAAGACCTGGTCAACTGCTTAACAGACCGAGACAAGGAAAGAGAACGGCAATTTCGTGAATATCTGAATTCACATCCGGATAATCCAGATGGATTGGGCAATGATTTCGAGGCTTTGAATGTCCAGCTGGGGATTTGATCTTCATGGCGCACGACTCTACCATTTTGCACTTGGTCGCCCGGACTGATCATTGATCTGGCTTTTGGTATGTGATTGTCAATATAATAGAATCCTTAATTGATTGCAAGAATGTCTTCGCTCAATAGGCAGTAGACTATACAAATATAAAGGTTGTAAGAGGAATTCCACATGCGACGTCATCGGCCGATAAGATAAGAGATCGATTTTCTCCCCGCTTTCATTTTTGCTTCTTTTTCACTCTCGTTTTCACTCAAACAAGTGCAATATGCGTGCGTGCTAGCGATATTTGTTCTCGAAACTATACAGCGGATCAATAGACCTTACAAAGACTTCATTGGCTTTCCCACATCATCGGAGAATTTGAGCAACGCCTCCTGCAAGACCGCGTATACCTCCACGCAAAATGGCTTCAATGCGAGAATTGAAACCAGGAAACCTCTACGGTGTGGTGGATATGGGCAGGTAAGAGAAGTATAGTCTCGGTATACATGAATACAAGGTAACGAATTCAAGTAATGGCATCCGGTTCTCCATCTCCAACCTCGAAGCGCCGACAACGCGAATCATGCCTACAGTTTTCCAAGACCGCGCGGGCATTTCACTATACGATGCCCAATTCACAACGGCTGACGGTCTACGGGGCTCGATAGCAGCAGAGGTAATAGAAGACGTGATTATACGACTCCTACGCTTCAAGACAACCTGTGAGGATTTCGAGGTTCCGGCAGAGAATATATACGTTCTGGCTACGGAAGCTACAAGAACCGCGCCCAATTCGAAAGAGTTCATTGATACAATCAAGCAGCGTACTGGATGGGATGTAAGAATGCTCTCAAAAGCGGACGAGGGTCGTATCGGTGCCTTGGGTGTTGCGAGCAGCTTTGCCGCTGTGCAAGGGTTGGTGATGGATCTTGGTGGTGGTAGTACACAGCTTACATGGATGGTTGCAAAGGATGGGAATGTCACAACGAGTCCGCAGGGGTCAATCAGCTTTCCATATGGTGCTGCTGCACTCGCAAGAAGATTACAAGAGGCTAGAAATAAGGGCTCCAAGGCTGAAAGGGAATTGATTACAGAAATGAAGGAGAATTTTCGGAATGCATATAGAGACCTAGAGGTCCCGGAACGCCTTGAGCAAGCTGCTACAATGCAGGGAGGATTTGACCTCTACTTGTCAGGTGGGGGATTCCGGGGCTGGGGTTATCTTCTTATGAGCCAGTCACGGTTGAACCCCTATCCTATTCCAATCATTAACGGATTCAAGGCAAAGCCAGCCGATTTTCAGGATACATTCAGTATCATGCAAACGGCGTCAACGTCGGAAGACCAGAAGATATTCCGTGTATCTAAACGAAGAGCGTCACAAGTCCCGGCTGTGGCTTTACTTGTGAATGTCCTTACCGAATCTCTTCCTGCCATTAGGTCTGTCAGGTTTTGCCAAGGGGGTGTACGTGAAGGATTGATTTTTGATATGCTCGATCCCCAGATCCGGAAACAAGATCCTCTCCTCGTTGCTACAATGCCATATGCTACTACTTCGGCAGATGCCATTTACGACCTTCTTCAGTCTTCCCTTCCAGGGACTTCATCACCCATACGCTCACGACATGTTCCCCAGTCATTCTCTGCCGGTCTGCTACATGCCATCAGCAATCTTCTTTATGTCCATGCATCTGTGCCGAGAGAGACTCGACCGGCTGCCGGACTATATAGCACTACAACCGGTATTCTAGCATCCGCAAACAGCCTCGCACACCGAGATAGGGCAATCATCGCATTGGTACTTTCCGAGCGATGGCTGGGTGATCTCGCACCGGCCGAAGAACACTTCCAGAAACGCCTCCGCCAATTCGTCACCGCGGAAGAGGCGTGGTGGTCCCAATATCTTGGTCGTATAGCCTCGCTGATTGGAGATGTATATCCGGCTGGTCGTGTAGCTGCCAAAGCACGTATTGGATTCAGTACAAAGTGGGAACAAATCTACAAGAAGAAACAGGGCACAACAGATTGTCTGTGTCTTCAAGTCAAATTCCACGAGGAGACGAGACAGACAATTACGAAAGAGGCCTTGCTTGATACAGCCAGTATAATTGAGAAGTGCGGAAAGATGAAGAACTGGGTCAAAGCAGAAGATCGAATCCGTGGAGTAGAGAAACGTGCAGGAGATTACGGGGTGAGTATACAAGTCGAGCTTCACTCGTAGGGTGCATGTAGGTCATTCAGAAACTACGTACAGTATATAGACTCTATAATTACCATAACTATCAGCAAGAGAATTTCTATGAGAATATTGTCGATCCTCTCACTCATTCTGGCGTCACGAGTGGAACCAAAGGGAAAAGCCGGAACAGCCCCTCGGTATGCTCACCTGAATCCGAATGAAGAAGATGGTGATTTGCCGGGTTGATTGCGCCGGGTCTCTCGGATAATTAGAGTGAAAGTAAAAGTAATTGACTCATCTATAGTACGTACATAGTAAGCACTGACAGAGACTTTGGGAGGGGTTTTGAAGCTGGGTATAAAAGACCCCGCAACCCCTCACTCTGCTTAATTTCTTTTCTCTTCTTGATTCATCCCAACACCACAGATCAGTCAATTCGATCACAGCTTTCTAGCACTTATCAAATTTGTATTTCCCTCTTTCCCTTTGGTATTCAGAACAGTACTAACCTACAGTATATTCCCAGTCGTTCAAACAAACGATGTAAACCACCACCATCTAGCCTACCCTTCATGGGAGGCAGAAAGCTTTTGAAACTCTTTCGCTCTAGAGCACTGGAAAATAACATCCAGTGTCTTTGTCAAGGTATCTATGGTACAGGTAGTGGCATGAACCGGTGCTTGATTCCTTGTCTTCGATTATGTACCTAGGTATATAGTCAAGGCTCTGGGGATCTGGCTGAAATCAGACGGTCACAACTTGATCTGGATAATACCAGCGAAAGGATCATGCTTTCTGTCCTCTCCTTTCATATCAATTAGTCGGGGAATGCTGACTGTTTACAGAAAACGCATATCATCTTGAATCAAAATGTCTCCTCCAGCAGCCATCTTTGAGTCCGCCCCTGTCATGCCCACTGGCAATGGTTTGAAAGACAAGCTTACACCCGAGGTGCTCTCCTTCACCACCCAGGGCCAGCAGCAGACCAAGCTCTTGGATGAATTTGCCGGAAAGTGGGACAGCTTCAAGTTTGCGCCTATCCGGGAGAGCCAGGTTTCCCGTGCCATGACTCGTCGCTACTTCAATGACCTTGACAAGTATGCGGAGAGCGACATTGTCATTGTCGGTGCTGGTTCTTGCGGTTTGAGTACTGCCTATGTTCTCGGCAAGGCTCGTCCGGACTTGAAGATTGCTATTGTTGAGGCCAATGTTTCTCCTGGTATGTTCCTCCCTTTACTCTGTATCATGGAACTTAATTACTGACTGAGTCTTAGGAGGCGGTGCATGGCTCGGTGGTCAACTCTTCTCCGCCATGATCATGCGCAAGCCCGCAGACGTCTTCCTCAACGACCTCGGCGTCCCCTACGAAGAAGACGCCAGCAACCCCAACTACGTCGTCGTCAAACACGCCGCCCTGTTCACATCCACTCTTCTTTCCAAGGTGCTCTCCTTCCCCAACATCAAACTCTTCAACGCCACCAGCGTCGAGGACCTGATCACGCGTCCCGGCGCAAACGGCATTGAGGACGTCCGCATCGCCGGTGTAGTCACAAACTGGACTTTGGTCACAATGCACCACGACGATCAATCCTGCATGGACCCGAACACCATCAACGCCCCCCTCGTGATCAGCACTACTGGCCACGACGGCCCATTCGGCGCTTTCTGTGCCAAGAGACTTGTCTCTATGACAGCTATTGAGAAACTAGGCGGTATGCGCGGACTGGATATGAATGCCGCCGAAGATGCGATTGTGAAGAACACTCGTGAGGTCACCAAGGGTTTGATCATCGGTGGTATGGAGTTGTCTGAGATTGATGGATTCAATCGTATGGGTCCTACTTTTGGAGCTATGGTGCTTAGTGGTGTCAAGGCTGCTGAGGAGGCGCTCAATGTGATCGAGCAGCGTAAGCGTGAATGTGCTGAGTAATTGGCGGGTTCGTTTGCTGCTTGATGTGCGGATGACCCATGATGGTCCACACTCCTTTATTTGCAAAGCAAGTCAATTAGTCGAACAGTTTGAGAATGGAATCAATGATGCTGCAACAGATATCATATCATGATATTCAATTAGATATTAAGTAATTGTAGCAAACCAGCATCTATCAAGCAAGGTCAGTCTATATATATACAAATTAGAATCATGATCAAGTCCCAAAGCCGAAAGACTATAAATCCTCATCATCATCCCCCAAAGCATCCTTGCTATTCCCAGCAGCAACACTAGCAAGCCTCCTCGCCGTCCTAACCTCCCACTTGAATTCTTTCAATGCTCGCAGTTCAGCCGACATGAATAATCCACCAATCAAACCATTCAAAATACCAGCTCCAAAGTTCAACGTGCTCACAAACGTGAGTATAAAAGCGACATATATCACGTCTGATGTCCACCATACGCCGATAAAGCAGCCAATGGACACGAGAATGGAGATTATGAAATGCGCCATGCGCCATCGGCGTTGGGAGCGTTCGCGGAGCTCGTAGGTGTCGACCATAGCGAGGATTTCGTCGTATGTCTCGACTGTGAGTGCAGAGCTAGGTGCGGAAGTAGGGTGTAGCTGCAACGATGGGTGAACAGTGAAGCCATTGTCGTCGGCAGTTTCGGGTTCTGGTTGACGCTTTTGCGTCATATCCGATGAAGTTGTAACGGGTTGCTCGAGATTGCGTGTAATCACGGTTTCGATGCCAAAATGGTCACTCAGTGATACCTTAAGCGTAGGATGGCGTTGCATCATGGTGACCCAAGCGGCTTCAATATTCCATCGTGCTGCAGGGAAGGATGGTGGATAACCACCGTCTCCGACAAAGATATAATCCAATCGTCGACCTTTAGGGTCCGGTTGACTGCCATCAATAAAAGTATCCTCGCCCTTGAACAGTCGCTTTTGTTGCTCCTTCGACCAGCGCCACGTATTAAAGGGACCGTCACTCGCTGCGCCGTTCTCGGTAATATTGTAATCCGCCGATGGAATAGGTTTGCCTCGTTTCTTCTCCGCAGCTGAATCGGCGGCTCCAACGGATGAGTCCGGATGTAAATGTCGCCAAACGTCCTTCACTGGAGCATGCGCCGTAATCAAGCGATGCGCAAATGACATGGGCACCATATTGAAATCTCCCAATCCAATCGCTAAATGTCCCCGTTCGGCGGCTTTGCGCATCAATTTGGAAATTTCCCATGCCTGCGCGGTCCGATGACAGAGGTATGAATCGTGCGGCTCCTTCTCGTACGGCGCGTGTAGATGGGTGCAAAACACTTCAGCAATATCGTCCACCCTCGGTCCCATGCGTATCCGCGCACATGCAACTCCCTTGCCGACATACCAATCCCCACGAAAGAACGCAGTTGGACGCCCATTGAGCGGGTATGCAAACATACTACTCTCCTCAATCGGCCATCTGGAGAGAATCGCTAACCCGCCGCCAAACACTCCACTATAATAGAATTTGCCGTACGGGAGGATATGTTTGGTTTGTTTGCGAATGCTCTTGTAGTCCTGCTGAGTCCAGCATTCTTGTAGACCAACGATTTGCGGAGGGTCGTCGGCGATCGCGATTTGGCGGCCGATTTCCGACATGCGCTCATGCCGGAATTTGGAGAGGTACTTGAGGCCCCAGCAATTGAGAGTGAGAATACGAATGCGGATGGGAGAGGTGCTATCTTCGGTCGCCATCTCGTACGGTGTAGGACTTGTCGATGTGAAGTATATCAGGAGATGAAGATCGAAACAGAATGCGTAAACATGAATTTCATCCCAGCAGTTGACAGTCCTCACCGCCTGGGTCTGATTGGCTGAACGCGCTTCTTATCACCGCGTCCGGCAGGAATTTGTGCCGCATCAAAAGATGGTCAACCCTTGCAAAAGATCAATTTATCGTCCAAATATCACTCTGCTCGTTGCTCTTTTATAAGTTCTGTATAATGGTTCGTCCCAGAGCAGACGCGAAACGCCGCAAACTCAACGACAGCGCGACCGAAGATCAATCGGAACGAGAATCTCCAGCCCGCGATGAATCGTCTTCCTCCGACGAACTCGCCGCAACCTCCGACTATGAACTGGAGCGTCGCAGAGCAAGTTGGTCTGCCAAGAAAGCAATAGCTAATCGTCGACAATACAAAAATCAAGCGCACAGTCCGAATGGCTCGGATAGTCCAGATGAACTCTCTATGGACACAGATGGGCTGTGGAAACGCAGTATGCGGGAACAGTCGCCTACCAAGGACGAGTCGGCGGAGTCAGATCACCATGCCGAAAATGAGGAGACTGATATGAAGGAGGAAGAGGCTGGCGATTTTACGCCAGTAAATGACGACACAAATAATACAGAATCTAATGACGCACACTCTCCCGAGCAATTCGAGCAACCGCCGTCTGAGCCTGCGCCGCCTCCTCCACCGCCGAAACCAGACCGTGTCAATTATGTTCAGAAGCATTTATTAAAGGGGCATCTTCGCGGTGTTTCTGCTGTGAGGTTTTCGCCAGATCAGACCATGATCGCTAGCGGAGGTATACTTTCCACCGCCTATTCAAATATCTACTCCGGAATATCATACTAACAAGTTCTAGGAGCCGACGGCATATTAAAAGTCTGGGATACGTTAACCGGCAACCTCATACACTCCTTCGAAGGCCATCTAGCCGGAATATCAACAGTCGCCTGGAGTCCAGATAACGAAACCATCGCCACGGGTTCCGACGACAAGACGATTCGATTATGGAATGCATTGACCGGCAAAGCTCATCCAAGGGCGTTTAGCGGCCACCATAATTACGTATACTCAATCGCATTCTCACCGAAAGGAAACATACTTGCAAGCGGTTCCTACGATGAAGCTGTTTTCCTATGGGACGTTCGGACGGCGAAGGTTATGCGCTCTTTACCTGCTCACTCGGACCCCGTCGCCGGTATCGACGTATGCCACGACGGCACGTTAGTTGTATCTTGTTCGTCCGACGGATTGATTCGAATCTGGGATACGATGACGGGTCAATGTCTGCGCACGCTCGTGCACGAAGACAACCCGCCGGTTATGGCTGTACGCTTCTCGCCAAATAGCAAATATGTCCTCGCCTGGACGTTGGATGATTGTATCCGATTATGGGATTATGTGCAAGGACGATGCATAAAGACATACCAGGGACATATCAATCGCAAATACAGCCTATGCGGGAACTTTGGCACGTATCAAGCCCCCGACGGACCGGCGCATGCGTTTGCAGTTAGTGGCAGCGAAGATGGGGCTTTGGTGTGCTGGGATGTGGTTGAGAAGAACATTCTGCAACGCATTGAAGGTCATACCGATGTCGTCCTTGGAGTTGATACGGCCGAACTCAACGGGAAGAGGCTCTTAGCTAGCTGTGGACTGGATAAGACGGTGCGCGTGTGGGAGGAGGTTGTCGTCGAAGATGAGGCTGCGGAGGATGAGAAGCCTGAGCCGTCAGAGGCGATACTGCATAATGGAGAAGATAAGATGGATTTAGCGACAGATGAGACTAGAGAACCGACGTCGGAGGATGTTGCAATGGAAGCTCAAGATGAGGCTCAAGATACTAGCTAAGGTGATAGTTGCGCATATTGGAGATACCCATAATCTATGATAATATTACTTCCTTCAGTACGGCAAAATCCATGAGTTCTTGCCAAACTAATTTAACGTCTCCACACCCTGAGTATATTCTTCTGCTGATATTCGGTTTTGAGTACCGTTCCCTAGACCTCGGGGCCTCCTGGGGCATACAAGTGACCCTCTGCTGCCCTAAAGGATTACTTTTTAGGCTACCTTACAGGATCCCAGGGGACTGATCCAGGGTAGTCATGGGTAGCCCCTGGAGTGCAATAGAGACAAGTATGTGACATTGAGGATAACGTTACAACACGGGATTTGTGATACTATGCGGTCGATGAAAGCACTTTTGGATAGAGTTCGAGGACTAAGGAGACACAATAGTGCGTATACAGGGGGTCAATTTTAGGTATATTTTGCATTCTGTCTAGGTAAAGCCTTCTTCATCAAATACATACGAGGTCTTCCGCAAATTGGCAAGCTGAAAGGAAAGGACAAACAGGTGGAGAGGGACAATCGAAATAGTACAGTCAAATGTCGTGCCACCTTTGGTAGAAAGAGGTAGGCGAGTGCATCAGGGTATCACTCACATGGTTCAAGAGGGAACTCGCTTGTTTGCCCATGCAACCAATCCACAGTAGACGTATTTGTCCTAGATGTGTAAGAGTCTTCAGATATAATTTCACCGTCTGCATCGTAAAGGTAGCAGACAACCCGCAACCAGATCTTATTTAGGTGATTCAAGTCTTCCGACTGTTTCCACATGAACAAAACATCCTCCCATTCCTCATCTTGTAGACACAGCTCAACCATTTTCAGTGATCGCAGTGATTTGCAAGCTCGAACAAGCTTGCCGAAGGCCGAAAGTTCTTCTTCTGTTGTGTACAAGGAACCCATCCATATCGTTAAGCGTGACAGCAAAGGAAGTTGCGGTAGCAGCTCGCCCATTGCAGGGATCAAAGGAATGCTGTGTCCTTCGTTATTGTCGATCTCCACCGTTACAGATTCCAATGACTTTGCATACATCTGGACAAGTGACTTGATATCTGTCAAGAAATGGACCGGCAAGTCTAACGAATCTGGTGATGAAATTGATAGATTCAATTTCCGTATCCCACTCGTGGACTCGTGTAGGACACGAAAGACTGACCCCCCACTCGTCGGCAAGATGAGCTCAGCTGGAACGCGGCTCAGAACGATTTTTCTGAGTCCAGGGAATAGGCTTTGCAGGCATGGTGTATGACTCGAATTTTCATCCAATTCTCCATTTGATAAAATGTCATGGAGAATTGTAAGTCCACGGACAGGGAGAGATTTCCAGGGACCGCTTTCGAAACCTTGGGATGAAAGTTTCGCAATCACTTCTTCTGCCTGACGCGATTCTACATGTAGTTCGGGTAGGTAGGTCTCGCCAACCTTTGACCAGAATCCGGCAATTGGTAGACCTGCTTCATGGGGAGCGAACTGCAAGTAGGTTCTAAAGCCAGGTGATTTCCTGACTGGATCGTAAAGGTTGTCGGCAAACACTATGGAGTGAACGTTCTTGAGATATGGCACAACCCTTGTAAACAGTGTGATATTTCGATTATTCTCAAGATTCTGCCTTTGAGATGTGGCTTGAGCCTTCCATGTATCCATGACGAGCTTTGTCACAGATTGTCCCGCAACTCTTATCATCCGTCTCTTCTGCCAATAATTCTCGTATGCATCGCCTGGGAGGTAAAAGCAAAGGTAGAAAGCCGAATGATCCCACACGAGCTTTGATACATGTCTCAACAATCTATCATTGTTGGAGACTGCTTCCAGATAGTCCAGGTCCGGTGTAAGAGTGGAGATGTACAGAGTAGTGAGGATAGGGTTCTCCAATACGACGAGGTTTGTGGCTCGAGACACCAGTCGCAACTGTTTGCGGTCTGCATTTTTCAACTCGTGCTGAAACGATTGTCTTGCCACATCATACGCGCCAGTTTGTATGTATATCAAGAATTGCTCGAGATTCATTTTGTCTCGGAAGCTGAAACGGTCGTAGTTGTTTTGAGCGACAGTTCGTGGGGGATTCTTGGGGAAGCGACCAAGGTGAAGACGTACAGAGGTGTCTCAGAGGGCGGCGGCGCGTACGTGTCACGGTCGTCTGTAAATAACGTATGCAAGTAGTTGAAAGAAGACTTAGAAAATGTGTGATCGAGGATGTACAGCTTCGAGATCGCACTCAGTGGTCAGCCAAGTGAGGGGAGATTGAGGTCAAAGGGATTGACAAGTTTTCGAGCGCTGAAGGACGAAGTGAGAAGAATAAAAAAAGGGGATTGGATTGTAAAGGAGGAAGGAGGTGCTCACTGACTTGAGGCCTGAAAACAATGGCATCTTTTTGGTGGTAAAGTCCAGGCGCTTTCCACTTTCGACTGTTTGTTTGACACTCGATATAAGCAACTAACCAGAGAACAAGAGATTCAAAATAGAAAAAAAATGCATCAGCGCAAGACATCAAAATATAACAACTCTATGTTCTTCTATGATGCATTCTCGCTGCGTATTTGCATGTTTTTTATTATTGCCTAATTAGGAAACTGTCTCAGGCAAGCCCTAGATCTTCATCGTCAATCTCGAGAAGATCGGTGAGGTCTCGATCAATTCGTTCATCTTCTACTTTTCTCATCCTTCTCCTCTCCACGTCCATGGACATTTTGCCATAGCGAATTAAATCGCGCATGTACTAGCAACTACCAGCTGATGCCGGATATTTAAGCTGAGCCCTGCCGCATATCTGAGTCACACTTCTTTCTCTTTACTTTAATCGTCGCATGCTATCTTCTAGGCTTCACATCTACAAAGAAGAAAATAACTCTTAATGTTTTCTTTCATCCGACAAATATGGTCTCGTATCACATCTCCCAGAATTCATGCTCGAAAGAAACTAGCTGAACAAACCGCCAACACCGCGCTCACGGCGCTCCGCGATGGCAACTGGCAAGCTTTGCGGCAGCAGTTCTTTCCTCTACTTCGCTATTTAGTTTCCATTGGAGAAGATCCTGGATCTCTCGGAGGACTTGTTTCGAATCTCGAAGACTTCGAAAAACAAGCTGATCTCGCAGACAGTCCAGGACTGAGCCTCTCCACACCAGCGAAACAGCTACCGTTTGGCCTTGGTCCGGGATACTGGCTGGAATGCCGTTCTCTCAATCCTATCCAGACCACTAAAGAGTTGCAGAAGCCGGTTCTGATTCTACAAGGGGGGCGGGATTATCAGGTCACTGTGGATAACTACAACGAGCTTCGATCGAGTGCGCAAGGCAAGTCGAATGCTGATTTCCACTTATATGAGACTCTCAGTCACTGCTTTGCGACTGGACAAGAACCATCGAGACCAGCAGAATATACCAATCCGGGCAATGTGGAGTATGAGGCTATTCAGGACATCAGTGGGTGGGTAAACAAATGGATTACGGCTACTCCTACCTGATATTTTTGGTTGATGCATGGATTTCATTAGTGCGTATCAGCAGCATGAATCTGGCATGTCAATTGATCAAATGATCTCCCCTTATTGTACAATATGTGAGACTAAACAGAACTATATATCCACTTAATTCATTGAAGTTTGAACAAGAGTCCAAATTTGCAGATAGGGCTGATCTATTAGTAAGCTAAGATAGGTACGCACCACACAAGGCATCTGTAGTGGAAACACCATGGCCTGGAATCTGGCTACGTATAAAAGCCAACAGCCGCAGGTCTTCCGCCAGCCAATGCAAGATTCCCAACCTAATCAAGTACTTAAGTGAGGCAGACCGTCACTCATGTTTCGATTCAACTGCTGACTTCAATGGTTCTGTTCTGTCTTATCATAATTTCAACTTGAATCGTCAAGTTTGCTTCCAACGCGCTTTCAGCTGTGCTCACCGATATTCATATCGAAGAGGTAGTCTTGCCTTGACAGAAGGAACGGGCTCCAAGCATGTTATCATTATCGGGGCTAATATAGAAGGCCGGCCTGAATTCAGCATCGATCAAAATTTTCAAGTTCGTCCTCGGTATTCTGTGTTGATTACAAGCACTGATATCAAGACTCATTCATGGTTTTTACTACGTAGCCGTTGGCGGACTTGGTATGGCATAGAATTTGTTGCTAGCTGCGATGCCGCTTCGTCCCGATACCCTTGGTATCCCATTGCAGTTGGCAAGAAAGAGAACGACACAAGAACCTGGGACGGGAGCACATTACGAGAAACCTTCAATATTTGCAGAAATGCCATGTTATGCATGCTCTCATGGAACTAGAGTTGGAGTACAGCCATAAATATTCGAGCCTGTCGAGGCATCTCTTCAATGGCGCATTGATTCCACGTGAACCATCCGCCAGCGCACTCCAGCTACTACATACGGCTCTAGTTTCGAATATCTGTGCAGATCGAAGTTGTCATACGCAGCTAATTTTGTACATCAAGACTACGTATGTAGTCAATCTTATCAACTTATCGATAAGAAACCCTACCGTAGTCCCTGAGCTAAACCAATCCACGTCTAGCCAGCCCTATCACTAATGCACAACATTTGGTATTAGACTTGTGGAGCGCGATTGCGATTGACTTTTCGCTGTGGGGACGAACACTCACCAACGATGAGTCTGGTCTAAATGTCTGGCATAGGTATCGAAATCATTTCAAGCAGTTCAACAATCAATCGAACCAAATACAAAACTCATATTAATGAAAGGGAAGATTCAGGCACAACCCCCGACCCACGGAACGCCATCACAATACCGAGGGGAGACCGTTACTTTCCCCTCCGGCGACATGTCCCTCGAATCCATGGTAGCGGGAAATTACTACACTACGTAGTACACACCGGAAGCCCTAACCCCATCCTTTTAACTTCTGTCTATATTGTATGGTCTAGGCCTTGCAGGGGGTAGTTGGAGTTTACAGTTTATATCCACTTGGATGGAGGCGGTGTTCTAGAAGATGAAGAGTTTTCGGCACCTACGTAGTGGGGAGAGGGTCTTATCGCGGGAAAATTCAATTCATTATCGACTAAACTCGAAATACACAAAGCAGAAAGCAGAAAGCAAGCAAATCAAATCAGAGGAAAAAAGTGCAAACCGATCATTGCTCGTATATCATCATCATCGGAATATAGATGCTAGGTATATAGTCTATCAACAAATCGATTGAGCGGGATCCAGCGCTACATTTAGTACCTAGATACTCAATACCAGGCAGATTCTAAGAAGTAGAAACATAAGCCTGGCCAACGGTACTCAGCATCCCATCCGTCAACAAATACCCATCCGCAGTGTAGAAATACGCATACCGACCGACGGCAGTATTAGCATCGAGCCAGGGGAGAGCCTCCTTCAAGAACGCGACTTGCTCGTCCGTGCTGCCGGTGTTCTGGAACTCCGTGATCCAGACGCTGTTCATACCATTGTCCGCTGCAAGTGCGGTGGCGCTGTTGATGAACTCTTTGAAATACGGAATGTCGGCGTTGGCGTAGTAATGCACGGCCATGACTTTGGGTTTGCAGGCGCCGCCGCAGGCCGCGAGCCAGCTCTTCATCCAGTCCAGACCGACGTTGGTGCCGGCGCCGTTGGTGATGGCGGGCGTGACGAGAGTTGCTCTGTCGGCTAGGGGCGTGATGTAGGTCTGGTAATCGACTGCGGCTTGTTCGGGGCTCATGTTGGATTGACTGGCCATGTCGGGCTCGTTGAAGCCTAGGACGCAGCTACTTCCGGATGAAAGCGCAGTGCTGACTGCGGTGTTCCAGTCGTTGTACATCTTGGGTCCCCAGAGCATAGGGCAGTAGTCGACACCGGGAGGCAGGGAACCGCCAGATTCGAGGTTCCAGTTGTAGGCCCACGAGGCACCGGATACGAGCGAGACGAGGGAGACGTCATTGTAGGCAGCGCCGATTTTGCTGGTAGAGGTGGCAGAGGTTGCACGTTTGTGGAATTCGGCGTGGAGGTTGTGAGGTTTGGCCACGGCGGCGGTTGCCATCACCGTGGCAAGGAAGGCGTTCATGGCATACATGGCAATTGAATAAGCCAAGTTATCGACGACTAGAGTGTGTAGAAGGATTGTATATGTCAGGATCAACCTGAGACGAAAGAGCAAGAATATAGTAGTTGGATTGCAAGTCCAAACTTCGCAGTGAATGACCGAAGATCTGGTGTTTGTTTTGAAAAGAAGGGATTATGTGCTCGGCACAAGGTCAAAGACGAATAGTAAAGATCGACAAGAACGACAGGGAAAATGAAAATCAGGAGGAAGCAGGAGGAAAGGGAAAAGAGGGCGGTTGCCTCTTTTTAAATGGCGTTGTGAGTGAGTGAGTCCCTAAGGTGACAAGGCAAGAGTGACCCCGGAGTCCAGACCCGGCCCTGTTCCCACTTTTGATTGGTACTCATACTGTGGCCGACTGTCTGTCTGTGTCTGACTCTTCGTCTGCATCCATCCGTATGGCATGTTACCGTGGGTATGACAGGCTAGTTTGATTACGCTGAGGCTTTCTTGTCGGTTGTGGACGCGCCGTGGGCGCTGCAGAAGGATGGATACCGAAGCCATGTCGTGCCCTAATCTTCTCTAATTGGCCGACAAACACAAGAATGGGCGGGGTTTGTGCAGCGATTGGACGATCAAGTCTGGAACACCCAGGGAAGTTTTCTAGATCAGCCAATGATGTTCTGTGTCCTGAATATCGGGCTTATGCGCCTCCACTTGAGTCCAGATGTGGTTAGTCTGGGGTTTCGTCTACTCTTATCTTTGTCTTCGTCTGCAGGTACACTTGTCCTACCAGTCCGAATATTCGTTCTTGTAGTATAGATAGTATAACCGCCAGGTCATATGTATCGCAGAACGTTGCAATTCCCGGTTGTTTTGTTGTACTTTTACTATCCATTTGTACCACGCCCGGGTACCTGCAAAGTATATATATTTTCGCGGCACAACCCGCCCCAAGACAACAACTTTGTGTGACTACGAAACTTGAAAAGAATGAATCGACTACCTAGATAATATATTTCTCAGGTTCTTACTCATGAAATGACAACACAGTTGTTCAATGTATTCATAATTACGTTACTGACGTTTCGGAGGACAGATTGCAATCAGTCTGAAACACCACTAGTCATCGATCGCGGACTCGAGGGATGACAACGCCTATGGACGCGTGATACATACTATAGTATGTATTCCTAAGGTAAAATGGCTGGGCTGGACCAGCCCGTCGGGAAACGCTCGGACTCGCCAAGCCGCGCCGGTGTGCCTGTGCCACTGGACGATCGACGCTAACAGCGATAGTTCGCGATTGGATTGCAGCCCTTATCGATAACGAAGTTTATCTCGAGTCTGTTTGACGACATGTCATGTTCGATTTCCTGAAAAGTGTTTGATACAGAAATATTAACATGGGATGTTGTTGGATGTCAATGTGTGGTCTGGTATGTGGAATGCGGGTGAATTCTCCGACCGTGGAGATAGATGGTGGGACCGCTGTTCTCCACTGTTTTGATATGACAGCTCGCTGACAGACGATTAGCGACATCTATATCAATTGAACTCTGGTCAATGCAGTTGATACAAAATTAAGAATTCAAATACTGTAGGCGTATATACAGTAGATTGCAATGCCATTGTTGGGAAAAATCGACTGCTTTGAGGTATTGTTGCCTACCCTGGGGGAGTCCGTCGATTACGCTGCAGCTCCTGCCATTTTGGCGCAAACTGGTCGCCAACAGCTCTCTCATTCAAAGCGCTATCTCAAGCAGATAAATAATATTAGTTCTACATTATTATCAATAAATAGTTACTATACTCCGTTCCTTGGGCTACAATTGTGAGATCGTAGGCTGCTCGACCTTGGTGTCGAAGGCATGACGATTTCGCGGGCGCTGCCTTCAAACAGGAGGCTGGGTGGCAAATCTACTTGACAAACAGAAAGACAAAGAAGGGTTAATAGAGTTTAGGCAACAGCAGGCAAACGCTCGCAATCGGAGAAGAGTCGGAAGCCGGCGAGGGAATTGGCCGTCTCCCGACGACTCGATCGGCAGCACCCATCACACTCGATTGATCAATTGACGAGGCACGACCCTACAAAGTCTGCCATTGGACAGTGGCCAGGCTGCAGCCAGTTCTAAAGTCATATGAACGAGACACGGCAAACTCAATTCTCTCGCCGACGTTGGCCTAGACTGCAAGAGATCGTGACGAGAGAGACCACGCCCCAGGCTCCTTCCCAGATGCTGCACTTCTGCCTTGATGGAAAGCACGGATCTATGGTTCGCGATGGCCGTGTAGATCATCTGGCGGCAGAAGTCAATTGCTCCTGCCTAAAGCGGCCAGGCAAACCCCCCTGAGGGCCGCCTTCCCTTTCTGTCGATTGGCCAATTCGGCAGGCAAACAACTCAATTTGTGTTTCAGGCTGCTCCTACCAAACGATTGACGGGTGCTGCCTTCTCCCTTTGCTCTTGCTCCCTCAGGCACCCTATTTCTGCCTGAGAAACCCGTCTATAAGTACCCGTCCTTTCTCCCTCCCTCGCCCATTTCAACTTTCCTTTCTGTTTTCCCCAAGCCGCCCTTCTCTCTCTCCCACCTCTCCCACCATCCTTCCATCTCTCTATCCCAACGCTCTGGCATCGATATCTCTCTTTCTTTCTCTCTCTCTCTCAAACTACTTATCCACTGACTGATCTACTCTCTCATGGACTCTCGCAGGTGAGACCCTTCCCCTCTTTCAAGTCGCCTGGCCAAGCGCACGGTCTCGCTGGTATTGTTGCTTCTCAGACGTGTCAAGCATCATACTAAGAGGGGATTAGGTCTTCAACATCGCTCAACCATTTCCAATCGAGCCCTTGATCGATCCATCGATTGGTATCGTCATCTCTAGCATATTCAGGTGAGACCCCCCCTCTTTTTCAAAGTCGCTTGGCCAGGCGCCGTCTACGGACGTTGAGGTCTCACTGGTTTTGTTGCTTAGCAGACGTGTTAAGCAACGTGCTAAGAGGGGCTCAGGTTCAACCATTTCCACAAGTCCGAAAGCTTCCAACATTCGATATCCAGCATCAACAAATCTGTGACTACCTATTCGACCTTGGAGCGCCACTCTACCTCTGATCCTCGTCGTTCCATCCAGGCTTAGTATCCCCAACCATATCCTCATCGATCTCCTTCCTTTTCTTTCCCCTATCCTATCCTATTCTTTCTCCTATTATTACCTCTATTTTCCTTCCATCCTTATCCTACTCTTCTCCCAATTCTTCCTCCTATCCTTCTCCTATTCTTACCGCTATCCTCTCGTTTCGGTCTTCTCCCAACCTTCTCCATCGTCCTTGTTCACAACCCCTTGTTTACACCCATTCTTCCTTCTTCCTCATTCTGACCGAGTTTCTCCACCTCTAGTCCATCTCATTCATCCACACCACCTCTCTGGTCCTCACACCTATCTTTCAGACCTCATCCACACACCCATCCTACTCCGATCTTCTCCTCTCCCATCCTTGGACCTATTCTTTCCCTTCCCCTATCTTTACACCTATTTTTACACCTATTCTTACACCTATCCTTACACTATTCTTACTCCTATCCTTACTCCCATTCTTATTCCTATTGTTACTCCTATCCTTAGTCCTATCCTTACTCCCATCCTTACACCTATCCTTACACCTATCCTTCTCCTCCCCCGATCTTACTCGAAGCGACGTTACCGGACCAGAACGACGAACGAGACCTATCAGACTATCGACGACGGCCACGAGGCAACCAACGACCCAGAGGCGGCAGAGACGACCTAGTCAAACGAGACATATCGAACGATCGACGACGGCAACGAGGCAACCGGGACGAATCGATCGGAGTGGGATGTCGACAATGGACATCCTGTCGCTCCCAGTACCTACACAACAGGGAGTGCCTCGACCGGACGGATTGAACGAACGACGACGAACGAACGAGCGGACCGCCTGTCGACATCTCGCCACTCCCAGTACCATTTAGGATACACAGCCGGGAGATTTCAGGCCCTGAACGAACGAATCCAATCAACAACGTTGAACAGACAATCGGCGACCGATGTCGACCTCCTCCCCTGGGTATCACGTAGATATCCAGCCTACCGGCCGGGGGCAAGGGGGAGGATATGGCGACATTCCGCAATCATCGGTCATACAACTTCTTCTTTCTCTCTCCATTTGGCTCATACCATCTACATCTACGTTCCCTCTCTGTCTTTACTGGCACTACCGACACTACTGTCATATCTGCACAACTTGTGCACACTTCACTTCGCTCAACCGATCGATACCGAACGAACAACCGAATCCAACGAGGCGGATCGATCGAACGGTCGAGACAGAGTCAGTCACTGACTCGGCGGGATGTCGGACATCCCGCCCTTTTTTTTTTTTGTAAGACAGTCCTATCTTTTGATTTTTCTGCTCATTGATTCAGGTATTCCACCGCTAACGTCTGAAATGTCTAGGATATCTGCTCGGGGTGTTGGAGGTGTTTGGTTAGGCTTGTGCATGTACTTAGTTACGGGTTCATTGCCAATGTCACACTGTTCATCCACTTCCAACCCCACTCCTAAGTAGACATGTAGTTCGAGCATCAGGTTTGAGGTTTGCGAGTATACATGTAGCATTAGGTTATTCCAAATACGTACAGAATCATATGTCTATATACACTTCGTCTATGATCAAGACTTTTTCCGTCCCTCCATCACCCTTAACACATCCGTCGCAGAATCTTTATCACCTTTCCTCTTCTTCGGTCCACGTTTCCGCTTATTACCACCACGTTGATACTCTCCATCGCCAAACGTGGGCCCTTCTTCATCTTCTTCATCCTCGATTCGACTACTTCCAAACCCGTAATCAAGATCAAGCGCGTCAAGCACATCACGACGACGCGCTTCTTCGAGGAATTTCTTGCGACGGGCGAGTTTTTCGGGATCGATGTCTTCGGCGAATTCGCCTTCTTCTCCATCTGCGCTTGTTGTGGAGGCTTGTCGAAGTGCGGCGGCGCGTTTGAGTGCGGCGATGAGAGTGGGATCACTTGTTAATGGGTTTGTGCGAGGTTCGTCGGCAGCAAGGTCCTCGTCTGTCGTTTTAAAGTAATTCCTTCGCGGTTGCTGTTGTTCGATAGATGGCTGTGTATTTGCTGCTGATGCAACGGCTTTCTCTTCCTTGACATCCGCCGTATTTCCTTTCTCTTCCTTCTTCTTCTTTTCGACGTCAGAGTCATCACTATCATCCTCCTCCTCCAAATCCCCAAGAGGATTATAATCCGTCCCCACACCCGCAAAAATATCATCATCCTCCGCTTCTTCAGCCGCAGTCTTCTCAGCCGCTATCCTCGCCGCAATTACAGCCGGTACCTCCATCCCCAACGGCTTCGCATCTTGACCCGGTAACAACAATCCATTATCATCAACTTTTGGCATGGCGGGCGGTTTTGGTTGCTCCTTGTCCAACCATCGAGTTTTCCGTTTTGTGTTCCCTTCTGCGTCGGTGATGGCGAGGATCTCTTTGCGGCGGCCGGTGTTTGGATCAGTCTCGATCCAGCGTTTTTTGTCTGATTTATCGATCTTTTTGAATTTGTTGCTTAGTGTTGTTTCTGGTGGTGGTGGTGGCTGTGCAGCAGCAGCGCGACTTGCTTTTAACTGTTTCAGTATCTCATCTCGCGATAATTTCCCTGCAGGAGGAGCAGGAGGCGGCATTGCAAGATTCCCCCTTTTGACTTTCTTCTCCTTTGGCGCTGAAGCGACGAAGCCATCTTCCTTCTCGCCAAGGACACGATCCAACTCATCGTCCACATCGGCCGGATTGATAGCCTCTTCTTCTTCTTCTTCTTCTTCTTCTTCTTCTTCTTTCTTCTCTGCTTGCTCCTCCTCAGTCTTTTGTAACAGATCCTCACCAGCCTTCGCGCGACGCAATAAATCCCAATCCAAACCCTTGACCAAATGCGTGCTTTTGAGGTCGCCGCCGACACCAACCTCTTTCCTCAACTTGTCGAACGTCGCTTGATCAATCTGCCCGAGTTTGACCATCTCCTCCAACGCTTTGAGTCGTTGCTCAACCCCTTCTTCTTTCACTTCTGCCTCATCATCATCCTGCTGTCGTCTGAGTGCAGTCCGATCCTGATATCCACTGCCAAACCTCGTCCCTTTGGGCGCTGCAGAAGCTTTAAATCTTTTCGCGGGCGGTTGTGATTGCTCCCCTTCACGACGGTGTTCAGCCAGTTGCCGCGCAAACTCTTTCGAATTACTCGTTCCGCCTCGAACGTGTCGCGGCGTCATAGGGATGCTGGAGCGCATGCGAGATCCGAGCGATGATGGTGTTTGGGCGGAACTCGGTGTTTGCGCATTTTTGTCGACGATGTTGTTATTTGATCGTTTGCCGGGTTGATCGAGGACTAGGCGGCGGAATTGTTCGTTGTTCATTTTGATATATTTGTCAGGTTTTGATTTGTGCTATCTCATCGTAATAGGAATCGTTAGAATGGGGAAAGTATGTCGTATGTCGAGGAGATGTATTGGCGTTGACTGCGAAGATTGATGATGATGTCAAAAAAGTTGTCGATAAGAAATGCGGAAAGCGGTTTGGTGGCTCGCTCGGCGGAGAACTGGACTTCGAGACTTGGTCCGTGCTTTTCCAAGCCCTAACTCAACCAACTTCTACATACAATTACTACGTAACTATAACCACAATTTATCAATGTATGATCATTCTAATTATCTCATTGGATATGAACAGGTCCCTTGACTCCAGGCAATCTGAAACAAAGACACGAGAAAGCCGTCAAGAAAATGAGAAAAACCACGGTATCGCTATTTGAAGAAATCGTATGAACATGCCCCTTCAAGTCATCGAATGCATTCGAAAGAAAAAGTAAAAGAAGATTTGATATGAATGTATATATATATAAGTCCGGAAGACGAAGCATATGTGCCATGCAATAATAACTAGATAGTCTCCCAACCGCCATTATTAATCTCAGCTTCCAATTTCCGGCTGATTGTTGCAGGTATTCCATGAGAAAGCCACACGTCTCGGAGGAGTTTGTCGTATCGCTTCTGGTTGAGGATGAGTTGACGATTGCGGCGGAGACCCGGGTCGACTTCGCCGTGTTTGTCGAGGTACGGCGCATAATGCCATGAGCCGTTGTGGTTGTGCAGGTAGAGGACGGTGCATTTGCGGATGTTGATGAAGAGGCCGATGTTTTTGCCGCATCTGTTGAGCTATTAGTTATACTATACATATAATAGGAAAGTTGAGGATGGGGACTCACTTCTCGACGTGCTGGTTGCAGCCGCCGTATTTTTTGCTATCCATGCAACAGACTGCTTGCGAGCACATGATGTCGCCACAGAATAGGCAGATACTTGGATCACTCAGCTCTCGTCCTGAGTTGGGGCATCGTCGACGATTCGCTTCTTCAATTAACAAATCGTAGTACTTCGGAAGGCCAATGAGCTCAAACGGAGCCGGGTGAGATAGACTAGGCCAGAGTCGGTGATCTTCAAAGCGGCTAGCTGACCGCGAGGCATTCCAGTGGAAAATCCATCCTGAGAATATGCGGTAACAGACACTTTCCGGCGACGAGAATAAGGCAAAGATCTCATCCAGTGTCGGGAGATGAAGCAGCTTGGTCAAGCGATCCAGTTCCGACGCGTTCTCGTCTTGGAAGCCTGTGTTGGGGAAATTGACTCCATGTTGGACATGCAAAAGAATGACGGTCTTTCTCAAGAATGGCAAGGCGTAGCTGGAAATAAGACGTCGTAAAGCCATGACCAGTGTCGGCGTACTTGAGTCCTCGCCTTGACCCAGATAACCACTTGTTATAGAAGAGCCTGCAGCTCGTCCAATCGTGTTTGCTTTCATCTCAGACACCACCGCATCAAAGAATCTTCGCGTCATCGCATATTTGATTTCCGCCGACTCCGTCTGCAAATAATCGTCACTTTCATGCCTGGCGAGCTCTTCTTTGAGAGGATGGTTGCAGAGAATAAACGTGACGGCAACCTTGAGAACTTCCGCCATGTAACACAATTCGATCAGATGCCTGATTTCAATGTTCAACAGAGGACCCAATGCCACAGAGGCTTCGGCAAGAAAGACGAAAATGTCCGTTCCCAGCAACGGAGGGATATTCCGAACCTCGTTGACTAACGGACCTTGGTTGCAAATAGGGTGACCAATGAAAAGTTGACAGAGTTTCTGGCGATGAATCTGATGGAACTCCTCTGTTGTGCCGTTCTTGTCGCCGTAATAGTAGTTTGTGGCTGCACCAAGAGCAGCATAAGAATAAGCAGTCTCAGAAAACACGCGGAGGTGGGTTAGAGTCAGCTGCGGAATTTTGTCAAGCAGTGTGGTACCAGGATCAGCCTCAACACCACGTTGAGAGATCTCCAAGGCTGATATGCTAAAGCCAAAGCTCCTGAAAAGAGAATCCGTATGGATCAGGTCTTCGTATGCACCGGGATTCTGGCTGTGGGAGAATTGTGATGGAACCTGGTTGGCCTGAAGAGTCTTCTTCAGTCTCTGATAGATCTTCATAAGTTCAGACATCGGATCGGATGCGGGTTCTGGTGTTGTTATTTCGACAGGCAGTGGTGCAGCTGGGCGGATTGGACTTGTTGCACCACCTTCTTCAGTGTTGGGGAATTCGCCTGGCATGAGAATCCTAGGGCCTTGGAAAGACCAAGAAGAAGGTCGTGACACAGGCGCAGTCGAAGGCCAGTGGTTCCGTTGATCGATGGCTGTAGAAAGTGGTGCAACAAGTGACTTGGTGAGATATTTGGTCGCTATATGAAAATAAGGGTCGTGTGGTATCTTTTCGCTCTCCATAGCAAACACTGGAATATTAGGCGGTTGAATAAGGTTAGCTTTCAAACCTGCTGAAACGTATTCCTCAAAAGGTTGCTCTGTGGTCAGGACGCCGGGGTACGACTCTTCTTTGCCCTTCCAAATGATAGGCAAGAAAGCATTCCCAAGCGCCTTGCAGAGCGGGCAAACGAACTCCTTGAGGTTCAGATGCTCCGGATGATTGCGAGCAACCTGCTGCGAGTGGCGTCTCTGAATAGCCGAGCAATAGACTTCAAAACAAGCGTAGTGCATAATATGACCACATCCAGTAGTCACAGGCCCACGCAGTGTGTTCTTTGATGAGAAACCCTTGCTGAGTCCAATCTTTTCAGTAATAACCTCGCCACCTGAAGAGTCGAGCTTTTTAACCATGACACGATTCTCACCCGCAACGCCAAAAGGCCGGATGTGGTCAATTGACCGATCAAGGCTCGCAGGAGTCCGCAGCGCCTCACGTATCCAGTCTCTTTCTTGCACATCCGTCAAGCGCAGTATACCACTGTCCTGTATCAATGCAAACGTACCAAAGAGTCTAGAATCATTGGTCTCTTCCTGACAGAGAATACAAGTGCCACTAGGATATTTCCAAGTCTTGGTTTCCGCATCGGCTGCAGTTTCACTCGCCAAGTCACTCAAATCCTCATCATCACCCCAGTCAAAAGCACCTTGAGAACTAAGGAAATTCTGCTGCTGCTGCTGGAATTGTGCCATGACACGAGCTTGACGGTCCAAAGCCAGCTTCTTTTTAAGTTCCTGCTCGGATTCAGCAGTACTCGCCGGTGAGTTGGTGTCAAGTCGTTCATACGGGAATTGAAGCTTTTCAGTGGCATTTGCATATGATCTCGGCCGTTTGTGCCACATCGTCTTGATGATATGTTTGATCTTCGCACCGCAGCTCTCGAATTCGCTAGCGACAGACACTTTCTCTAACAGTCCAACAATGGTGATATGAGCGTCTGTTTGTGTGAGTTTCGATTTTGAAAGTGCATTCGATACAAAAGACGAAGTAGAGTTGTCTTCCATTTCATCTTCTGAAGAGTTATCTTCCATGGTGGCGAGGAGAACAAGATGGAGAACTATATGCAGGAAGGCTTCGATCCTTGTAACAGGGATCTGAGGCGTCTTCTCCTTGGAACACAAGACGTAGTCAAGGCAATGATGTATGATTTGAGCAAACAACAAAGTCCGCGTGAATGTCGAGAGGTCAGAATATGCTCCGCTGGTGACAGAGCGGAGTTTTGGCTCAAAGACGATATCGGCAGGCTTCTTGCCTGTCTTTTTTGCCATCCAATTCTTGAATATGCTCTCTGCTTCATCCCGTTGGTTCTTGTTGTAATGAGCGCTGTATGGGTCTATTAGTTCGAGGTATTCGGGCTTGAGTTCGAACGTGCCAGTGTCATTCAAGCCTTCCGGTGGACGAAATGTAGCCACATCATCCAAGACATCTTGGAATATGTCCGTCTCCAAAAGCTTATCGCTAAGCCGGGTAGAAAGATCAGAGAACGAGAGTGGTTTGAAGCATAAGACATGAGCAATGTCACGACTGATGTTCTCACGGGTGAGCATCGCATCGTCCTCGTCAACCGTGAGCGAGGTACGGTCGGTAATCAGGATAATGAGCAGATGGATAAATTCTTCTGCCACATCAATGATTTGAGAATCTTCGTAGCCTGGGCGAGGCTGATAGTCCCCAGTAAACCATGCTACCACCCCAAAGCGTTCGGCCATGGAAGCAAGAACTCGGTTCGGATCACAGGTGACAAGAGCGGTCTGTAACAGGAAAATATCTCGATAGTATGCAAAGTCTCGTGAGGAGACTCCACGGTACTGTGACATTTGATGGCGAAGACTCAATCCATTCCGCACCCACATACCGGCCTTCATCTGAGCCAGCCACGCACAGACACGGAGCGGATAGTCGAACATGGCTAGTAGAAGGTCTTCGTTGCTGAGGTGCCTGTCATGGACATGTTTCTCGTTGGCTGTCTGGGCAGCATCCAGTAGTATTTCTCGCATCAATTCACGACTCATATCACGGCCACATTCAAGTAACCATGAAAGGGTGTAGTGAAGAGCGTGATGGAAACTAATAGAGCCCTTATCGACAACAAAGTCAACCACTCGGTGACGCTGAATCTGACCTTCTGAAGTAACTTCAAAGTCGAAGAGAGGGAGTTGTTTGAACTTGATATACTCTTTGATCTCGGCCTGGTCAAACCGTTTTCGCTCAACACCAGTAGAGTGAACAATAGCATAAACAGCTGCTGCCTTGATTGCTCGCACGAGATTTTGCCCATTTGCGGCAGTCGGGTGACGGAACGATTCACAAAATTGACGACACAAACGGTTGATCTCTCTCATCAATATGGAAGCACTGATCCAAGCATCTGTTTCATATTCCACGTGCTCGCCGACAGCGCGCACATTTGGACAAATACCTTGCGGTAGCTTGACCAAATCCAAAAATTGCAGAAGATACTGTTCGTCGGTACGGATACGGCTTTGTACATATTCGGACAAAAGGAGATGGCGAAGATCGAGGAAGAAATGGTACAGTCGGCGATTTGTGACGGAGCCAGCGTCAAAGGCTAGTGTTGCGTTCGGATTGACCTCCCACGGCTCTCCCACTTGACGGGTCGTGAGGAAAGTGTAGAGGATAGCCATCACCTTTGTGAGGAAATCACCTCGATGGACAATCTCTTCAGTAATGGAAGGGGTTGTGAGGAGTTGCAAGGATACATTGACAATGGAATGGTCTGGTTCACGGTCAGCGATCAGATACAGTTGAGCTAATGCCGTATAAAGCGAGGCAAGACGCAATCCCATGACTCGTTTGAACTGAGGAACATTCACAACGGTGCTGATATATAAATCTCGCAGATCAATTCTAGTCTTCTTCCACAAGCGAAGGTCAAACAGGATCATCCAGTCAAGTCGAGTCCGTTGGTTGAGATTCTCATAAATCGGTACATTTCCGGCAGGGCGAGCAGGTCGAGATTGCCAATGGCTCGGAGTCTTTGCCGCAGTCAACTTAACTGAGGCAGTCGGAGTTCTGGGAATCTTCACGTGAGAGTTATCATTCGTGTCGCCCTGGTCCGGAGCTGTTGGTGGCGCTTGCAATGACTGTGTCTGATCTGCAGCCGGCGCGGCTGTGGGCGTACTTGAATCGGTTTCTGGTCCTTCACCATCCGCATTGTCCATGTCAACATCATCGTCAGAACCAATGCCTAGAAGATGGCGAAGACGTGGATTCTCAATGTCCATCACTTCTGAGTAATCGTCATCATCGTCCTCGTTCACGATAAATTCCCCTTCTCCTTCCATGTCCTCGTCGTCTTGGCCTTGATCCGCCTCATTGTCGTCAACTTCATCGTCGTCGTCTTCGTCATCATCTTCCGTTCCAACAATGACGCCACCTTGGGGGGATACTGTCAGAGTGATCGCCGTACGATAGTAGGGTGCATTTTCGTTTCGTTCGTGGTCATCAATGCCTTTCATTCCAATGTCGGCATTGTACGCACCGCTGCCCGGTCGCCACGGCCGTAAGAGTTCCTCGCATATAACGTTCCGCAGAATTTCATTGTCTTCACCGAAGCTGCAACCAGCAATATCAGAAAGCCATTCGACGATAGTGCCGCACATTCCTTCTCTAAATGTGTCTCGAGCCGAACGAATAGTAACGGTGACCTTGATATGCTCGATTATCTTCGACACCTGCAGAAGCCTATTCAAATCTTTCGAATACTTGATAACGCTGCGTCCGATTTCATTGGTCTCGTGTGCCTTGAGATCTCCAAAGCTAGAGCGCTCTCGACATGCGCGTGTGACTTGATGGGATACATCTCGAATCGTGTGCTTCTCGTCATTCCACAAAGCAAGAGCAAACTCTGGCTCTTCCTCTTCCTCGTCGCCTTCTCCATACCATCCTGGACGCAATCGGGATGCCACCTCATCATGACGGATTCCCTCTTCTGTTTTCGGCAGACGAAGCTGTTCAGGCGAACACGAGATAACATCACAGAAATAATCCAGCGTTCGTGAGACGGTAGTCCTAATATCTTCGACCCATGCCGACGGTAGGCCTTTTTTAATCTTTTCTTTACCCTTCGTTTCGCCGGTATCGGTGTGAATCGCACAACACAAAGGCACCCGCCATGCCTCCTCGTCGCCACAATCGCAACATCCACAGTTCCCTGCAGAAAGCGAGATCTGATACTGATGACCCGTATGATCGGAAGCGTCAAAACACCGACTACACAAAACGCACGTATCATCCGCACCGCACGTCAAACATCGATACGTCCCTTCACCAGCCTTGAATATATGCCCGCATCGTTTCCCCTTCGCCGCGGCACTGTACTCCGCGCCTTCCTGTGCCCCTTGCGCCTCCGCTAATTTCCAAGCTCGATCTCTCGGGGCGCCGTCAGGAAATAATATTTGTAATCGTTGAGGATCGTTGCCGCATAGTGATCGAAAGAGAAGCTCTATCAGATCCTCCTCTGCTTTCAGATTGTAGTGATAACTGTACTTGGCTGGCAGGCGCAAAAGGCCTTGGCCCAACGATTTCTCACATTCTGTGAGCATCGTATTTTGGTTTCTAAGCAGTAGTTTCGGCGGAGTAACCCATGTGGCTGTTCGAAATCGTGAGAATTGTGGTTGATGAGTCGTCGGGATGTGGCGAGGTGAGGGGAAAGGCGATAAGTAATCGACGCTCCGACGCGTAGACTGTATGGGTGGGTGTATGGATCACACGTGTAAAAGACCCTTGACGTGTCGCACTTGGTAGGGACTCTAGGGAGTTGAAGGCCTCTGAGAAAATTAGTAAGAGGAGTCACGGTCGAATCCCTTTGAGCGTACTGTCGGTATTATGCAAGCAAGTTGTGGGGTGGTCGATGAGTGAGGGTGCACGCAACAAAGCGCTCCTCGGTGATGAGCAAGAAAATATATGACACTGGAAGAGTTGAGTTGAGATGATCGTGAATGCTTGGCTTTGTGCTTGGATAGGCAGTCGAACAGACCAGTTGAGATGTGGAGTTGAGGTTGTTGTTGATGATCAGACTGAGGCAAGTCTTTCCTGCGATGACATCTTCCGGCAAATTTCACGGGACCTCACTCTCTGGTCCGCTCCCGTCACGTCTTAGCTACGAATTTGATAATCATCACCCAGATACTATATATATCATGTTCCGACAGCTGTTATTACATTTCTTAGGATGTAATATGAAAGAAATGGTATTGTTGACAAAATAAACGATGCAAACTCTCTATTTATTTCCGCTTCGGCGACCAAGCATCATACAACAAGTACAAGGGGTCTCCTCCATCTACCCCATCTTTATAAAAACCCGGATTCATTTTCGAGAGATGATCTCCTCTATTCCTCATCCTCGTCCTCCTCGGCCTTCTGGATGTACTGGTGGCGGATATCCTTCCATTGGCGCTAGAAAAGATCCAGGTCAGCTGTGTCCGTAATGAGACAGAACATCGAAAGACTGGAAACATACACCTCGGTTCATGGTATCCCAGATCTTGTTGGAGGCGGTATCAAAGGCACTATAGTTTGAGCATATTGTTAGTATGCATATATATATCCTTCCGACCGAAATGGGCGGGCATGGAGTGGAGCGTGGAACGCGATGCAACGTACACCTCAAAGGCGAAGGCGCCCGCGAAGATGCTAGTCAGGTAGATAGCATTTCGTTGGAAGAGGGTCCTATTCAATCAAAGACATTGTGTTAGCATGGTCGTGGACGTGGTGTGTAGTGAGTCCGGCGAGTTCGTTGGGGTGACTTGCTGGTAGATAGCTTGTGCGATCTGCGACGAATTGAACGATATGTTAGCTATGGATGCAGTCAATTGAATGACATGGATGGTAATCTTACTCCGGCCATGGTTTCAGACGTGCGAATAACTGCCAAAGGCGACCGTGGAGAGTGAGAGGTGGTTGATGGGTGCGGTCGAGTTAACCTTGCGAGGTTTGAAGATGAGGTTCCGTTAGTCAAACGGCCGCCCGAAAACCCGAGAACTTCCGGCTCGCTTATTGGCCGATGGTTACAGGTCGTCTCATCACCAGACAATTATATTTTGTTGCTCTATTTCTTCGATACAGCTCAGTACACGAAGAAAAGACCTCCACTGGTCTTTGTTCATCCTGTCTCATATACCGTCAAATGGTCGCTACAACATACTCAGTCACACGTCAATCCCCTCATCAAGCCTTCTCATACGACATTCCCGCATCTCAAATCTACAAATCTACAAATACCTTAAAGATGCCAGTAACAGAACCAGTGACATCCTCCGGCATCGTCGTCGACGCGACAACCGGCCAACGCCACGTCCCCTCTTCCACGCGCGCCGACGGCACAAAACGCAAAGAAATCCGCATCCGCCCGGGCTACCAGCCACCCGAAGACGTGCAAAGGTACAAGAACCGCTCCGCAGAAGCCTGGAAGAATCGCGGAAGTGGCGGTGTCCCTGGCGCTGAAGCTGCGGTGTCGACGCAGCAAGGTGGAAGTGCGGCTAGTAACAAGAACGCCAAACGTCGAGAAGCCAAGAAGAAAGCCAAGGCTGAAGAGGAAGCTGGAAATGCAGTAAAAGAGACCACCGAAACAAAAGATGCGACCAAAGCTGAACCAGAAACTGTCATCGACCCAGAAGCTGAGAAGGAGAAGAAGGCGCGCAACCTTAAGAAGAAGCTGAGACAGGCCCGTGAGCTCTCGGAAAAGAAGGAGAAGGGCGAATCGCTGCTACCAGAGCAATTTGCGAAGGTGATCAAGATCAATGAATTGATTCGCGAGCTGGATGCGCTGGGTTTTGATGCGGAGGGTGAGAAGAAGAAGGCTGATGTGTGATTGCGATGTTTCTATGTTTTCGACACAACATTCCAGACTCGGAGCATGTCCATAGGCTCTTTTCAAGAGAGACATACACCATTCAGCAGAAGATTGATATGGTTATTACCATATCTCTGAACCTCGAGAGGCCTCACAAAGTGCGTGCAATCATGCAGCCATCACATATGTTGTTGACCTTGGTAATGGCGAGATATCATTACTTTGTCCATTCGGCATTCTCGGATAAGAGTGAATCAACCACCACCATGAGATGAGATGGTTGAGTTGGGATGGCTTCCGAGGTGGCTGACGGCGGAAGAGGTGACTGAGGAAGTCTATGTATGCATGGAGCCATATCCTACTTAAGTAGTTAGCAAATCAACGTACGCGTTACTTAGTATTTTTCTCTCTATTTCTTTCACGTCGATAGACTAAATTTGGTTTTGAAATGACTTCCGAAAGTGTGTTTTAGATTTATGCAGGAAACGGTCACGTTGACATTTCAATGATCTATAGTACATTTTTGACTTATTGAGTCTTTTTCTTGAGCGCCTGCTGCATCAAATACCGCTTCGACGAAGTTGGAATACCGCCGGCCTGCTCATCCATAAGATCACCAGGCATGCCCGTGGTCAAATCTTTGACGCCCTCGAGTGAATCCACGCCCCATGTAGCTGCCAGATAACCCTGAACAACACAATCATTGACACCTACTCCATGCACACCATACCAATTTCCGGCAAGTGTGAGACGTTTATTAAAGTCCTTTCGGATCGCGTCTGAGAGTCCACCCATTCTCACTTGATGATTTACAGTGTATTGCGGAATAGCGTCTCGCTGAAGTCTGGCTCTAGTCACGACGGGTGTCGCATCAATACCGAGATGTCGCTTGAGCAACGACCGAGCCATGAGCGTCGCCTTTTCAGGGCTAGGCAGATCAGACTCTGACCAGCCATCCCACCAATGACCGCCCATCATGACAGTCAATTTTGTGCCAGCTGCCGTATCCTGGTGCTCGCTCGTTTCGGAGCTGAAGATCACGCCTAATCCTCGCTCTGGGTTCTGCTCAAAGGGGACGTTGCGAGGGATGAGATACCCGAAACCCCGGTAAGGGACGAGATTGGGTTCGTTGTAAAATAGGTTGACGACCATGACGTTCACGGCGTAGTTTTGCGCTTTAAGTCTTGATATGGATTCAATGGGTTTTGAGGTGTCGTTTTCTGAGCCCGCTTCAATCAGCCTGGCCATTTCGGTTGGTGGTGCTGTAGATATGACTCTGTTGAAGGTTTGGGATGTAGTTTTATTACCATTTTTCAACGATATCTGGGTAGAATATTAGCAATTTGCCAAATCAATGCGACGATGGGGTCTTCTACCGTAATATCATGGTTCTCCTCCCGTTTGATATCGTTGATACGAGCATCAGTCACGACTTGAATTTTGTTAGAGTGCTTCTCGAAACCCCTCTCAAAAGCACGCGCTATCTCCGCAAGGCCATCCTTAATCGTAAAAACGCTCGCCGGTCTCACCAATGCACGCAAACGGTCAAAGTGGCTTAATGGCCGTTGTCCCACCACCGAGCACAATGCCAACAGATAATCAGCCGGTATAAACATCCTCTTTGTCTGCATCATATCCAACGTGCCGATTATAATCGACTCGCTTTGGGTTTCAATCAGCCGCGGCACTCCAAGTATGCTATCGGCACTGAGCTTATAAATGTCGCCTGCATAAATTCCATGAAATAAAGCGGATACAATGTTATCTGCGACTTTGGTTCCGAATCGGCGCGAAATAAAATCTCCGACTGATTCGTCGTTTCTCAGGTCTGAGCGAACGTCAACGGCAGGCTCCTTCAAGGTATTCATAACGGTCCCCTTGAATATGGGTTCTGTGAACACGGTCCTCAGCGCATCCAATATTGTACTCAAAAGTCCTCCGCCGGGCTTGGGACCGGGCATTCGAACTAAATGGTCGGGGTAGTAGATATATCGATTGCGTGCGGCGGGTGAAGTCCTGCCAATGAGGACTATTTGCTCGGCCAATTCCAAGCTGAAAAGCTGCACAAGGTCAGTGCCTGGGATACCACGAAATGCGCATCGTAAAATCTCACCAAATCCAATATCGGCAAAACAGCAGGTTGCATCGCCCGTATCGTCCTCGGCCCATGCTCAAACACCACATATTTCCCATCCCCAACCTCAACCCTCTCAGACTGAAGCCAACCGCCCAGCTGAGGCGACTTTTCGTAGAGTGTGATTCTCTGACATTTCGGATCTTGGACTAACCTCCAAGCAGCTGTGAGTCCTGTGAGACCACCGCCAATTACCGCGGCATTGTAGGGTTTGGTCTCATGGCGAACCCGGTGCAGGAATCGGCGGGTCGCTCTTGTCGATGTGGTGGAAAGCTTGGGACTCGGTCGAATCGCATGAGTCAGGCGTGAATTTCGCATTGCTGCCGCTGGGATCTATGCACGCATTTGTATATGGAGTATTAGTATGAATTGCCCTTATGGCAATCCTTGAGAATTGTTCTTGGAAAGCAATTGAGGTTCAGTGCATCAGTTGATCGAACGGCGGAGTTAGGTACATCAGTGTGGAGTCGGAGCTTATTGCATGTTATTGCCGAGTCTCCTCTTTGTCCTGACTGAACATACCCTTTCAATATAGACGGGCAGACAAATCCTTGATTATATTGAATATGAAGAATTGGTAATAATTCTACTCTAGTCCTTCCAAGGTTGTTCCTGCTTACGTACTATCAAGGTACTCGAACCTAGGGGCATGATCTTATAAGAAACATCGACTGGCATAGTCAGCAATGTCGTCTCGCTCTCAAATTATCCTATACTATGAATGTACAAAGAACCTGTGAACGCCACTAGCCCAATTAAATCCGCCCATGCATGGTTTATAATGAGTAGAATACATATCCAACTTTTCTCCCACAATCAGCCAGAACATATGAATGCTCAAGTGGTAACTTGCTCTGCTTGAGCTGCATCGGGTTTGATGAGCTCTTCCTCGCCACCCTCCTCTTCCACGAATTTCCGCTCGCTAACGTGAGGCTTTTCCTGGCCTGCAACCCACACTTTGTCCGCGAAGCTAGCCTTTTGGCCCTCGGTATGCTTGTATGGACAACTCCGGTTCATACAAGGGTTGAATTTGCAAGCTGTGGTGAGATGGGTGAATTTACATCCTTCAGTAGTGCAGTCAGCGCCATTCCGGCAGAGAGGCATGCTGGGATGTTTGAAATGACAATGAGGGTTGGTGCAGTGAGGGAAGAAGCGGCAGACTTCTTCTGCTTGGTGAGATGCTTTGACAGCGGGTGATGGGTGTCGTCCGGTACACTTCTTGTTTTTGCACGCTGCGCCGAACGGGCAATGGTCGGTGACATCAACGGGAGCACCCTCGGGGGCTGCTGGAGATTGATGAGCAAAGGGACAATCTTTTCTGCTGCAACGAAGATTAAACCGGCAGACACTGTCTGTATTTGCTTGACCTTCACCTGTTGTCTGGTCTTCCGTCATATCCATATCACCATCTTCACTTTGCTTAACAGCAATGCCGTTCTGAGAGGCCCGTGACTGAAAGTCACCTTGTCGCTGGTTTGGACGCTCAACTCGATCGAACAATGACCGACCGTGTTGTTGCTGTTGGTGCTGCTGATTTTGGAAGTTCGGGTTGACCGCCGGCGACATAAATCCTGGCATAAACTGCGACATCATCCTAGCTTGTTCTTCGAGAAGAGCCATCAGTTGCATCTGGTTTTCCGGCGTCATCTGCATCATAGTTCCGGCTCCCAGCCCCTGCATGTGCTGTCCGAATCCTGTTCTGCCTCTACCGCCCCGGCCAGCTCCAAACTGTCCTCGTTGATTCTTTTGGAAGTCTCGTCCATGTGTATTGATTCGACCGCCATTATTCTGACCGCGCACACGATGAAGCATAGCATCGGGTCCGCGTTCCAAGGTCTTATTTATCTGATTCAACATTCGGCCTCTGCCACGGTTATTGTCTCGCATCGCCCGAGGACCAGTGGGTCTATCAACAAAGTCAGTACGTCAGAAGATCAAGATCAGGGGATCAGCAGAATACTTACATAGTATCACTCGGACCTGATGCCTCATCCATGGTAGCATCTTGCTGATCTTGGACGCCAAAGACGTTCTGATTGTTGCTTGTCGGTACTGCCTGCGCAGGCGGCGCCGCATCAGGAACCGACGCCACTCCGTTGATCTTATTGTTAAGCACCTCTACCTGCTCGAATAACCACCTCGAAAAGTCAATGGCTTGTGTATCGCCCTCTCCCAAGTTGAGTAGATCATTCGAAAGCTCCTCCGCGATTTGTTCTTGGGTCTTGCCGTTGACCAGCATCAGAATCACGTATTCCGTCAACGCAGAGTCCTCTCCGCTATCTGAGCTCCAGCCCATTTCTATCAGTTTCGGTTGCACTACATTCGCCAAGGCCTCCGCCAGCGGAGTTTCTGGTGCCACTGTTGCGGGCATTTTGCGGTTCTGTCGCACGTCTGCGTGAGTGGTAGGGAGCGGCGATAAGACGGACTGCAACAGTGCGATTATAGCGGATTCTTCCGGCAACTGTAGTGACGCGTGTAGACTCAGGCAATAAGAGGAATCCAAAAGGCTAGTCGCGGTTGGTATCAAGAGACGCTGGGGGTGTGTTGTGCTGGGAAGGTGAGAAAAGATATGATGCGATATCAAAAAGGGACGCCACCAACACACGCGCTAGGCTCCATTCGAGCTGACGCCTGATTGGCTCATTTTGCCCAGCCACACCCACAGCTCCAGATCACGTGGTTTGACATCACGTGACCATGATCCTTCACTTTTATCTGATCCTGAATACAACTCCAAAAAGTATTAACTAACTATCTAACTACACATTACGTACTTGAAGTTGCTACGATGGTGCAAATGCCTAATATCCCACATGTTCAGTCCGGTTGGTGGCAGCGAGGCTTATCAGGCATCCGAGGTTGCGGGGGATTTCCTTCATGTGCAATCCACTTGGCGCCTGCAGAAAACGTCCAAACACCGAACCAGCGCCTCTGACTGGCCACCCCCCATCACAGACCCCTCGCAAGTCGCAAGTCGCTCGCATTCTTATTTCTGAGACCCTAATTTGTCTCCATAGTTGACTCAGACTGTCTGTGGTTCACGGTTCGTCATTGTGCGTGCGAGCCCCAATGTATTGGCGATCAACTGTTGCACGTTCGGTCGTGCTTTTCCGAACGCCATTTTGTATCGCTCCATGTACAGATTCGAGGCATGTTCGAGGGATACTACTGCTTTTGGGAATAACCACTTTATGGCAACTGTCCCACCTCAGAATCTGAGAATACCCTTCGTTTTCTTTGGCTTTCTTGCAGATCACTGGAAGCGAATTCGGCTCTCGGCAGTCGTCGATATTAGTGCTTGCTTATAGCCAATTTAGATCATTTGCGGGGAAGACCACCCAAGGTCTGTCCATCTCCTGATTTCAGCTGCTTGGGAGTTTCAGACGCGGTCGAATAGGCAGATCAATAATATATCTGCGTCTTATTTAAGCCGAGGACCCTGCCCTGTTCATCCGCCTGCTCGGTTATCGATCGATATCTATTTCCAGACTCAGTACATGGTCAGGATTTACAGACATCATGATTGAGGAACTTTTGTCCAATATCTCGCCCTCAAAGGCGGCCTTAGGGCTAGGCCTAGGTCTCTTCGTTCTCTTTTGGGTGATGAAACTCCAAAATGCACGTCAAATCCATTTGTTGGGAGGAAAGTCACCTGAGATTCCGACTCGTCTTCCTGTTGGTAAGTACTTCAGACCAGTTTAGTTGATGAAGACACCCATTAATACGAATATAGCCGCCGACTTCATCTATGCTTCGACACAAGCAGCGAAAAAGAACCAAGACCTTGCATTCTGGAAACAGAGCATGGTTCGTGCTCAGAACTCCAATAAGCTGAATTTCCTGCCCTTTACAGCAGAGATCAACCAACTGGTCTCAACCCGACTTATCTTCACTATTGATCCAGATAATATCAAAGCCATCTTGACCGGTCAGTTCCACGACTTTGGTAAAGGAGAGACCTTTCATCGGGAATGGAAAGAGTTTCTGGGTGATAGTATCTTTGCCACCGATGGAGAGTTGTGGTCTTCGTCACGCCATCTTATCAGGCCCATGTTTAACAAAGATCGTATCGTCGATACTCAGATCTTTGAGACTCATGTCCAGAAACTCATTCACCTCCTTGGGGGTAGTGGAAATGCAAGTGGTAGTAAGATAGTTGATGTTGGAGGTCTGTATTTCCGTTTTACTCTGGACGCTTCTACGGATTATCTTCTGGGTCAGGGAACCGACAGTCTAGAGAACCCTGAGACGAGATTCGCGGAGGCTTTCCGTTATGTACAATCACGCCAGGCAATTTTCTTCCGAATGGGGTAAGCCTACTCAGTTGAGCTATGATTGACCCTTATGTACTGACCAAGTACAGACCACTGAGCCCACTCCTGTCACGAAAGAAATTCCGTGAAGAACTCCAAGTCATGGAAAGCTTCTTGCAGCCTTTTATCCAAACTGTCCTCTCTCTCAGTGTTGAAGAACTAGAAAAGAATCTCTCCAAGCGAGAGACCTTCCTCGACGCCCTGGCAAGATTCACCCGCGATCCCCGTGTCCTCCGCGACCAACTCGTCGCCGTCCTCCTCGCAGGCCGCGATACAACCGCTGGCACTTTATCCTTCTGCACATTCGAACTCTCCCGCCACCCGGAAGTGGTCGCAAAACTGCGCCAGGAAATCGCTGAACACGTCGGTGTCGGCGCGGACGCCAGAATCCCGACATACGGAGACTTGAAAGAGATGAAATACCTCAACGCAGTCATCAACGAGACCCTCCGCTTCTACCCCGTTGTCCCTTTTAACGTCCGCTACAGTCTAAATGATACAACTCTCCCCCGCGGCGGCGGTCCAGACGGGCAATCCCCCATCGGTGTCCGCGCAGATACCCGCATCGTCTACTCAACACTCCTCATGCAGCGCGAAGAAGCGTTTTACGACCAAAGCAAAGCCGACAAATACTACGACCCAGCCCAATGGATCCCCGAACGCTGGACATCAGGCTGGCAACCCAAACCGTGGCAATTCATCCCGTTCAACGGGGGTCCGCGTATCTGTATTGGACAGCAGTTCGCAATGTTGGAAATGTTGTATACGATTACACGGATTTTGCAAGTTTATGAGAAGATTGTTGCTGTCCCGGTTTCGGGCCATGATAAGGTTGAGGATCCAGTGTTGCAGTTTGAGGTTACGCTGTCTCCGGGGGCGGAGATGAATTGTGTGTTTTTGAGGGAGGGGGAGGGTCAGCCTTGAAAGGTTCTTATGAATGACTTGTTACGATTTGGATGGTTAATTGGTTTTGAATAGTCTCAACGAACCTTTATTCTCTGCTCTTGTATTGCAATGAAATCCTTAAATATATATTTCTCTCCATTCCTTATCAATGGGTGCTTTTATGTAGTAAATGACATTAATCATGAGTAGAGTACACAATATACAAGGGACTTCCACAACGCGTAGACAACCTTCGCACCACATTTATACATAGATCTGTAATTATGTTACAACAGCCTATTTAGTCTCCTCAGCCTCCTCCTCATCTAGCCTTTCTACCAGCTCCCTAGCTCTAAGCCCCTCATCATTCTCCCTCGCCCTCGCAGACGACAAGTTCCGCATCGTACTCGCCACAATATGCTCCCTGAGCCACGAAGGCACAATAGCTTTTATCTTAACTGCGCCTGAACTGGTAGTTCCAACAGCCGGATCTGCATCCCATGCGACCTGGAATTCTTGCGAAGGGTTGTACTGGCTGCTTTCACCCGTAAGGGAGATATCGGTCATCATCTCGAGACGACAGAGGGCAAGGCCGACGTTTCCTACGCTGCTGATGAATTTGCCTGCGCTGCGGCCTTTGCGAGTGCCAACGCGGGAGATGTTTGCCCCTGTGGGAGGTCGAAGTATATCCTTGCTGGGGTCGTAACTAAGCGCTGATGCTGACGGGGCGGTAGAATCCTCATCAACCCCAAACAACTGCACCGGCAACATACGTTTCCGCACAACACCCGTATGATGCGTTCGAATAGTAAGTTCCTGTCCTACATAGCACCCCTTCCTAAAATCAATCGCCCGCGTAACATCCATATTACATTCCATCGGCAAGGAGGACTCGCGAATAATTTCTTGCTGTCCCTCCGCAACACCATGCAGAATCCGTCGCAATTTGTACGTCTCTAACCCGACTTCAGAGCCTTGTATTCTGGATTCTTCAGGGAAATGAACCTGCAAATCCCCCGCTCCTGGCGTGACATATCTCGTCCCAAAACCCGGTGCCCTCGTATCGATACACCCCACCACAATCGACTTCTCATCCGTCAATTGCGATGGAAAATCAGATTCAAGGTTATAAGCCGCCCATCTAGGCTTTTCCGTGCTCTCATTCCACGCCGCCCACACCGATTGTTCCCCTTCTTCCAAGGCGCGGAGAGTAAGTTTTGCGCGCAATTTGTGTTTTTTCAGGTGTTTCATTAGATTGGTCACTTCGGACTTGTCGACTTCGATTAGCCAGGCGGCTTCGTCGGTAGACTCGTTTGTGTGCCCGAGACTACCATTGGTGATGGGGTAGATGAAGACGTCGTGGAGCACTCGACCCTGCGAATTCAGGAATGCGCTGTAACTGCCTGTTCGTCGCGGGGCGCGGACGGGTTCTTTGCCCATGAGCATGTTCTGGGTAATCATTCCTTGGAGAAAAGATGTGCTATCAGCACCGCTGATAGCGATTAACGACCGGTTTGTGAGGCGCGCATATCCGGACGCTGGTAGGAGTTGGGGTCGCTCGGATTTGTCATGTTGTTGTTGGCGCAGTTTGGAGCTTGTTGAGAATGGTGCTCTGCTGCTGCTCCGATATGCACATCTTGTGCAGATAAATCCCTTGGAGGCGCGGGAGGCCATTTTACAGGAATTGAAGTATTCTCTGAAGATGTTGTTGATGGAATTCTCGGCTGTATGACGACGTCAATATATTTCCGGGCGGGGTTTCGCGGCAGAATGTTTACAGCATCTCGAAATAAGGTCCATGTTCGAATCGCCATCACTGATACCAGCCGTCCCGATTTGTTGGAGTAATGATGGCTTCAGAATCTATGACATAGGAAGAGGTGGAAGTGAACGTCATGCTGGTATTCGCAACAGGAAGCAAATACATCACAACAGTTCTAACAGGAGCGATCAACCAACCTCTCTAGAACCCGGAAATACACAACAAACTGGTCACTTTCCCATCTTCCGGAAAAGAGATTACAGGTCCCTTGTTTACCTGAAAGCAGTTCTTACCAAAAGCATGCAGCTCTGTCCTACAATTCCAGACGCAATGCGCATACACATCTTTGTTAGCCGGGCAAGAATCGCTGACCACTTTGTTTCCAGAGGCTTTCTTATCTCGGTTCCTCTCTATTCGTGAATTATCGCGCGTTTTTGCCAAACCCAGAGGATGTTTCACCTGCCTCCACCATTTCCGTATCTCATATACCGCGTCAGTGGAATTCACTGTTCCTATTTTGGCGGCATTGATTCCGAGCCCACATAAAAACACATCAGCTCCTAAAGCTTTATCTTTGAAGACATAGGCTAGAAAGGTTCGAGCCTTTTCTCTTGACGCCTGTCGCGATTCTGAGTCCGGGACTAGCCATAGCTGTAGACATTGAGCTAGCTGTTCCGTCTGCAAGTCAGAGGGTCGTCCCTTGTCTCGCTGAATAGCTTTCTCTGTGATTCAAGTAAGGGTATAATCTCGGACGTCAAAAGCTTCCTAGTTCTTCTATTTCCCAGTGCCACTGTCAGAGATCTGGCCAATGATAATTGCAGATGTAGCTTATCTCCTCTTGTGCTTGTGTAAAGGTAATTTGGGCGCATGCAGAAATTCACGCTGCGAGGCCACAACAAGATATATGGTTAGCAGTTAGATTGACCGCGTATACTCTAAACTTTCCGCGTTCTGCAAAGTGACTGTGCCTCTAGGGACAATAGCAGATAAGCGATAACAGAACTTCGAGATGTCCCTTCACAAGAGTCTTGAGTCTGATTAAGTCCTCGGAGGAGAGGTTGGTTCTGTAAAGTTGCTCATCTTGATTTCCTTGTCCACAGCCAGCAGCATTTTCACCGCCATGTCTAGCTAGATTCTACCTATTTCCTGTTACTCCCGCTTTCTTAATGAAGCTAGCTCACAATAGATTATGGAGCTTGCAACAATATTCAAGCAGCGATAGATTCTATCATTAGTTTGTGTTGAGCAACTCAGCTGTTTCCTGCATCCAGACCCTTTACTTGAAAGAACATCTTGAATCTGCTTACATATTCTATATTTAAAGCCAGATAATAAGAAAAGTGATTTTGAGTGTTGGCAACGTTATGTAATATTTAAATAGATAAGACTAAAGTATCTAAGACGCCTAAAAATATCATCATCTCACAGCTATTTCTTCCCTTCAGCTACATTGTGAAGGAATCCCAATAAAAATGCTTTGTTATCTGGTGATTTAAGGCGCTGCGCTCCAGAGGTTCGAGAACCATGGTCTGACGCGCTATCGATGCTCGATATGGCTCCAGCGGGAGCGAGCGCTTCAATTCCCGAAAGTGATGGAGATGGTGTGGCATCATTGAAAGGACTGCCTGCAACAGGATGCTCCATAGCGGCAGCTAATAGAGACGCTTTTATAGACGGAGACTTCCCGAATAAAGAGAGTAAAGTCTCTTTCTGTGCCGCGCTTTGGCTGGGGCGTCGGTCATAGTTCGGCTGCATGATTTTATTCTGAGGAGCCACAACGGGTTTGGGTCTGACCGGAATGTCACTCATCTCCTGAGGCAGCTCATTGGCAGGCGACTTCCGAGTAGGTAGAATCGAGTTAAGATCCAATTTCTCGGACCGGCGCAAAATATGCGGTTGGAAGCTCTTAGGAGTTCCCGCACTCTTGACTCTGCCATCAAGTGAAGGCGACACTGAAGCCGAAGTTTGTGCCGATGGTTCTGATACATCCCTTCTCGCGGATGAGGGTCGTGATAGAATTTTGATGGGAGATGCGGAAAGTGGGGGCTGGTGTTTTCCGTGACTACGAGGAGTACGATTCGATGTAGGAGTCTTGTCAAAGTCTGGCGTTCGTAGAGGCCCAGAAACGGTGGCAGATGTTAGAGCATCTGCCTGGTTCTTCTCTACATTTGTCCTGCCTGGTAATTCAGTGGTTTTGCTGAGCGATGCCGGGCGTTGGAGTATTTGTTTCGGAGCTGACTGTACAGGCTGCGCAGCAAGCTCTACAGCTGGCGTTGCTCGAGTACCGGCTGCAGGGCTTTTCAACAAGGCTAAAAGCTGATCTTGAGGAGCTAGATTTTTTTGTGCTGTTGACGGTGACTCGACTGAGGACACGCCTCCTGCCTGGGATTGAGTGGAGGCGCTGCCTTTGAAGACGTTTAACAAAGCCAAGGAATGACTTGTTAGTTTTGGAGGAGGCAACTTGCTTGCGGGAGGTACAACCTGCCCTTGAGTTTGAGCTTCACCCGCTTGCTGAGCGAAGAGAGGATCACCAGTTCTTTGGTAAGGTGCCAACGTAGGTTGAAATGGGGCATTGAAAGTCTGATCGCGCTGAGGGTGAGACAGATTCGCCATAGGAGGTCGTTGAGCTTGTGCCGAAGGATGTACAGCAGTCGGCTGAGCAGAATTGGCAAGCGAAGAGAGAAGTTGGTTGAAATGTTGCTGATCTTGAGCTTGAGAGGCAGAACTTATCTGGTTCCTGACTTCTGGCATGGCATGATGGCCGGTAGGGTGCAATACCTGGTCCAAAAGGGGCGGCATTTGAGAGATCGCGGGCTGTGTGCTCTGCTGAGGCACATTAGAGGCGGGTATAGGAGTTCCATTCGCTCCACTTCGTAGTAACGAAAGCAAAGCATTGGACTTGGATGAATCGGTAGCTTGGGTGGCAATAGACGACGGTGTGATTGGGGCACCAATATTGAGAAGACGCTTTAAATGAGACGAGACATCTTGGGTAGGAGTGACCTCGGGAAGATCACTATGGAGTGCAGGTTGGATATGAGCTTGTAGTGGCGTGAACCCATTATTAGCGGATACAAATCCTTCATCCATCGATGTCTCGCCCTCGGTATATGCCGTAGACATCAGCGCATTGTTCTTAGCATCGATCTTCCGCTGTTGAGTAATCCACTTCTTCAAGGGATTGAGAAATGGAGCAACCATATAGAATTTGTTCGCATTGACGGCATCGTTTTGCGCCTGCTTGTTTTTCTTAACGGTAGGAAGGTCTGTCAGATTAACCCACTCAATCCTACTAATCTCCTTCCTGGTCTGAGGGGCGAAAGCAATATCCATAGGAACGCCTCGAAAGACGTAGAGCTTCATATGCTGCTCGCGCATGGTGATCTCAATATGTTTCATGTGTTTCTCGTCCTTGACAAGACCGGCAGCCTTAAGATCGTAGCCTGTTTCTTCAAGAACCTCTCGCACAGCGCAATCGAGGTCCTTTTCCTCTTTGTTGATCTTCCCGCGGGGGAAGCTCCAACTAGCACTCTTCTTCCAGCCTTTGACCAGCACAACCTTATCCATAGCTTCATTTAACATAATAGCTCCACGGACGGGAACACGCGTCTTGTAAGCGAGAAACTCCGAAAAGGCAGCTGCATGATGGTACTCGGACCATTCCGACATGAGCGGGCAGTGTTGGAATATGCGCATCGCAAACGCCTTGAGTGAGAGAGAAGGTAAGGCAGGATCGAGGGGCCTGATGAAATCTTCGTAAAACCATTGTGCTTCTTCGACCTGGAAGCATATACGCTCCACCGATTCGAGCTCTTCTCGGGGTAAATTTATGATAAAGCGGACACACAGGTCATCTAGCCCTATTGCATTGACCAACAGCTTTGGTTAGCTCGAAGTCGTAATCACATGTCGATCAGCTTAGCAGTTAGGTAGGGAAGAACGTACAATCTTCGAGGTGTAATTTTGTTTCTGTCATGGTGTCTGTTGTAAATGTGCATTTCAGCGCACAGATCAAAGGCGCAATGAGCTTTAGTGATGATGAAAGATCATAGGCTAGCCAGACTGCTTCCACCACTAGCAGTGGCAAGACAATGCAGGGATCACAGACTGGCTGAGGGTACCTGGCTCAAAAGCAGAGGGGTAAAAGATAACGAGGGATCTAGTCAATTAAGCAATAGAGAATTGAAAAGAAGGGCGAGGAAATGAGTGTAAACATGCGGAAGAATAACAGGTGGTTGGTGGATGAGAGGAGGTTGAGGGAAGACGCAAACAAAGGTGGTAGGTACGTGCACCGCCACAGCCATGACATCCTGCCCAGCCAGGTTAACTTAGGCACTAAGGCACCATCTAATCCGCCACACTCGCATCTTTCAGAGTGTGGCTGGTGCGTCAAAGCGGAGATGACGTACCGCCGGCGCTTGGATGACAATCAAAGCAAACCACCGCGAATCAAGCGCCTCTCTGATGTGGCAGTTGAAACTGGATTTCTATTTTTTGCCTGACATCCCCTTTGATCTTCTGCGACAGTTTCATCTTGCTGACTATATAAACAGTGAAGTAGTTTATAACCTTGAAAACATTTGTTTTCTACTTTGTTTACTCAAATATCTATCGAAAGACAACAGAACCACCACTACACCTGCGAAAGAGAACAAACGTCTAGTGTGCCTCAAGTCAGTCACTCGAAGAAGATATGGCTGCTCAACTGGCTTCATTCGTGGGCAGACGGATTTTGAAGGAGAACGTCAATAATGCATTTGGACAAGAGGTGTGTATTATTTGAACAGGCCGGACCCCTTGACATACGAACTAATTGCCCCGACAGGATCCCTACTTTGAACAAGTCCCTGCTTCTCGACTGGGTCGAACCTTCGGAAAGAAGACGCGAAAACAACGAAAAGCCATCCCCCCTGGATTGACCGCCAATGACGCCAAAGTTCTAAACCGCGTGAAACGTCGTGCATACCGTCTCGATTACAGCCTGTTCAATCTATGCGGAATTCGATTCGGTTGGGGTGCGGTTATCGGCTTGATTCCTTTGTGAGTATGACTCACTGGATGACTTTAAGAGTGTGACTAACGAATGCAAGTGCCGGTGATGGACTCGACGCTGCGTTGGCGATGATGGTTGTCAGGGACTGCGACAAGGTTGACGGAGGACTCCCCAACCACCTACGTACCCGCATGTTGATGAATGTCGTGCTCGATTTCGTCATCGGTCTCGTTCCCTTCATCGGCGATATTGCGGACGCCATATACAAGTGCAATACTCGAAACGCGATCCTGCTGGAGAAACACCTGCGAGACAAGACGAACAAAATTGATAAGGCTCGTGCAAATAAAGGACATCCCACAGGACAATCTCAGCGTCCCGTTGATCTCAGCCTGCCAGAAGAGTTTGATAGGTATGAGGATGGATCGCTGCCAGAACCACCGAGCTATACGGAAGCTCCCTTGTCAGAGCCCACTCCTACACAGCATGGCATTGAAATGCGTGGTCCAACTGAGCCACAGCCCGCGCATAATCCTGGAACGTCTCGTCGTGATGCCAGCTGGTTCAGCGGACGGAAACAAAAACGAGGTGATCTTGAAAGCGGCGGTGGGCGCCATTAATACTCCTTGTATGATATGGTCGGTTGCGGTACGATATGTAGTAGATACCTTAATGAATATGATCTCCTTTGTGATTTTCACGTGTTTGAGGAACGTTGTAAGACATCGGCTCTTGATCGCAAGCACGCATAACACAACGAAGCGGCCGAATCAACCGGAGCAGCACAGAGAGAACATTTGACGGCTTCGTTATTTGGTGTAGGCCGGAGCTTATTGGCAGTACGAACCACATTAGCCATCACACCGGGGTACTTCTCCCCTTGTGTTTTGACGTAAAGGTTCATCAGATTGTCGATAGATAGGTTCCGGTTCGCTTCGTTTTCTTGTACCTGCAAATCGGGTATCATGATATTGGCTAACTCAGGTATTTGTTTGACGTAGAGCTCCAATTCAAATTTGTAGAGTTCTCGCAGTGGAAAACTGAAGTCTAAGCCCCATGGCGACACACCATCACAGACTTGCCAGGTCAGAGAGGCACCGCGACCCTTGGCAACGTTTGCGAGTGTTTTAGCAGCCAAGCGACTATCTGAGTCTCCCCATAAAATGCCACGGCAGTCATTCTTTTTGGCGAATGCGACAATGAGGCGGACAAGTAGGAGATTATCAATATCGTCCCTAGCCGTAGTTGTAGACATGGATGCCCGGAACGCATCGAGACGCTCCTTATCAGAGTCAAAGCCTTCATCGACGAATCCAAAGTCGCGGAGCGAGTCTCTGATTGTAGCGTCGTACTCAAAGATGTTATGTAGAGGAATCATGGTGTATGTATGGTTCGGAAAACTCTCCTTCGCGGCATCGAAATTGACCTTCACGTCGGTATAGCCAGGATGAACGGTTGCTGGATCGACTACAAGCACATGCAGGTCAAATCCTGCGGTGGCCAGCGATCGAGCAAGTTGAAATTTCTGTAGTCTATCCACGATATGCAATAGGCTTGACGACGATATTCCGAGCGAGAGGGGCAAAAGCACTTTCGGCGGCGTAACATTCTTTTGGGGACGATAAGAAGACATGACTGTTGCTGCCTTGCGGCCAGCATAGTCAATGAAGCAATCTCTAGAAGAATAATCAAATCAGTTTCCACGGTCTACCTAATAGACTGGGGTTTTTGTCCACCTACCGGCATAGTGGGCGATGTCGTATCGTCGCAAGAGCCTCGACTTCTTTGCAAGACACGCAAATCTGCGAAATCTCTTTTGCGGGCATTATGCCGACTTTTCTCGTGAAATATTTTGCAAAGAGGGGTTGTGGAGGAGTAAAGTTGAAGATGGCAAGAGAAGAAAATTATAGCGACTGCGGGCGTCCCGTTGATTGGCCGATCTTTCCTGAGGAACCACGCGGCCTGCCGGAGTTGGAGATGCCACGATCCTTTAGCATAGCTCGAGAGCTCGACTTATCCATCAACAAAACATCAGACAGTGCTCAATTCTACCACTCAACGCAATTGACATACTTTACGGATGCAACACATTGAAAAATAGAATCGAACTTGTCAATTCCACCTACATTGGTTCCCTCTCAAGGGAACACCGCCGACCAACATGAAGGGCTGGCTCCAGACCCTTGTACTCGCTGCTTCATTAGCAGGCCGAGTTGTCGCAAACGAATTTAATATAGTCAGTATTCTGCATCTGCAACACCTGCACTCGCTGCAAATCACGAACTAATCATACGGCCTCTATGTAGCAACAAGATGACGCTCATCGACAACGGTGCTCAGGCATGTACAGCCGGAAAGCCTGGGGCGGCGATATCGATCCGTTTATCCTCACGAAATTCGTCAAAGCTGAAGACGACACAGCCGACCAAGATATCCTCGTCAGCTTGGTGATTTTTGAATGGGGTGATGAGGCACTGATAGGACGTCAAGTACCGGGAACCGATGTATGGGACAATAATCTCCAATTACTTTGGACGAGCTAACAGGAGGATAGGAGCTAGCTACTATCTGTGACCAGGTTAAAGTCGACGCCGGCCTTTGTACCTCCGAAGAAATAGGTTCATTTATACTTGCTGTTAACGCTACGGAAGCTTCGAAATCGCCCATTTTGTCCAAAGCAATCAATTTGAAGGATCCTGCCGCGATAAACTATCCAGTGAAGAAGACCGGTTTCTACTGCGTCAGTACATATGCATTCTCCGGTCACGACTATCAAGGTGTCGTTGAGTTCCGAAATGCGTATGGCGAACTTCCGGCTGCTCAAATCGCTAAGCTGCCATTCTATGGAGGGCTTACCATTGTATATGCGGTCTTCGGAGTGTCAGTCCTCTTCCTCTCCTCTTCGGGTTGCACAATGATTTACTGACCTTTTCTTGTAGCTTCTGGGCCTTCCTTTACGTTCAAAACCGACACGATATCCGTATGTTCACTTCCTTCCAACATCAGAATTGATCTAACTGTTCGATAGTTCCCGTCCAGAACTATATCACAGCTATTCTCATCTTCCTTGTTGTCGAGGAAGCAATGACTTGGGGCTTCTATGGTACGTTTCTTTACATTTACTCTGTAGGGCATCAACTAACAACAGACGAAAGACTACCAAAACAGTCATGGCTCGAACGCATTTGCCAAGGTTTTGATGATCATTGTAGCTATCCTCAATGCTGGTCGAAACGCCTTTTCATTCTTCTTGCTGCTCATTGTCTGCATGGGCTACGGAGTTGTCAAACCGTCCTTGGGAAGAACAATGATTTGGGTCCGAGTACTTGCCATTACACACTTTGTGTTCAGTATGATATACGGCATTGCAAGTCTTACAATTACCCCCGACAGCGCTGGTCCTCTAGTGCTACTAGTTATTCTTCCGCTCGCAGCAACTCTGACAGCGTTCTATGTTTGGACTCTCAACTCGCTGAACATGACTATGAAGGATTTGGTCGATCGAAAGCAGAAGACGAAGGCGATGATGTACAAGAAGCTCTGGTGGTCAATTCTCGGCAGTATTATTGTGATCTTTGCCTTCTTCTTTATCAACTCGTTTGCCTTTGCTGGCCGAAATGCGGCCAACTTTGTACCGGATCACTGGAAGACCAGATGGTTCGTCTTGGATGGATGGCTGAATCTTGTCTATCTTTTTGATATTGCATTCATCTCCTACTTGTGGCGTCCAACTGTCAACAACAGGAGGTTTGCGATGAGTGATGAGGTAGGAACTCAAATCTTTTTTCTCTATCGTTCGTGTACTAATTTTACTTGTCAGCTCGCTCAAGATGATGACGGCTTTGAAATCCGTTCTCTTGCCAACTCTCTCGACGAAGAAGGCGCGCTCCCACTTACAGATGAATATGACCGTTACTCTCCAGAGAGAGAGCTGTCACCTGTACCACCTAAACCCGTTCAGCCTGCTCCTCAACAACGCGAGTCTCTCGATGGCGAGACTATATTTGCAGTCGGTGAGGAAGACGGCGACAAGTTCAGTGATGATGACGAAGATGATGACTTTCGGAAATCTTCCGAGGAAACGAGAAAATTAACTGGAGGCTCACATTCATAGACTAGACCAGTCTATGTTACAAGCATATGATTGCTGTGTCATCAAGCCATGCTTATAAGAGGCCCCTTGTTGATTTCTTGCCTTTTCATTTAGTCACTGTATTTTTATCGCCAAAAGGCTCATAACTACGAACGCCCTATGTCTCTCTCAACGTCTCTGAATACCTGAAACACGCTGTCTTTTACTACTGGTTTGTTCTTCTTTGGTCTCTCTATACAGCTTGGTTTATGTTGCATTATTTACTGGTTTCTGAGCGGGTTTTCAGAAATTTGACCTTTTTTTACTCTCTCTCTCTCTGTCTCTCTCTCTGTTACTCTCGTGTTTTGTGTGGAGGGATCACCATTTGAAATATAACATATCTAATTCAACGATGAATTCAATTCTTCGTGTTGTGCCAGCGTGTGCTGGTAACAGCTGATCCCAGGCATGTACAAGCTCCCAAGCCGAATTCTTGTGTGGGGTTATTAACAAAAATATTTATTTTAATGTTTCATACCTAGGTAGATTTCTAAGGCCCGCATAACAGGAATCGATATCTAGATGATGCGTCGGGGAGCCTCCGATTGGCCACCTGCAGTTTCACTTCCAGAAGTGCCTCGGGGAAGACCCAGGTTCACGAGGTAAAGAGCAGCAGACATTGGAATTTGTTCTTCTGGTTTCTACTAACTACTTATAATACGGCATTGCTTATGTCCGTCGGAGCATCCCCCGAAGGTTAATAAGTACAGCCCGTAATCCCCGCACTCTGTAGTCTGTACCCCTCCACCTTTATTCAAGAACAAGAGCCATATAATCATCACAGCTAGCAGCATAAACAACATTGTAGTCTATCCAAAAGAGCACAATGGCAATCGGAGTCGCACTTATCGGAGGTGGAATCTGGGCAAAGGAGGAGCATTTGGTGAGTCAACTATTTCGCGCAACGCAACCTTGTTTGCAATTACTAACATCGTCGTCTTGGATAGCCTGCTATATTAGCCTCAAAAGACTTGGAGCTGAAAGCTATATATTCTCGATCACTCAAATCGGCAAAGGATGTCGCCGGGGAAGTTGGCCAGGAAATAGACCTGTACTCGGAAGATACTTCACAGGGTTATGAGGATATCCTCAAGCGTGATGATATTCAGGCACTGATTATCAGGTGGGCTTCTACTTTAGATCTATATTAGTACAGACAACGAATTGACCTCTCAAACAGCCTCCCAATCGCCAATCAAGTCCCATTCATCCAATCTGCACTCTCTGCTGGAAAACACGTCCTATCCGAAAAGCCCGTTGCGGAAAATGTAGCCGATGCCCTGGAGCTGATCAAATGGTATCATGAAAACAAAGCAGCCAAGAAAAATGTGACGTGGGGCGTTGCTGAGAACTTTCGATATCTCGCGAGTTTCAAATCTGCGCGACAGGAAATCGAGAAATTGGGGAAGATAATAGGCTTTCGAGTGCGCATTTACGCTAATATTCAGGAGGGATGGAAATTTTTTGGTAGATGAATCTCAACTTCTCTTCGAATTACCACAGATGCTGATGAACTAGAAACTTCATGGAGAAAGAACCCTACTCATCAAGGAGGCTTCCTACTTGATGGTGGCGTCCACTACACCGCTGCACTGCGCGGCCTGCTTGGCCCAGATGTGCATTTTACAAGACTAGCGGCCTTTACTACTTTATTGAAAGAGCACCTCCCACCCGTTGACACCATGGATGCCATCCTCAAAACAAATACTGGTATTCAGGGCACTTTTCAATCATCGGTAGCAACCACTTTGACAGGACCGGAATGGACAATTGCTTGCGAGAAGGGTACAGTCACTGTCACTAAGTCTGAAGTGACCGTTCGTCCTGTTGATGGGGAGGAGGTCACTAGAACTATTCCCGATGAACGTACTGGTGTTCCACCAGAGATTCGGGCTTGGGGTGAAGCACTGGCCGCTGGAAGACAGAATCCGGAACAGACTCCTGAAGAGGCTTTGGGGGATTTGGAGTTGGTGAGTTTATCCACTGTAACCTCTATGCTCAGCTACTATTCCATTTTGACACATCCATGATTCCGACTAACATTGATTCAGATCGAGTTAATGCTTCGCAGTGGTGAGAAAGAAGGTCAACCCCAGGTTTGCCAACATCAAACTCCAGGACAGAAATAAGTTATAATGCCAGGAGGCTTCCTGGAATACATAGTTAACTTCAATGGATCTATTGAGGGTCAATGTTCAAGATTATGGCTCTCTTCACGCTTTGCCTTCGGAGATCCTCCGATTCTCTTTATAGTACGATCTAATCTCCGACGGACCGCTCCCCGATTGGCTGATTTGAGTCTCTGCGGGGACGTCTATTCCGTATCGAGCTTAGATCAATATCGACATTCAGTCTTCAAGAAGGGCTTCCATGCTAGAACATCACGTTGTAGAAGACAGTAGAAAGTGGTATATCGACTTTCTGTTGGTGTGTTTGAGTGGTTCTTCTTTCAAAGGCGGCAATGCCATTGTTTTCAAGAAGTACGTTTTGTTGTAGAGCAAAATGAATGAATTCGATCTGCACTGCTTATGTAACGGCAAGTCATTCCGGATTGGGTTAGTGAGGGCAGGGGCAAGCTGGTGGGGTACGTATGTGTTTGTCCATCATTTTCGAGTCACAGAGCCTCTGTAGCTACTTACATTCGATGTTTAGTCGCCGTATGAAAGGTGCGACATAGCCACACAATATATGAACGAGACTTCATCTTGACTGCAGTGTGCCCAATTGGGGCATCATCCGAAATAGAAATTAGTCCTCACGTGTCATGCAATGACACCAAATTGATCACAAGTCAACATGCAAAAAGACCCCGACAATGAAGCAAAGGCTTCCTCACCACCACCGACGACAGTACCAGCAACAATCCTCTGCACCCGCCTAATCCACCACTGCCGTCTGCTCCTCGCCGAACTCGACGTCTTCCAAAATGCGATTGCATCACGCTTCCGGCGCCATCAACAGCAGCAGCATCTGGTCGAAATGCGCCTTTTGAGATCTAATGTTGCCGCCGAACTCAAGACGTTGGAGCGGTTGGCGTCTGATACGAGGGCTCTCGTTGCGGAGCGCGCTGAAAAGGAAAGGTTACGTGAGGGGCCGCAACAGCAACAGCAGGATGGGGGCTATGACGACGACGACGACACAGATCTAGAAATGAGAGAAGCACGCATAATACACACCCTCCGCTCCTCGAACCTTTCTTTTCTTACATCCGTATGGACAATCGCCAAAGAGCGCTGTCCGGGGATAATCTCATTCTCCAAACGATTCTACTGGGACAAAGACGCCAACAAATCCGTCGTCGATGGCGGGAAAGAGGACAAACAGGCCAAACCCCCCAACAAGGACAAAAAGAAGAGCGCGTTTGTGGATATTGTGTATGGGAATGGGGAAGATTGGATGAAAGTGTCGAGTATTAATGAAAGTCGGCTGTTGTTTGAGATGGCTGAGAAAGGGTGGGAGTTGGATAGTGATGAGGAGGAGGATGAGAGTTTTTCGCTGCAGAATTTTCGGCTCGGTCAACAAGGAGGACAGAAAAGGGAGACACCGGCTGACCACGGTGAGGGTGAGGAGGACAGTGATCAGCTTGAATTGATTACGATGGCGTTTGATATGATCAAAGCGGCGCGAGCGACAAGGGTCAGATACAGGAACCCCCGCGTGCACATAATAGCGCCCAAACTCGAAGAAGGCAAGGTGCCTGAAATAGACAAAGTCCTGAATATCATTCGAAGTTACGGAGTCACCATCGACTGCGGGATACAGATACGCGATATTTTCAGCGATGACCAGGAATACGATAAACGCGATCCCAATAGCGTTACTGAGGATGATCTACCACTTTCATCCATGCTTCCTAACCCGTTTGAAAAGTTCACCGATGTTATTAATGTTGATTGCACGCTGCTGCTGGCATTGGTATCAGATCTATCTCATTCTCAAAAGATTACCCCTTCTCCTAGCTTTCATCGTGCCATTATCAGGCAGATCGAAGTCGAAGATGAACTTCCTCTGCTCACCACAGAGCTTTGGCCAGCCATGGTTGGTCGACAGCTTGTATGCACTCAAGAGGCTATCAAAAGAATGAAAGAGATTGTCAGTACCATCGGCACGGAGACAGAAAGGAAGAGGACTGCCATCTTACTCGGTGAAGGCGACATGGAAGGGCTCGACAAAGACGCATTGCTTCGCGAACTTCAAAACATTTCGGACCACCCTATTCCCGATCAACTGAATCTACCTATCAGCGTTGTGGATGCGCATGCAGAAATTGATACGGCAATGAAGCAAAAGAAATTTCCTGCAGTCATCGACAAAATCACCAAAATCCTCACTGACATCAATTACAGCGTCTTTCTTTATGGCTGGGCCAGAGACATCGTCACAATTTCAAGCAATAAAACCGTTGTGAAGCAGATAGAAAGCACCATAGAGGATAACAGAGGGGATGATGATAAACTGGAGGGCCCCAGAATATGGATTTGTGACACGGCTAGAAGTTTGATTGGAAAAGAAAAGAATCGGAAACCATAGGGTATCATATCGTGGACGTAGTCTCTTATTTAGCGTGTCGCCGTGATCGTAGGTTTCTTGTAGCGAGGCCAGAAAGTTGTAAATGGTAAAATAGTGTACAGCTGCACAAGCCGCACATATCGGAACATATTTACCATTCTACCAAAAGAGGTAGTATGTATGGCATGGTTCTTACCTAGCCCTAATCAGAAGGCTGATTGCGGCAAATTTAGCCCCGTAGCAGAGCCTCAGGATTCACAGCCTCGCAGCCATCAATAATATGTGTCCGTTAAGATTAATTCTGAGTATGCTGGTCTTTTTTTAATCTACCTCTCAGACCTCTTCCCCCTGGCGGTCTCGCAAATTCTCCTCATTCACGCGTCAAAGAATGGTGTGCGTTCATGTTGGAAAGTCAACCCCAAAAGCTGCATATTGAGAAGATATTCTCGACATCGGGATGATCAGTGACGGAACGTATCAAGTGCGACTGCTGCACAGGCTTACCATATTCTTTTTGGGGAGTTGACTGGTCATTCTGAGATAGATATCCTGTTTGTATAGTTGCAATGCCCGTATCGTCATCCCACGTCTGAATGCAGAATTAAAGTTGAGTCTTGTACGCAATTTTGATGTTTATAAGTTTGCATAAACGCTTCCAATCCCCATCGATGAACTTTCCGCAAATTATACTCTTAATTAAAAATGTGGTCCCTAGAATTGATCGTCCTCCTCAACGTGCTCCTTATAGCGAGGATCTACTATCGGCTGAAAAAGGAATATGATGCATACCAGTCGAGAAAGATGGAGCGTGAAAAGCACGAGCGACGTTGCCATAATGAGAAACTCCAACGAGTCTCCGAGTTTAAAGACACCTTTTTCTTAGAGCTTGATAAGCTCAATCAACTTGTCCAGCACCATATTTATTTAATCAATAAAATTGATCATCTCCAGAAGCAACAGGCAGAGTCAGTATTGGAGACACAAGAGATTTTACAACAAGATCTCACAAGTACGATCCAGGAGATATGGTTACAGAAGCAAGACTTAGGTCATCTAGTTGAAAGACTAGAAGCTCTCCCGGGAGCACGCCATTTCTGGAATGATTTCTGGAGCAAGAAATCTCTCCCTGAAAACCCGTTCCAGATCTTGAAATGTGGTATAACAGGTGGATGCTGTGGGCGGGGATGCCAATGCCGTGATAACCCTCGACGGACAGCTGCTGGGGAAGCCTCTAGCTACTGGGCTGTAAGAGGAGGCGTAAAAGATGAGAAAGATATTTACGCTCATTGCACTAAAGAATGTGGATGTTGTCGACGATATTGGGGATTCAGTCGTGGTATTCGAGAGGATGATGGGTCTTTGACATGTATTAAATGATTTGACACATAGGTGGAAGTGCAAACCCAGTCTTATCTAGAACGAATGAACAATTTATCTCGACACCAATAATTGTATAGGAGCGAGGATTTGTATCATAGTGGAGAAATTTTCGATATCAATTCCCTTCTATAAAAATAAGACGGGCAATGGTCTCCTATTATCATTCCCATTGTTAGCCTCAGTCCACTTATTCATCTCGCCTGCGCTTCAGGTATGTAGTTTATATGCTTTAGAAGTCTGTGGTGATAACTTACAATGGACGTCTCCTGTTAAGCATGTCGGCGTAGGTTTTGGGGCTGCACCAAAGGCTAATAGTCATAATCGTCATATGTAGGTGAGACGGCAACTGGAGACGCCTTGTCTAGGAAGTTTTGACTCCGTCGTCTGGCAGCCAGAACAAAATGTCCTTGTCCGCGGTTGCCATCATGTTGTATCTTGGGTTTATTTCAACAACAGCAGTGCGTCCTCGGGAAGTGAGACTGGTTAACGGCTGCAAGTAACTCCCGGAGTCTGGTTTCTGGTGGGTGTCCCAGACGAGCACTTCATTCTTGTCGCCTGCTCCACCGACGACAAAGCGTCCATCTTGAGTGAAGCAAGCATCTCCCTGACCTAGAGGCCGCCCAGAAGTTGAGACAGGAGCCGCTCTACCGCTTGATCCATTTTTGCCCACCAAGAAGGCGTTCAGATGACCTTCGAATGCATCCAGCACGAAATGGCCATGGAAATCTGTGCCGACGAGAAGGTTTTTACCGTCATTAGAGAATTCAAGTCGTGACCATAGTCTTCCGCGTGTACTCTGGGTGTACCGTTCTTCGAGAGGCGCGAGGTCAAAGGTAGCAAAGGGCGCTTTATCGTAGTTACGGAAATCGTACAGCAACACTGAGGATGTTGACTGAGAGGCAATGGCAATGACCGACGCTGATGGATCAAAGGCGACGAGGTAGGGGGTTGCGAGCTCTAGTTTGCCCTGCAGATTCCGCGATTTGAGATCCCAAAGAGAAATTGTATTGTCTTTGGAGCATGAAATGAAGGAGTCATTTGCAGGCGACAGGGCCAAGCACGTGACTTTGTCTGTATGGCCGGTGAAATATCGAAGGTAGCTCTCTTGATGCAAGTCTAGGAGACGTAGAGAGTCTATAGGCTCTGTTAGCATTAATTTCTTGTTGCCAACAGAGGGGAGAGAGTATATACCATCCACCTTGGTGCTGGCATGGACCACCTGACGTTGGTGGTGTGTAAAGCGCGCCAGGTGGGCACCGTATTTCTTGCTGGGCACGATTTTGGTATTCTTGCCCTCGATTACATCGTATACTTGAATCGTTTCATCCTCACATGCTGCCACAACAAATTCGCCCTTGTCGTCGAAATCGAGAGATGTGATGTGAGAGTTCTCGTGCTTCGAAAGTTTGAATCTCTGGTTGAGTAAGTAGTGAGTATGGTGTCCAGATATCAACCAAGAGAAGTCTTCTTACCTTGGATGGCCGATAAGTACGAACGGCTTCTGACACTTTCTGGGCTGAACGAGAGTTTGTGGTGGGTGGGCCAAGAGGAGTTCCTGTATGGGGCGTGTTTGACGATGAGGTGAGGGTCTTCTGCTCTTGGTGGTCTGTCTGAGGAGTGTCTGCCATGTTGACTTCCTAGCTTCTGCTTGATTGCGTGGAGTTGCTTTCTGGTTTCTTAGAGATCAATGGTAACGTGAAAAGCACGATGAAAGCTTTCACAAAGCCAATTCAAGGGAGAAGGTCATGTTAAAGCACCCTGACAGTTGACTGAATTTTCAGTCTGATGCAGGGTGTCATAGAGAACAAGCCCAGAGCGTTTGAAGCTCCAAGCTCTCTGTCTGCAGGCGGCAGATGAAGGCAGAATAAATTTGGCAGGCAGCGGGTTGGTTCAGACAGGAAGGGCCGCACCTACCCGTGTTACCCTTATTGATGCTTCAGCCGTCACCGCCCGGCCCCGGCATCGGGCTGGTCTGCGGCGCTGAGCTTGCCAAAAATTAATCGTTCTCAGCTCTCCTCTCTTTCTTCAATTTCAACTCGGACAGCATTGCGCTTTGCTGTGGCATTCGATCAATTGTATATTCTTGACAGATATCATCTTATATCTTGTCATTGGAATAGCGTCGCCCTCTGTATGACTTGATATCCTCCGTGAATCACCACTCGAACCCGTCCGGTTCCGGAACCGGGCCAAGCCCGACAACTCAGCCATTATGTCTACAACCACAGGGTGCGTTGATACGAACTTCCTGCATGGAAATGGCCTATACTAGAACGATTGTCTGACCGTTTGTGACTTTATTTCTTAGAGCGTTTATTGCCGGAGGTATTGCAGCTTGCGGGGCTGTTACCGTCACCCATAGTTTCGAGACTGTCAAGATCCGGTTCGTTGAACACGCCTTTGTGACACAGTAGCAGACGCTTACATGCAGCGCTAGGCTTCAATTGCAAGGAGAGTTACAGTCAGATGCCGTCAAAAAATACCGAGGCGTCCTTCACGGTGTCAAGGTTATATTGCAAAATGAAGGTCCCAAGGGTCTGTTTAGGGGTATCGGTTCAGCTGTACGTTAGGTTACATCTCATTGACTGACATGCTGAGCGACTGACACGGTTCTTATAGTACATCTACCAAGTCTTACTGAACGGATGTCGTCTCGGCTTTTATGAACCCGTTCGAACAACCCTCACGAAAGCCATTTACAATGATCCTTCGGTACAGTCTCTCGGCATCAACGTCTTCAGTGGAGCAAGTTCCGGTATCCTAGGCGCCGCAGCTGGATCTCCCTTTTTCCTCGTCAAGACACGATTGCAGTCTTACTCTCCGTTCTTGCCGGTCGGTACACAGCACCAATATAAGAATGCATATGATGGAATGCGACAAATCTATGGCAATGAGGGTGTGAAGGGTCTTTATCGCGGTGTTGGCGCCGCTATGGTCCGAACTGGTTTCGGCAGCTCCGTACAACTTCCCACTTATTTCTTTGCAAAGAGACGGCTGAAAAAGCATTTGGGCATGGATGAGGGACCGGCTCTTCATCTTGCTAGTAGTACCGCGTCAGGGTTTGTAGTCTGCTGTGTGATGCATCCACCAGGTGAGTCTTCCAACGTGCCATACCTGTCATCCACTAGCTGACCATGTAATAGACACCATCATGTCTCGTATGTACAACCAGACCGGTAACCTGTACAAGGGTGTTTTCGACTGTCTGTACAAGACAGTTTCCACCGAAGGTTTACTCGCCATCTATAAGGGATATTTTGCTCATCTTGCTCGTATTCTACCGCATACTGTAAGCTCTGCTCTCTGTCCGAGTATTATTCCAATACTAACGATATTCCAGATCCTCACTCTCAGTCTTGCTGAGCAGACCAACAAATTCATTCGCGGGATTGAAGATCGCGTCCTGTCGGACGACCTTCGATCAAGATTGTAAATTGGATGGAGGCTCACTAGAGCTAACATGGGGTTTGTCATTTTCTCATTCTGGCTTTGGACTTTTCCCCGGACTTTGTAAATAGAGAGATCAGTCGTACTATAGAGCATATTTTTGTTATCTTAGAGGGAGTGTTCATATCGATAAGATAGCCCGCGTCTATCTCGATAAGACTACCAGTGGCCACCTTACATATAGGATATCTAGTACCTACCTAGTTATCACTTGACAAGTTGAAAGCGTCTTGAATTGGTCTGCGTACGCAAGGAAAGCGAGGAATGGTATCCAACGCTCTGTTCTCGGCAAGCATGCCTGTCGTAGAGCTAGTATACGAACATGAATGTGTGTGTGTGTGTCTGTCGGCCGTCTATCTAAGGTTAGACAAGGCAGCCCTTGCATTCCGCAGCTGATAATCTTAAAATTCTAATCGATCTCAAGTATGTTTCAGGGAGCGTGTCATTTGGTCGGCATAGCGATACACTTTCTCCATGGTGATTGTTGCTCAGAAATGGAGCTGTACCATCGTATTTAGATGCTTTGAATCTTCTGATGGCATGCGTCCGGAAGCAATTCGTCCGAGACCTACTCGTCACAGCCTCACCCGCTTCAAACGTAACTAGACGCACGTACGTACTTGATGGACGAATGCAAATAACATCAGACGCGTCGACCAACCAGACGTCAGAGAGCGATCTGATAACGAGAGAGAAACCGAGAAAAGAGACTGCAGTGGACCATTGGAGCATCCAGACTAGGAAAGCGCTCTCGTAAGGGTTATATCAGCTGAACTTGGCGCTGTACATCCGTAAATCCGGGTTTGTTGTGGGCAGATTTCGCATGTGGTTGGCCTGGCTGGAGGAGCATGTCAGGACTCAGGTACGTACGTAGTAAGGCTGGACGCGACGCGGGCTTCGCGCCATTATTGGCTAGATGGGCAGGGTGGATTGGAGACGGTGACGTGCGAAGAAACGCCAAGTCACGTGAGACGTGACTTAGTGCGGCGCGCTCTCTCGCGAATGCAAGTATTTCTTCGAGTTCCATTCCCATCCTGCTCGCTCTTTCTCTCTCCCAACCCATCCCTCTCTCAGCTTCATACAGGACTCCAGTTTATGTTATCGCGCTCAATTATCTCTGGTTTACTTATTGCATCTTCTATTAATTCATAATGACCACCCAACTCACTCCCTCCAAGCAGGTACGAAGTCTCCATCACGTCACTGTCCAGCAGAACGCGTCTCCTGCACGTTGCGAACCAATTGCTAATTTTGCTGGTGCTTCTAGGCTGCTGCCTCTCTAGAGCAATTCAAGATGGAATCGCCAGTCAAGAAGCTGAGCTTCGAGTCTGGAAAAGAAAACTCCCCCGCCGTCGACGCGTCCGCCACCACACTGGTCAAGCCCACAGAGAAACCTGCAGTGCAGGCAACCCCCAAGGTTGCTCCTGGTATCAAGGAGATGGAAGCAAATGAGCCTCTTCTTCAGGAGAACCCTCACCGATTCGTCCTTTTCCCCATCAAATATCACGAGGTGAGTCACCGTGTCGACGCGTCTCGCGTAAAGTGGTTTTGTCGCGTTAAGTGGGAACGTTCCATCTGACATTATTTGCTCGACAACAGATCTGGCAAATGTACAAGAAGGCCGAAGCCTCCTTCTGGACCGCCGAAGAGATCGATCTCTCGAAAGATCTGCACGACTGGAACAACCGTCTGAACGACGATGAACGTTACTTTATCTCGCACGTCCTCGCCTTCTTTGCTGCCTCTGATGGTATCGTCAATGAGAACTTGGTTGAGCGTTTCAGCGGTGAAGTTCAGATTCCTGAAGCCCGATGCTTCTATGGTTTCCAGATCATGATGGAGAACATTCACTCCGAGACATACTCTCTCCTCATTGACACCTACATCAACGAACCCAAACAACGTACCTACCTTTTCGACGCTATTGACAACAGTAAGTTCCTACTGACTACACCTGAATACAAGTTGAAGCTTGACCTAACTGGCATAGTTCCCTGCATTCGCAAGAAGGCGGACTGGGCTCTACGCTGGATCTCGGACAAGGAGTCCACCTTTGCTCAGCGCCTTGTCGCATTCGCTGCCGTTGAAGGTATCTTCTTCTCCGGCTCTTTTGCCTCTATCTTCTGGTTGAAGAAGCGCGGTTTGATGCCTGGTTTGACTTTCTCCAACGAACTCATCTCTCGTGACGAGGGTCTTCACACCGACTTTGCCTGCCTGCTCTTCTCCCACCTCAACAACCGTCCTAGCCCCAAGATTATTGAGGACATCATTGTTGACGCCGTTGCCATCGAACAAGAGTTCTTGACCGATGCTCTCCCCTGCGCTTTGCTCGGAATGAACTCCAAGTTGATGTGCCAGTACATTGAGTTCGTTGCTGATCGTCTTTTGGTCGCTCTTGGCAACAAGAAGTACTACAACGCCACCAACCCCTTCGACTTCATGGAGAACATCTCTCTTGCCGGCAAGACCAACTTCTTCGAGAAGCGTGTTGGTGATTACCAGAAGGCTGGTGTCATGAACAGCACCAAGAAGGACAAGGAAGCCACCGTCGAGAAGAAAGATGAGAATGCCAGCGGTCTCAGCTTCGACGAAGACTTCTAGACGCTTTCCTATCTTCTCCTTTCTTTCTTGCATCACATGTAAAGTGCTATATGAATATCGGTCGACTTCTTTTTCTGGGCGTTCTCTTCCCTCTTGACACAGATTTGCTCTTTCCCCCCTCTTCTCTCTTCCCTCTTCACGTTATACCAGGATGAATTACATGGCTCGGGCGGCGTTATGGGACTATGATGTGCTTGTATTTATTCCTATACTTGGTGGTTCGTTTGTATCTTTGAGTTGACGCAGTTGTAATTAGTGCTCAGTTCGTGTAGTAGACTTGGATAAAAATGTATCAGCGTGAACACTATTTCATTCGTCATGGGTTGCTAGGATTTGCGTGTATATGTGGACTCCTGTGTCAAGTCGTATCCTCAGAGTATTGTCCGATTTGTAGATGTATCTACATTTGAAATCCACCTTAGTTTAATAAGTGTCTATATTCGACCCTATATCTAACTAACAAGCTATATACAATGAAGATCAACACAAACAAGCGCCCGAGATGAACAAAGTCGAGACTACTACTCAAAAAGCAGTCTCAACTCCTCAATCCGACTCTTCTTCCTATCATCCTCTGTCCCATCACCACCAACCCTAAGTCCCAACGAACCCGCAATATTCATCTTCCTTTCCTGCACACGGAGCATACGCACTTCAATAGAATCCTTGACTACGAACCGCGTCACAGAGACTTCGCGCAATTGGCCCATACGGTGTACGCGGTCGATGGCTTGTGCTTCGACGGCAAAACTCCACCAGGGATCCATCATGAAGACGTTGTTGGCGGCTGTGAGGTTGAGACCCACGCCGCCGGCGCGAAGGCTGATGAGGAGGATGCTGGGAGATGGTTGGGGGGTTTTGCTGTGGGTTGCTGCCACTCTATTGGGGTCATCCTCGTCTAATTCGAGTTCTTCTTCGTATATTTCGGTACGGTTAAATTGGCGGAGTACTTCTGCGCGGGCTTTTTGGGGCATTGAGCCGTCGAGGCGTAAATGGGTTATGCCGGCTTTGGTGAGTTGGGGGGCTATCAGATCCAAGAAGGATGTGAATTGGGAGAAGACGACGGATTTGGAGTTTGGTGGAAGTTTCATTAAATGCGTGATGAGGGCGTGGATCTTTGCGGAGGTTTGAGCTGAAGGGGACAACGGGTATACACGTCTCAGGGATATTCTCGGCATTGGCTGTGACGAAGTTGGCGGTGTTGACATGTCGATGTCAATATCATCCGGGGTGCTATTGGGTGACTGGTAACGAATGACTTCGAAAATGTCATGTCTTGTTACCGGGGCGCGACATGAGAAGCACCTGGGTAGTTCTCCCTTATCAGTTTGATGCCGAATATAGAGCTCAAGGCACTTCTTGCAAGCGCTATGCCAGCATCCTGTGACTGCGGGCTCTATCAAAGGCTCCTCAGCACAAATAGGGCATTCGGCACTGACATCGTTTTGGATTTGCCGTAGTGCATGTGTCGTGAAGCGAGCCATTGTATCTTGCGGTTGAGCTGTATCTGACGTCTCCGTGGACTTTTTGAAACGGTCAATGAGCTCTTGCAGGTCCATGTCGTCCTGGAATTCGTTCACCGCGTCGGCGGCTAATGCTGCATCCTCTTCATCGGCAACGATCGCCTTGTTACGTGTCAAGATTGGGTGACAACATGTTTGACGGAGTCGCAAGATCTGAGCGAAGATAGTCGAGTAAGACTTCAACAGAGTTCCAGCTTCAACGTTATCATTGAATGCTCTCTTCGCGCGCCAGAAAATAAGATCATAGATTGCCCGCTCTTCTTCAGAAAGTTCAACCTCCTCAATTGTCACTGTTCGTGGAGGAAGAGGCACCAATGCTTCACCTTCGGGAGTTTGCATCGTCTTGGTTCTCCGCAATACAAGCGGCTCAAGAACGGTCTGGACCACGTTCAATGCGCGAACGTAGTCTTTAGACTCGAACGGAACCGTAATGAACGTCTTCCAGAAGGAGAAATTACTCCATGGTTCAACCTTCAAGAAGCGAACAAGACTGAAGAGATCTTCAAGCCGATTGACGATCGGTGTGCCCGTCAGTACCCACCGATGAATAGCACTAAGCTCATAACATGCTCGAGCAGATTTAGACAGCCGATTCTTGATGAGATGTGCTTCGTCAAGAATAATCCTGAAGAATTCAACCGAAAAAAGCCCAATGTGCACGGCTGGGTTGTGTTGTGCCTGGGTGACAAAGCTGCGGTATTCCGATAAGACGACACCATAGCTAGTCACAATCACATTTGGTGCATTGATACCGTTCGCTCTGGCGCAGAGAGTCTTCAAGTTTGTTGTTCTATCTGTTCCATAGTATATCAGAGTCTTCATCGTCCCGGGCGCTGATGCTTTTTGGGCTTCGCTCTCCCATTGCGCGAGGAGTGACGTCGGTGCGACAACCAGAGTTGTATAAGGCGCAGGTACTATGCCGTTAGCAGAAGATTGTCTAGGCAGTTCAGCTGTAGAAGTAGGGGCGGTTGGCGTTTCTCTATTTGTGTGAACCAAGCTCATCATCTCAATCGTCTTGCCTAGACCCATTTCGTCTGCAAGAATACCGCCTAAGCAGTGCTGTTCCTGAACAGGGAAATCTAAACTCAATTCGCCAGAGTAGGGATTCACGTAGAAGGAATCTTGCCGCTCGACACATGGCAAGACCTTATCATCCGCATCCTTCACGGGCCACTTATACTCTTCCCACAGGGGATGTATTGAAGACTTTTTGGTTGATTTGATATCCCTTTCTTTGGCGAGCATCCAATGCAAGGCTTGTTTCTGGTACTTTCGAAGCTCTAATGCAAATGTCTCAGCCGGTTGAGCTTCGGGAGTATTGAAATCAAACGATTGAGCTTTCTGGTACAATGTGTCGAGATGATCTTCCTCTAGTTCAGCCGTCTCCTCATCAGGCGAGTCTTCAAGGTCCGTCGCTTCCTTGGGTTTGTCCTTGTTTTTATCGTATTGTTCGGCCATTTCAGCCGCACGAAGCAAGCCTTCTTTTTTATGCTTGACAGTAGTTTCGTTTGTTGAAGTCGGTAAAAGGCCAATTTCATCAAAAAGCCGGACAAGTGCAATCTGACGAATCCGCAAATCACGCTCTTCTGTGCTCTCCTTTTGTTCAAACAGCTGAACCGTCCTGTTGTCGTCTATGTTTTGAATGTTCTTGTAAAAGGCATCCCTTTTAAGATAACAGCGCAATTGCAGGTATATCGTGTCGTTCACTCTCATATAATCAGGGGCAAATACACAAGACCCTTCAAAGTCGCAAATCTTCTGATCAATGAGTGTCGAGACCCATTCCGCTGTTTCCTGCGGTAATCGTCCTATCTCTTCTCCTCTCATATTGGTGAAGCGAGTAATGACATCCGCCTTCTGGTTGGGTATGATTTTTCCTTTCCTGCCTATTTTCGTCGCGCGGATTTTCGTCCTTTCGATCTTGACTTTGTCTTCGTGTCGAATCACATGCAACCCACTTTTTGTAGCCCAAGCCCCTACACCGAAGGCTCCAATATATCGGTGTGATGGCATGGACTGGAGGACCTCTGCGCCTTTAGGTGGTGTCCATTCTGAGAGATTGTTTTGGTCTGGGGTCTTTTCGACCTGGTTGACTGGCTCGCCTTCTGGCTCGACAGGGGCGGGCAAGTTTCGCTGCGGTCGTTCGGGGATTGAAGCGGTCCGAGGTCTTGTGGTCATTCTTTCATATGATCCATCTAGAAATATATTGATAGCTCTTTCCATATTTCCTCCAGCGGCTTGTCGGATCTTTGTGATGGTACTTTCTGGGACATCTTGGCCCACGATGCTCTTAAAGAGTTGAGCATCGAATCCGTTGGCATCTTGAGCTGGTTGTTGGGCGGTAGTGGTTTCGGTGGGTTGCTCGTTGATTGTATCGCTGCCCTGGCCATTCAGAGGAGAGTCTGCCTGTGACGAAGTCTCCTGCTGTAAGTGAGCTCCATTCTCATCTTCAACGAAGAAACGGCGTTTCTTCGCAGGACGTTCGTGTTCATGGTCATCCCCAGGATGGGCCGAGATTGCCATGTCACTCATGATGGCATCAGCGTTGTTCCTGTATGTGTTGGGTGTAAAGATAAAAATCAATTTGGCCCGGTTGGGAAGACGCGCTCTGGCGCGACAAGACGGAAAGAACGCGGGTAAGCGCCGATCCTATCAACGTCATTCGTTCGTTGCTGGAAAAAAAGTAGCTTTGACACCTCAACTTCAAGAGGCTCACTTTTTATCATCCACAGACATGGATGCTATCAGATGAATATTCACAAAAAGATAACATGAGATACAAATATTAGTAATTGGGACCGACACGACTCATCAAATTCCGAAATGACAACGAACTAGCGACAGACCTTAACTACACCATATGCAAATCATATTTGGGTAAACAGCAACATGTCAGCAAAATCATCTCTACGCACTCGAACTTTCAAAGCTGCGAGGCAAATCCGCTCTCAACGACGCACATTCTACAAATCATCCCAATGGCAAGCTCCGGTGACCGGCACTGCTGAGGAGGAGACACAATCAGCTCGAACGTATTGCACGAATCTCATATCGTACGTCTCCCCTCTACGATGTCTTGTCAACAAGAATACTAACCAATTGATAGAACCTACGACCGTCCATCCTACATCCTCAGCGCATTCATCCCCCGCCAAGCGCAAACATTCTACCTCGCCCTCCGCGCTCTTAACGTTTCCCTCTCCATGATCCCCGACACCACCTCCAGCCACACAATCGGCCTAATGCGTCTCCAATTCTGGCGCGACACCATCACCAAGACACTAGCCGGCACACCACCCAAAGAACCCGTCGCCATTCTTTTGGCCACCGCAATCGACGACCTCAGCAGCCGGACCGACGGCCGCGCCCGCCTCAGCAAAGGCTGGTTTCTGCGCATGATCAACGCGCGCGAACAAACACTCACAAACACACCCTTCCCCGACCTCGCCGCACTCGAATCCTACGCCGAGAACACATATTCAACTCTGCTATATCTGACTCTGTCGTCGCTGCCCCTGACGTCCGTGACAGTAGACCATGTAGCATCTCACATCGGCAAAGCAGCCGGTATATCGGCCGTTCTCCGCGGTCTACCGCTGGTCGCATTCCCAGGCCCCGCGAAGCATCACACCAACCAATCCTCCCTTTTAAACTCTGGCGGATCAGAGAACAGACAAGGCGCAATCACCCTTCCCTTAGATATAATGTCCCAATCCGGCGTCATAGAAGAAGAAGTCTTTCGCAAAGGCGCGGAGGCAGCGGGTCTCAAAGACGCGGTCTTTGCGGTTGCGACGAGAGCGTCGGATCATTTGATTACGGCTAGGCAGATGCTGAAGAATTTGCGCGAGGGGCTGGATGTGGGCCATGAATTTGAGTATGAGGGTGAGGAAGGGCATGATTACACCCCTTCCTACTCCTCCGTGGGTACTGCTGCGGAGAAAGAGGGGTTATCGCCATACGAAAAGCAATTGGCTGAGGTTGAGAGGGGGTTTGGTGTGCTGATGCCGGCTGTATCGACGCAGTTGTGGCTCGACAAGTTGCAATCGTACGATTTTGATATTTTCAATCCGAAGTTGCTACGGAGTGATTGGACGATGCCTTGGAGGGCTTATTATGCGCATAGCAGAAAGTCCTTCTGATTTTGAAAAAAAAAAAAAAAGTGCATTCACTGTGTGGAATCGAGCGATATGGTGTGTCATGATGTGTACAATAGCAAATAGAATACAGATACAGGAAAGAAACGCTTCAAAAGATACACAAAACGGCACTACTCTACAGAGTATTATGCCGGTTACGCTGGTAAATCTGACTGTTCCGTCTCTCACGTTTCCGTTCCTGACGGTGTTTCCGTGAGCTGAAGAATAGTCTTCGCTGGGCGAGTTTTAGGAAGTAGCGGCCGATCATGTCGCGCCTTATATCATTAGCACGGTGTCATATTGAGGTGTAAAGGGGATAACTCACATGAGCATAAGAGTAACGACAAACACGAATGGAACGGCGATTATCCAGAAATAACTGCAGCGATCAGCGGTGTTATCAACACGTATTTGGGAGGGGACTTACGCATCACTGTGGTCCTTTACGCCTTGGAAGTATGCAAAGTTCATTCCAAAGTATCCCTATATTTCGTCAGCATTGATGATATCCCAATCTCCAGTAAAGTTGGAATACACGTACTGTCAAAAAGGTCAATGGAAGAAACAAAGCTGTGATCAGGCTCAGCTGTCTCATGCTCTCGTTCTGATAGGCACCTGGGACACAATCAGGAACAATTCTCCGAGGCTCCTCAGGGCGCTATTTACATACCGATAGTGTTGAAAATGAGATCAATCATATTATCCGCAGACCGTCTCATTTGATCATATCCCTCCGTAATGGTTATGCAGTGATCCAGCACATCGCCCAAATACGTATGACACATAGCGCTGATCGTAATAGTCGATGCGCCAATGCTCTTTAGATTTGGGGTCCCGGTTCCGATGAAAGGAAAGCTTGCAGTGCTTCCGTCTGTCGTGGTATTCGTGTTGGTCTTGCTCAATGGCCCGATATTCATGCTCCCTACACCGGGTGTTTGAACGGGTTGCGAGCGGTGGTCTCGAAGTGCGTTTATGACTGCTACCATTGGCTGCATGGCATTTCGCAGGACCGAAATCTCGGAAGTAAGGATGTACAAAAGCTTTGACTGGTCGATACTGGGGTCTGTCAACACGGCAACTTCGAGATCTCCGATTGCATCCTGATAGGCCAGCGTGACTGGAATAGCGAGGTCAATAATAGCATCTAGAATAGCCTGAACAAGCATGCTCGCATCGCATGATTGGCGTAAAATTGTCTCTGCGGAGCTGAGCCGTCTGACAATCGGGGCTTCAATGTCGCTTGCACTCGCATCAAAGAAAGACAAAACAGTATTGTCGGAATTCAAAAAGATCGAGACCTGCTCCAAGGTGACGCGTAGGCCCTGATTGGCAAGTACTGCATGGCGCTCCATGAATTCGATTCTTTCTTCATTTGGTCCACCCCTATACCGCTGCAATGTGCGAGGCATAGGTGATCTGCTAATAAAGTCACCATTGTTTGCAGTCCCTGGAAGGCCCCCATTGAATCTTTGATCCTGTGCCGCAAACTTGACCTTCTTCCGGTCTCGTTTCTTCCTACCGCTATTCGGAAACAGCAAATCCTTCAGAGCAGCCTTGATAACATTCCACTTCCGTCTCCGTGCAGCCACCGGCTGTAAACTACTCTCATCCGACTCCGAATCACTCCCACCATCAGAGGTCTTCTGATCTCCATCGTCAGAGTCACTATTATTCTCATGATGACGCAGCTTCTCCAGTCTCTGCAACGACATGACAATATACGCATGATCCGAGTACCAATCAACTTTTGTTCGGTTATGCGGATGCATCAAATCCTCAATCGCTAGTCTGTGCAGGTTTTTGTGTCGGCCCAAGATGCGAATGACATCCCAACTCAATCCATTGACGTTGATCCATCGACATTGGACCCAGGGCTCCCGTTCGCGCGCCAGGAATTGTTCTAACGACGTGTTATCTAGAACGTAATGCCGCATGTCCTCCTGGGAAAAATCGACAATCGTGATCTCGCAGATGCGATGAAGCTCGACAGGTAAAAAAGTCCATTCTGAGTCGGAGAGTGGTGATGCCCTATTCGGATCGATCCCCGGCTCTTTGCCAGCTTCCCAGTGTCGCTCGGGGCTGGAGCCTTCGCGGTAGTATGATCGTAAAGTATTCGTCCGCTTTGAGCGTCGCCGAAGCGTAGAGATGGAGTCGACGCGGGCTGGTGCTGAGAATGCGCTGGGGGAGACGGGGTCGTCGACGGGGGAGGGTGAGGGGCGACCGAGCGGGGAGTGGGATTGAGCTTCGATGTCGAGACGATCGGGGGCGGAGTCGGAGGAAATGTTTGTCAGGCCATGCTCAGATGCGTAGTCGTGAGCGTCAACTGCCATGGTGGTATCTGATTTTGGTGGTGTTGATAGAGTTGAGGCAACTTTGGTTCATAACAAAGCATAGCAAAGTATACAGTGCAATTGCGGCGGAGGAGATGCCAGCACTTCAACCAGACGGGAGCCGCATTTGTGTTTCTAGGATAATTTGATGATGGTTGATCATTGTTTATGTCTGGCGCAAACCTGCACGTCGTGATGATAGATGTGTCAGAGGGTAAGGGGCTAAGGCGGGCTTCAGCTGGGAAGGCACAGGGTCAGGGCGCTCTTACATCATGGCTCGCTTCCCCACGCTCCGTCCTTGGCGGTGCTTAACTTGACTTCCTCCATCACATTCTGGGAACATCATCAACTTTATTAGGTATCATTTCTTGATATTGATAAAACACACGCTGCCTCCTATTCCAATCGACAAATGAAACACCAACCCTAGCCATACACTCATCTCAACACCGACCGATGCACCTGAACAAGATAATGACACAAGGAAAGAACTGTACATACATGATGATACATGGCAGACATTATAGTAAAAAGGGAAGAAGCGAAAATATACAAGTACTTTATACAAAGTGAAGGGGATACTATAACAGAGGTCATGACCTAAAATCACGCACGCGCAGTCGGACGAGGCTTGACCGTATATTTCGAGAACGGAAATGCGTTCTGCCTTGACGCATGGGGATAATGCTGGCGATTATAGCTGTTCCAGTCTTCCATGAGTAGAGCTCGCTGTGGCTCACCGGCAGGTTTTGGTGCAGTTGTTCGTTGGCGGGTCGATACTCTGGATTTTGTGATTGTTGCCGATTTCTCCTTGATGATGTCGCGTAGTTCCTTGTCATCGTTGGTGATCTGAGCTCGGATAAAGGCGATGTCGTTGGAAGTCGCAAGAGTAGACATGACTGATTTTCTCGGTGTGTATGAATAGCTGTCAGGGCTAGGAGGTGAAATCGGTTTGATTGAAGGGTCGAGGTATGCACTTTCTCCCTTCTCTATAAGCTGATTGATATCAAGACTTTCTCCGTGCGGAATCTTGGTGGGATGAGATGGCGTCACGCAGTCCATATTCACTTCTTTTCGAAGAACATGGTCAATGTCGACAGCCGAGAAGAATGCACATGATTGAGGAAGATCGTCAATGCCGACTTGCTGTGAGAACATGGCACGGGTCCAGACGTTGGCGATTTGTAGAGCCATCGCCGAACGGTATTTGTCTTCCTCCTTGACTAGATATCGAATCTCATCATGCACGGTAATGGCCAACCGAGCATCAATATTAAAGCGCCGAATGAGAAAGTCCATGGCTGTGATCAAAAGATGCAGATAATCAACACCCGAAGACTGAATAGCCCAATTGATGCGCGATGTCATGAAACTGCCCTTATTGATAAAACGACGCATGAGAGCCTCAGTAATACCAGCCCCCAATGCTGGAGTACGTGGTCGTTCTTGCTCAGCAAATTCTTCCAACTTGTTGAAAACAAACGATTCGGTACCACCGCGCCAGAAAGGTCCATCATTCAGAAGCTTGCGTGTCGTACGGGTGCCTTTAGTCTCCTTGTATAGCTTGGAAGCGATCTGACTCGTCTCTTTTTCGGTTAGTGTAGGATTGAATTGGCGAAGTAAAGTAGAAGCAAACTTCAACCCAGCACCATATATACGGCCATAATTAAAAACTTTGGCATCGTTTCTAGATATGCCAAGGATAGACGCAGTTCGAGAATGCAGATCGGTTCCGGCTGCTTTAGAACCTTCCAAAGTCATGAAACCGATAGCATTGCCTCCATGGAGCTGGAATTGTGCATCCCCGACCAGACTGGCGATCCACAACTCTTGAGAGTCCACATCGGCGCCAACAAACACATACCCTGGAGGAGCCTTGATCATTGCTTTGAGTTCGGATCCAACACGGTTACCCTTGGCATTGCTGGCAGTGAGCCATGTGTTCTCCACAGCACGGCGGGTGATGGTACCCATTGGGATGATTTGAGGGAGAATAAAACCGAGTTCTTTCTTGGCCTTCTCTTGGCGCTTCAAATCATTTTCGTAAACGACTAACTGACTCATGATCCTGTCGCGGGCACTGATCCAATATGAACACGATGCATTCATCTCCAATGCCTCCTTGGCGAGAGCAAATTTGGATGACAGCGTACCACGCTCGAAATACGTAAGATAGCCTTTGGCTAGGGGATTGATGCACCGAGCTTGCGGTCCATCCTTATGCGGTAGTTTATAATAAACGTGTTTCGTGTCGTCCCGAAGTTCTAGATTGGTTTCTTCGTTCATATCACATTGAGTGACCGGCTGATTTTGACAATCAAGGGCCTCCTTTAACGTAACTCTGAACGTCCAACCAAATTTATCAGACCATATAAGTGGATGGCCATCCCATGACAATTTCAGCAGAATTGGGGCAATTCGTGTTCTGACGGTAAGATTGATGTCGGCGTTGCTAGTAGGGAAAAGATCTTTATACCACTTCGGCATGCCGGGTTTCTTCTGTCTCGCTGCTGGACGAGGAGGGTCGCCTTTCTTTTTACCCTTGACCATTTTAATTTCTTGACCAGACCAATCCAACTGACGTAGCCAGGGATCATTCTGGTATTGCTCGGGATCGCCCTTGATTTTCAAAGCTTCGTCGCAAAGCTCAAGTAAACGTTTTTGCACGTCATCGAGACGTTTATGATATGTATTTTCGGCATTTTGAAGATATTGCTCCCAGGTTTCGTTGACAGGCAAGATAACCGACGAAAGATGGCGCAAGGCACCGAAACTGACAGGATGCGGGCAGACTTCGAGGAAATTAGGAAAGACTTTCTTGTACACCCGGTGAGTTATTGCAACATCAGCAGCGCAGTAGTCCAAAAGCTCGTCCAATCGACTCAATATCCCGTCCTTGTCCAGTTCTCCAAAGTAGTCTCTTTGCGACTTGTCGATTGTCACATCACAATGAAATTTGGCGACATCTCGTAGCGAGTTGACCGAGCTTCTTCCAACCCATAACTCTTCCTCCTCTTCACTGAGCATTTTGTTCTCGAGCAACGCCGACAGTTCAACGGCATTATTGTCATTCGCAACCTTATCTCTCAAATCTCTATTTTTCTTGTGTCGCATCCAGGTCGGGCGCTGCTGCGAACACATTCCGTTGACCGCTACATGCAGAGACATGGTATCCACAAAGAAATTGCGCGACTGTTTTATATTATACTCCTCCTGTACTCGAGCTCGATCGTATCCAACATTATGCCCAACGATGATTCTGGGCTTGGACATATCGCCCAGAGGCACCAAATGGCGATCATTCTCCGATTCACCAAGCAGCCACGGCGAAAGCCAGGCGTACCATGCAGTAGGGCTCACTGCACACGCCATGACAGCAAAGGGGCTTTGTTTATACAAAACTTCCGTATCAAAAGTCAAGGCAGATTCGTCCGGCGCATCGACTGGTTCCCAGGAGCCATCACTATTATACTTTGTCCACCCGCTTCGTCTTGCCCATTTCCGTGGCATCTGTGGCGCGTTTATGGTTGCATAAGATTTGGCGATACTGAGGTACGGTTCCGATGCATCCATAGCCAGCTTATGGAAATGTTCGTCCAATGTCTGTCCGACCAGCGGGGGGAAGTCGAATGCGATGGGCTCCGCGGCCTCCTGTGATTTACCGAGCAATTCATGGCGAGACAAGTGATCTTTCGACAGAGCGACGAGCTTTTCATCCGGAGGCTTGGGCTTATTCAAGAATATTTGAGAGTGTACATAGTCACTGAGCTGCTGGACGCCGATTTCGTTGAATCTCGCAGTAGAGGGTACTGTGCGGTTAGCTAGGGGACTGTGTAATTGGCGCTGAAGACATACCAGAGAGCGACCTGCTACCCTTTCTTCCATTATGCGCTGCTGTATGTACGCGCGAGCTAGGTATCGAGTTTCTGATATAGGACGTTTGTGATCCGTTTCGGGGTGTTATCGCGACAAAAGATCGCGCCACTCCCCTAGGGGGACCATGCGCAGACCGTCGCAGCATTGAATGATGAGCACACAATCGAAGCTAGCCCATTGTCAAGTAGTCATATGATGCGCACCGTCGCAGTTTGTCGATGAAAGCCGACTTTCTTTCAAAAGATGGGAGAAAGGTCGAACTATTGGAAGTAGACAAGGTGACTCCCTGGAAGGACCAGATGAATAATGCATGATTTCATTAGGCCCGATTAGGCTGGTGGGGCTTGTTTAGTTGCCGACTAGGTCGAAAACGGCTAGATCCGATACTAGGCGCATGTTCGCCTCAGGAGGGAGTCGATTATCGTCCGATAAGATCTCCTCCTCATCCTCATATTCCTCTTCGTTGTTGTCCTGGTCTGGCTCTTTTCTCCTTCCACTTCATTTTGGGTGTTATTTTATTCGGTTTGTTTTCTTGTTCTGCTGAATTTTCATTCTCAAGCGAACTCGCCCCTTCTCCCCGCCCTTAACCTTGTTAGCGACGCAACTCCAACCTGCAATCAATTTATCACCTTCAAACCAGCCTTGGTCGGTCACAACTGGGTTCAAGGACAAGTCCATTTTCCCTCACCGAAAATGTCGCGAAGGTCATCATCAGGTGTGATTGACTTGACATCAAGTTCCAGATCAAATCGTCACACTGACCTCAGAGTCCTGCGACATCCAGCCTACCATCCTATTAACAACAACAACACCGTCAATGAACCACGTGGTGTAAAACGAAGGAGAGCAGATGGCAACGATACATCGGGCTCCATATACGCATCTTCATCGGCAGATGCGTCCTCATCCAACGACGCGCGACAAACAAGCTCACATGGCGAGGACGATTACATCGAGTCTGTTGATTTGACCGAAGTCAATGATGATTACGCGCTGGCTCAGACTCTCGCCAAACAGCAAGAAGACGCGATAAAAGCGCAGGCAGCTACGGAAAACAAAGATGGGCGTACGACGTTACTGGCGTTCAAGTGCGCTATTTGCATGGATACTCCAACCGATGCAACGACAACAGTGTGCGGTATGTTTGATTATATCCCGTTCTGCTGGATTCAGTACTAATACATGATGCAGGCCATATGTTCTGCCACAAATGCATCATAGATTCCCTACGTTACGAGGAGGGGCGAGCAGACGCCACGACCAACAAGAATAATAAAGGGAAATGCCCTGCGTGCCGCAAACTTCTCACGAGAGCGGATTCACCGGGTCCAAAACGGAGCCTCGTCCCGCTACAGTTTAAGCTGAAAACGCCTTCATGAAGAAATTTGGCAGTCGGCATTATCTGGGATAAGATCGAGTGCAAACTTCCGGACACAATTGAACCCTCATATTCCATCGAGCCAGCAATCACGCCGTTGCCTTCGATGGCATATCATCACGCTTTCTTCGTTGGCTCCGTGTTTGACACTCGCTAAGCCTTTCTTCGAAAGAAGAAGACTACGAAAGGAAGTCTCAGGCTTTTAAAGATACGCCTGAGCCGTTTTCGACGTTCATGCCATTGCCCAGTGTTCCTAGCGTTCCTCCACTTATCGTCCAATGTGGAGTTTCCAGTCAGGGCTTCTATTTTCCCTTTTTCATTGCATTTTGATACCCAGCCGGCGTTGCATTGTACCCTCTATTTGCAGATTTGGATAATGAATTAATGCATGATGATCATATCTTGATATAAGTACCAGCTACTACTCTTACAATAGAGGATCACTATCGCTCCTTATAACCACCTTCCAAGGTATTCCGTCTACTCACACCACCACCCAATTTCCCTCTCAGCATTGCATCACCTTTCTTCCCCAGAACTACCTCCAGCGCCTGCACGAGAGCCGTAGAATCATACCGCATCCCCAGCACAGTCTTGCCATCATCCGACATTATCTTCCGACCATATAGTCGCAGCGTCTCAATTCCCATGGCAGACAACCGTTCGCGATCTACGGATGGTGTTCCCGGACCCTCCAGATGCAGAATGTGCGTGACATATGATGTGTATGGAAGCTGTTTCTTGTCTACTATCGATGATGATGCAGACGGCTCGATAATACTTGGGAGGGATGTCTCCGGGGTGACTAGCGGGTTCGTAGCAATAGATGAACCAGGTAAACTGCTCATTAGAGCGTCCATGCTACGATGTCTGCCGCCATCTCGTCCTATACCTACAACAGCTCCTCCTCTCCCACGACTTTCCTCTCCAGCCTTGACAATAGCCTCCACAAAATCCACCGCTGTGAAAGGCTTTGCCGACGGCCCCGTTTCTCGATCCAGCGAACCATTCAAAATCAGAATCTTGTGGCGCGCTGGACTCATCGCAATTGCTTTGCCGACTCCTCTCAGAATAAGTGAGGGTATGATAGATGTATATAACGAGCCAATACTGTATATAATCGCCTGACTGTCGTTTAGGGCTTCCAGCACTCGCGGATTGGCCGGTGGTCGAATCTCTTGACCGTACGGGTTGATGTACCATATCCGCGAAATGCGGCAAGAGAGTTCTTCCGTGCCGGTTTTATTAAATGTGATATTCTTATATCGCAGGCTGGGCAATGAGCCCGGTATATGGTCATCTTGATATGAAGTGGCATCGTCCATGTCAAGATAATCAGAATCATCGGCGTCTCCGTCAGCTAGGAGCAAGCTTGCTCTCCTCCTGCTCAGTTTTGGTGATCCGGGAGCATTGCTTGGATGTGAAATACTGTTCTGCCCGACAATGACAGACCCGTCTTCAAGAGATGCGGAGATGTGGTGCGAAAAGTTTGAGTTGATAGCTGGGATAACGCGGACCAGATCTGATGATACTCCCCCTATACTGCCCAAAAGGTGAATGGCACTCTCAAAGCTACCAGTGAAAAGACGAGCACCTGTCAAAAACAGGTTTCCGACACTTGCGGAACTAAAATCGAATGTAGATGTAGGTGGGCGTGCTCTTTTCAGAATCTCAAGATTCAAGTAATTGAAAAACGACCGAATCAATTCCTTCTTGGCCGGCGTAATGGCCGACCATAGCGGTGAAGTACCATCAACGATGGACTGCCAATTCTCTCTAGCCGCAGTGGCATCGGCGTTCAGCCTATGGTTGAAAAGAGCTTTTACTGCAGCTCGTTCTGAGTCTGGTGCCGAGTCCGGTATCAATCGTACCAATCTACCTGTAGTCCTGTCAGTGGCATACATCCGAATCTCTTATTGATGATTACTCACTTCGGACATCTCCAATTCCGGGCCCGCCAAATATTCGTATCAGCTCCGATGTTGAGCCACCGTTGTCGGATATGGGGATAACGTAGTTGAGAAGGCATTGTTTACTAGCCCTCACGGTATTGAAGGCATCTACCAAGCTGTTGGCTGCACTTCCGCCAGAGAACACGACAATACCACGGTTATAGGCTGAGTCCTCTATGTTGAGGTCTGCTGCCATGTTGAATAACTGATTTCGCAGGTCGAGTATCGATAATAGTTGGCGACTCGGTTTTTTCGCATTCCCGTCTCTTCTCTGTGTGACTCAAAGCACAACCTAAGGGCGACCTTCAATATAGTACATCAAGACACTCAAATAGAACTTAAAAGTATATCATCAAGGAGTCAGTGAGCTGGAGACTAGGAGGTTGCGGCCATATAGATATATGGAAGGTGCAAAGTTGAAATTTAAACATGGGAAGGTGGAAGTTAAACTTGATAAAGCGGCCAGATTTCAAAATTACCAAAATTACGCAATGCCACAATGAAAATTACCGACATGTATATTAAACATTCAAACGAGACAGTTCACACCTGATCGTAACTGCAATGTGGAGGAATAATTATAGGATATGATCGCCTCGACCTATACAGAGACCTGCTTAACCAATTCAACAGCGCGTTTCGCCAGGGTCTCTGTATCAGGAGGAAACCGACCACTGACATAATTGTATAGTTCATCCTCAACGATAAACCTAGACACGAACAGCAATGAGATTAGACATCAGGATAAGAGCGAAGGTGTTTGCATGATATGACTTACGGCGCAGGACTTAAACTATTCTTGAATTGTTTGTCTGGATTATCCAACACCTTCCGAACCTATTCAGCAATTAGGTGTCAACGAATATCTAAAAGGAAAAATCTCGATCGAGGCGTTTGCTTACAATAGTCTCGACATTATAAGTGCCCTTTCCGTACGTCTTATAATAATCTCCCAAGAACGGCCTGGTCAACCAAAAGATGCTAGACTCCATCACCCCTTGGAGAGCCGTCGTAGTAACGTTATGAAGAACACTTTTCCCATTGGGCAAAGTAGCTGTAGAAAGAGTCTGTACTCCGTGACAGACTGCTGCCACCACTTTCCGACTCGGTTTGCGGGTTTGAGGGAAGTAAGAGGCAATATGTTTCTGTAGGGCTTCAGAGTCTATGGCTTGTCTCACGGCTTTATCGTGCCCACCGGGGAAATAAATCATATCATAGTCGGCGATAGAGAAGTTTGGATCGGACCAGCTCAGGGGGCTTATCGCTGCTGGATCTTGGATCATTTGCTCGTATTTCTTGATGGCATCTTGATTTGCACCCTGGTGAAGCGTTGGACTTCCGTGTCAATTGGCTCCCTGAAGAGCTGATACTTACGAGCAACTTCCCCGAAATTCCTGAAATCATGCGCTCGTCACATCTGGGCGCATTTCCTGCTTCAGTCGCAAATTGGATATCAAATCCGGCTTCTTTGAAGACTGTATATGCCACCGCGGTTTCTGTGTGGCTTTAATATTCAGCTCCATCAACGTACTGGAGCCGATGTCATGCTCTTAAGCGATAACGAACCTGTTGGATCATGACCGTAATCAGCCATGGGAATGAGAACTTTTGTGGCGCCCATGTTGTATGTTGTTGTTGTTGTTGTTTCAACTATATCCCACCAAAGCTACTTTGTCGTTGGAGCACCGCTATGCAGAGTTGCACACAAATTTTATTGGAATTAAGTAATGATTGATGAGTTAGAGAAGGAAGTAGGATTAGGTCGTGGATGATTTGATTCTATTTAACAGAAAAGTGCTACGACGTAGCATAGCACTAGTCTACTCTCGATGCCCCTCGGATGAATACGATGTAATACGGCCGTTCTAGGTATGTAATTTTATCCGTACGTATCGTCAATACAGTCGTTACAACATCTCTGTAACATCGCACTCTATCTTTCTTTCATACTCTCCTGACCGCAGCAACAACAGGCGTGGCATTCTTTTCAGACAATGTTTGTCTGAATTTTTGTCTGGTACCTTCGTCGCTACTATTGTCACTTGCATCACTGGATTTATCCCGGCCCTTATCTAGTGAGAACGTAAACACTAGATATATCTTCTTCTCACATCCCTCCATGAGTGAAAATGATGTTGCAACGGTGTAATCCGGCGCCGTATCGACACATTTATAACCCCGTCTGAGCGGCTATTGCAAAAGCATCCTAGCATTCCCCTAGCAAGCCTCAGAATTCAGTTGCACTCTCAACAGTCTACTAACAATCATTCTAGCGCCGTACATTGGCAAAGGCCAGGGCAAGACATGCCCTAATACCATGGCAACGGCCCAGAAAGCTGCAACTTATATTCGCTTCATCAATGTGATCTGATCGGGAGTGAACCAAGTAACATCGTCATCTTCTTCCTCGTTGGACGCCGGGACTGTATGTTCAGTTTGATAGCGAAGCCGCGTCTCATTGCTGGCCTTCTTGATACGCCGAAACTCCTTCCAATCAAACACTGCGCTGGAGGCCGCAGAAATGATACTGCAAGCATGATGGGCAACGGTACAAATATGGAGGTCAAATTGGCGCACATGCAGGGCATTGTGCCACCCAGCGTAGCAGTTGATATCTCGCCGGAGTAATGCCATGCAATTGCAAACCAGACAGCGAAACCACTTACCATACCGACTATGGGTGATATAATTGCTGCAGCTCTGCTCCCTATCGAAGGCCGATGGCAAAAGATGATGCGACAATGGAGAAGCCTACAACACCCATATGTGACCATCTAATGAGCTGTGTGTTTGTGGCACGTGGGTTGATGTTTGTCCCATATGTGTCAAAGAACAGGATCGAGCTAATGGCAATGAGTTGAGCTGAAGACGCAGTTGTGCATGCCTAAAGTTTGGATTACATCATGTTAAAAACTGAAGGAGAGCCAATCATAAACCAACAAATAGAGGGTCAAGGCTCACCATGAAGAGAATAAGTAGTATGGCCGCTGCACCCCCTTTTCCAGCCACTGCCTGACTCACATATGGAAGAACAAGTCCATTCGCGACTTCTTTGTATGTCAAGGCCTTTGCTCGAACAATAATCCAACAGTTCCATTTGATATGGAGGTATGCCTGGCGACTTGAAGTGTAATACATACCCTTGGGTAAGTTGGGAATCGAGGAGTATTCTCCAACGCCCATGCACCCAGACCAATAAGTGTACCAAATGCCCGTGGAATGGCGAGGTATGCATTTTATCCACATATCCAGGTACGGCAGCAGCTACATAGCAGCAAAGCCCTATAAAATCATTCAGCCAGTCCATACTTTTTTAATTCTTTGATACAGACTGCGACTTACCTTCTGACAGAAGCCGGTGTCCATGATGACAATACGAAAATTCGTTCTTCATCGTGATTGCCATATTTATCAGTGAAACATATCGAGTCTCACACAATACATAATGAATGATCTCAAAAAAATAAAGATTCTTTACTCGTCAAGGTAAGGTACGATCCGTTATAGTTCCCCTCTACACAACTGATAAGCCGAGACTGCATCATACAAACCACCAATCGAACCAATCTCGTTGATTATCAAGATTCGAATAGAAACCAGACTAGTACGGTCATGATAACAGACGTGTGGATGTTATCAGTAACGAAGGTAGCACACAGTCCCCCAAAGTATGTGTATACGACGTCTGCGCGGGGAGGAGGCGATATGTTGATGCAACGACCTAGAAATTCAGAAGAACATCGCAATTTACCACAAAACCGATTTTCAAAGCACTTAGGACATGGGAGGACATAAATTAGATCCCATCAAGGAACTGACTGCACTTGCCGCGCCAACAAGTATCGAGCCGAAACTGGAAATTCATTCACGTCAGAAAAATTACCCTTTTGGGACGTTTAGGGCTTGGATTGCGTACTCTATAACCAGCTTCCTTGAAAAACTGGGGCGGGATGTAGAGTTATCTACCGTAGTTTTCGCGCTGCAGATTCAGTCTGATAACAGTTTAGGTTAAAGTCGGGCACATATGAATAAAAAGAATTGATTGCTACCTGCTAGGTAATGGACGAAAAGCATGTTATCGGTCGAGTATTACTACAGTAGAATATAAAAAACTCGCCCCAAGGCTAGGCAAGTCCCGTTGTGATTGCAAAGCTCACGTCGTCATTAAACGAATAGGTGGCATCAAAGTCATTAGGACCACCATTGCTTGCAAGGTAAAGTATAGCGTTATAGTGGCGCCAGTATCGTGTAGGGTAGCTCCAAGATCGAATTGAGAAATGGTCATTCCCATTTATTCCAGTTTGTGGGCAAAATGTAGCATCTTCGCTAAATATCTTGCTATTGTCATTCGCGTCAAGACTGAGTTGGTAATTTGAATGACGGATATAGCTGCCCGGAGTGTCTTTTGATTCAAATGAGTAGCAGTCGCTGTTACCCAGGCCTGTATGAACGACCCAGCTAGCCTTCTTTCTAAGATCTGCGGCGCTAGAAGATGAAACAACCTGCGTATTGACAGTGGACCCGGTATGGGCGATGAACCGGTTAGTGCAACAGGCCGTTGTTGCACGCAAGGAGATGGTCGAGCCCTTGGCAAATTTGAAATGAGGAGATACGAGACCGGCAGTACCATATTTAGCAGCAACAATATTGGCCTGAACTTTGTTCTCAGTATCATCAGAAGGATATCCAGTCGTCATAACACCCTCGTAGAACGTTCCCTGTGCCCTATCACTGTTGTCACCACCAATCCCAAGAACAATAGCACCCTCCTTATGCATGGGATTATAGTCTCCGCTTGGGCGTGCGCCGCTGTACATTGTTGATAGTGAGCCCGAAGTAGCATCTCCGCCACGGAGAGCCCATTGTCCTGCTTTACCCTTGAGAATCGCAGTCACGAAGCGGGCCGAGATACTCTTGTTGTCATCATTCACCTTACGATCATGGCCAGAAAACAAGCCATTCTCGAGATCAGCCTGAACCCAGGGCCCATTGCCAGAACCCTTGTATCCGCCATTACCAAAGTAGATGGCTTCCATATGACCATTGCCAGTGTCTTTGTTATTTGTTTCGGCGTTTCCGTAATCAAAACAGCATTTATCATTATAGTGCGTGCCGTCAAAGACTGCATACATGCCCTCAGCAGCGTCGCCTGTTACGGAGCCGTTGATTTTGTTATTTCGATAGCCAGTGTAAGGGGAAATGAACACTCCATATGCCTTTGAGCCACTAACGTAGACGGGTGCACCGATTGCGCTGGCTAAATAATCTTTACCACCACTATCTGGGCCTTGATCAGCGCTTCCAGGCGGTGCCTGTGTGAGATGGTTTCCTCTACCGGACTGGTCGTAGATTATGCTTATTAGGCAGGTTGTACCGTTGCAGAACGATTCCTGAGCGCTACTATGAGCGACACCATTGGATAGAGGTTTGATATCGGCAGTGGCACCATCAGAGCCGCGGATCACTTGGTAGAGTGCATCCGTATAGTCATCGTACAAGGCACGAACGGTGCTATGTGCCGCATAACATGGCGTGCCACCGGCGGAATAAATGTCACAAGGTCCGTCAGCTCTGACAGATGAGCACGCGAGAGCAAGGCCCAGTGCAAAGGCGCTGAAGCTGGATTGTGAATGCATGTTGAGTCGAGTATACTCTCCAAGCAATACATTGTGGGTTCGTACCTGAGTAGGCATTGTTATATAGTACTTCATACTCCTATACTCTAGCCTGATGACCGTTACATTGTATCTAGCTCTCCAAAGAAAGAAGATATCCCACTGTATATTGATACGTATATCCGGTGGCGTTTTGCTTGATACTCAAAAGGGAGCTTGGCAGGTCATGTTTACATGTTGGGGGCTATTTGAGGGCTCAGCGACGAGTCAGCAACTCAGCGTGTTAAAAGGCTAAGACGATGCCAAAAAAAGTTCATTAGACATTTTGCAAATATGAGCGTAAATGCTTGGACTCTATATGTATGCCGTAGTGAATGACCATCAAATTTGAAATGCTACAATTTTTACATATTACTATTCAGTGGCATGAGCTACATGGCGTACATAAGCCCACAATATGTTTTGTGATATTGCATTGGTAGATGTGTCAGGCGGCTCAGGCCGAAAATTGCACCTGGAATGTCTCAGATGATTCAATACTTATGAGATATCAGAAATCTGACAGGCAAGCCAAAGTTGTCTAAAAATTGCCTCATTTATATTCTGTAAGCTGAGCTTGACCACGTCTTGTCTCAAAGAGATTGACTGGCACACCTTGGCCCTAATAAAGCTGATTGCGGCCCAGAAAGTTCATTCCTAGATAGAAATACAGAAGACTACGTTACATTACCAGTCCCATGATGTCGTATTAATGATTTTTAAAAATCACCAAGATGGGCCCGTTTGCGAACGAATGGTACATGGCCGTACCAAAACGCAAGATACTACGTCGTGCATCCAGACGATCAAATAAGCTGTGAGGCTCAAGAGCTTTACTCCTCAGACGAAGTTCAAAGATTATTTCGGTAAATGCAACCTCGTACTAATTGGGTGGCAGATGCTCAGTCATTTATTTGGATAGTAGCTCCTTAGTAACCACGGATGTAGGTGCTAGGGTATTGAGAAGCGTTTCCGAGGTCATCGTCAGCCAAAATATGTGACTATTGGTGCTCGGTCGAGCTCGGAGACGCTCGTTTCTAAACTGCAGGGGTCTGCTGATGAGGCATTATTCTGCCAATGATGACGAAGCGACTTGCTCCAATTCATGTAACTGTGCTGTGATCAATATTGCTATCTCAGACTACGATAATTCGAGGTTGTACTGGACGTGTTGCCGACAACACGGATTGGGATCCCTGATTAGGCATTATCAGGCATGAATTTCTTGGCTGGGTTTAAATAATTTCCTTCTTGTAACGAGTCATATCAGTTCAGAGTACCTTGAGGATCAAACAAGATTGATATCCGACAGTCGGATATTGTCGATATGTTGATGGTTGTTTGTACCATTTCGATTAGTCCAAGGCCAACCAGGGATTTTTCAGACGAAAGAACATTAAATTTTATGAATATATAGTGCGCTGGAGGCCCTGCGCCAATTATGTGGATTATGATCTAGATATGGTACTCTTAAAGTAACTACTGTTCGCTTGAACTCGGTTTATGATTTGATCAACATGTTCCAAAATTTGCGCTGAGAAATGTAGGAGACGGCAATTTGTAATATGTCAAATAGTTCACGCTTCCAATATAACTTGTTGCACGTGGCATCCCATTGGTTGATACCAGTTGGCATCCCCTCTCAATATTAAATATTACTATACATAGGCCCTACTTCTCAATCCTCTCTACATGTTGCGTTTCTGCAGCTACAATGTGCGATCTCTTCAAGTCCAAGCGCTCCTTCTCCAGAGTGACAGACACATGATTCGTCAGATATGGAGAAGGATCGCGGACGAAGAGGGCTCCAACAAACGCAATGACGCCAAACGGGATGGTAGACAGCCACACAATCTTGTATGCATCGCTCCATCCCCATTGAATAGCCGTCCTAGCAGCATCGATTACATCTAGCGATGTGTCGGTGAGGTTGCCTAATGAACCGGTTCCGGACAGATAGGAAATCAGTCCTGGCACGTGCTCAGATGGGTATCCTAGCGGTAGCACGGCGTCCGTAACACGGTTGAAAATTGCCGGCGTCGCTTTGTTTTGCAAGATCGTCGTGAATATGGTGGTGCCGATGGCGCCGCCGAGGAATCGAAACGTGCCTAGAAGCCCAAGAGCCAGGCCGATGTTTCGTTGAGGTACGTGGATACTCGCAGTAAGGTAGCAACAAGTGGTAAGCCAGGCAAACGGCATGTTGGCAAAAAATTGGCAGACTATAGCTAGTGCTAGTCGATCTGGAGTACTGAGAGCGAGCAGAGCAGTGAATACAGTCTGGATGGCAATCGCCACCACTAGTTGAATGTGAATATATCGAATGCGATAGGCAAATGTACCAAGGATTGCGCCTCCGATAGAACCTCCAAATCCAGCCGGGATGTTGTAGAACCCTGCCTTGGTTGCATCGCTGGTGTATACGTCCGAGATATTCGCGGGAATCAAGTCAGTCATGGAGATATACACGAGCTCAACCACGAAGATTAGAATCAGCAAGACCGTATATTCGCGGACTTTTGACATGATGTGGTAAGGGAAATTTGGACGTTTCGCATAGCCACCAAAATCCCAGACGAAGGCCAATGCGAAAACCAGGAACCCTAAAATCAATGGAACTAGCACAGCAGCACTCTTCCACGGCTGCGTTATGCCGGCCCATCCAAGACCCAGAAGGAAAAGGGTAAGGCCGGCAGTGTAGAAGAAGATACCAGGATAATCAAGCTCGCGGAGGAGTTGTCTGCGGGTGCGGTCCCTTAGGGGCCGTGATGGTGGCGTGTAGAAGATGGCAGTCCCTACAAAGGCAATGACGCCAGTGATAGCGCCGAGAATGAAGACCCAGCGCCAACTAGCCCTTTGCGCGAGAGTCAGACTGATCAGAGGTCCGAATGTGCTGAATGGGAGCAGGCAGAAATCGGTAAATCCCACCCCGATAGACCGGTAGCGGTTGGGCAACAGTTCAGCGATGCTGGGGTACACTCTATCAATTGATCTGTCAGTGGAGTCCTAAGTAAGACCGTAAAGCTTACACTCACACAAATATAGTCCCCGTTCCTAGTCCCAGAATTACCATGCCAGCTATACATTGGTTCACGCTCTGCGCGGTTGAACCAACAATATGGCCAACGATCAGTAATCCCTGGCCAGAAAGAATAATATAGCGTCGACCAAAGTAATCACTGAGTTGGCCAGCGATGGCAAATGCAACGCTGCCTCCAACGGTCCATCCGGAAACCATCCAATTTACATTTAGAGGAGAGCCCTGTAAGTCCAGCCCAATCCTAGTCAGAATTGGGAATATAGTGAGGAGTGTGAAGCTGAGGCCGGGATGGACAGTGAAGGACAGAAAGAAAATTGCTACGATAGTTGACCGGGACACCTTGCCATCGGCATCACGGTCCTCGAGCGCGGTGCGATGGGGGTCGCCATTGTCATCGTAGATGTGTGGATCGAGCTCTTCATGGCCGATGTCATGCACAGGTGTTGTTGGTTGGCGGATCTCCATGGTCGTGGAATTTGATAGAATGCAACGAAAAGGGGGAGTAACATGTTCCTGACTTAGCCATGTAGGTAGTCCATGTGTGGGATGATATATCTCGAGGCTTGTTAATAACTTCCCTTTTGGGAGGAAAGGACGGCCCGTCCTCCGAACAGCCATCGGGCCGACTATTCTTTGTTTCTAGACCAGTCCATAACATTTGTATCTAGATCGGTGCGGACCAAGTCTACAATATATTTTTCCAAGGTCTGTTAGTAGAACTGTGCTCGGAAACATGGAGAGAAGTTGATGATGGGTTGCTCTGAAAGTATCCTCTACGTCTCTTGCTGTTGAGATTTGTCCTATGTATGAAGATTCGAAGAGTCGCGTTAAACTATCCATACGAATTTGGCTAGCGTTCCTATGTTGCTTTCACCATGTATCCTCGCTTTTTTCGAAAGGGATCATAGTCCATGTTCCTGTGTAATACCCATACACTAGAGGATATGTAGTTGGTATAGCAAATATATAATATGATATACTATACTGTAGCTATCGAGAAGAAGAGCTAATCCGAGTCCCCGGACTTCCCCAGAACCTTATTTCCCCGCATAAGTCACGTGTTCTTCGCGTTGGAGTCCTCGAGATCGTGTATGTTCCTCGATAGAATCAATAGAAAATCCATCGTATCTCTGCTTTTCACAATGTCAGAGCCTCGGAGCTGCGTTCGTGACCAGGCGCGACCACGCCAGGCAGCCCTTTCCACAACCGCCTGCCACGGCTGTCGCTCGTTGAAAGTAAACATTCTTACCTTCGTCCTAGAGCTTCTAACCAATTCTGACCACCGTTTCTGAGCTAGATCCGATGCTCTCGAGGATGTCCCAGTTGTTCTCGATGCCTGAAGAAGAGGATGACTTGTGTCTATCCAGAGCCACCAAATCGAAGATTGCTCGCCGCTCGCCGTAACGGGAGAGATATTTCAGGGCTCAATGCTCCGAGTGGAGAGACAGGACCTTCAACTGACTCCATCAGTCCGGCACACACATCAGATCAAAATGCGGATGATATCCCTTTTGCTGAATTGCACTCTTCAGCCGGAGCTGCCCCATTCCCTCTCTCCTCGGAATTTCCTCCTGTATCACCGATACGTGATGGCCCTGGCCCAAACGTACTCCCGCAAGCGACTGATAGTCTGCACGACTATAACACTACGCAGGATCGACGAAGTCTACCTGAACGCGAAATTGGCCTGTTACTAATTGAGGTTTATTTTTCAAGGGTCTTCTCGGCTTCATTGCTGTATAATCACAAAGAATTTGTAGAATGTTATTGTACTGGCACTCTCCCAAAGCATATTTTACTAAGCACCTTTGCAATCTCGTCACTGTGCGTATGATTGATACAATCGAGAACACAAGAGGGCGGTAGCACTAACCATGAGCAATATCTGAACGGACAGGTTCTGTCGCGCATCTCCGGCCGAATCATGCGGCAAAATCTCGCCTCTTGGTGAGCTCAAATCGTTGCGAGATCGCGGTCGTGAGTGGGCACAATGGGCGAGCGAATTGGTTTTGACTTCATCTGATACGCCTACTCTGGCCCATGTCTGCTCATGTGACGTGCTTAGTCTTTACTGGTTCGCCTTGGGTGAGACAGAAAGGTCGATGTTCCATGCTAGTGAGTCTGAACTTGTCACTCATTATTCTCCGTTAACCTCCTTCTGTAGCTGTCTCACAAACATCATTGCATCTTCTTGATCGCAAGACAAAGTTAGGAGAGATAGATGCCCAGCTTTGGAGCTCCCGCCCTATTTCGAAGGATCGTGTTCGGTGGGCATGTTTCGTCAAGAGCTGTATCACTGAACCGGCCCCCGGATGCCATTTCTTAGATTTGAATCTGGATACAAAGTCAATGATTGAACGAGGGTTCCCACAGCCAGACCGTTTGGAATCAAATTCGACTACTCGCGACGGCTTTGTTGATTGGCTAGTCTGGGATGAGACCTTTTCTCAGACGAGCGTCATATATATGCTGGAAGCTTTTCGACTTTGGTAAGTTTTCTTAATTTCAACATATTTTGTTTCACAGTCCCATGGAACCATACTTGCGCTGGTTTGCTTGTCATGATACTGTATTTTGATGCTTTCATATGGTTCTCACGACTCATGTCAATCATTTACTCAGGCGTAAAACAAAGGAGTATGTTCGAAAACTCGAAGATTCAAGTTACCAATCCTGCTTGGCAACCTTCTTTGAGCTTGACGGCAGCTTACAACAGTTTCACTCGTCACTTCCAAGCGAGTTCAAAAGTGAAAGCCTGATGAGCCGCCGAGATCGTGAACCTCTTCAGCGCAATGCATTCTTCATTCTTTCGATATACCATCTCTCTATAATATTCCTTCATTCGTCCATGGTACCGGCATTGTCGCTCTCGACGGCAGGCAAAGCAATCCTTCCCACCGTTATCAAGATTTCTTCCAAGACCGCGACCACTCACGCCGAACGGTTTGCAAAAATGACCCGTGAATATCTGAAAACAACACCGGAAATAGCGAAGATCCCTTCTTTTGTGGGTTACTGCGCATTTGTGACCGGAATGGTACTTTCAGCAGTCATGACTTTTATTGGTCCGGAAAGGGGGCAAGGCGTTCGACGCGATGGTGCTGTCTGCACCTTGTTATTGTGGGAGCTCAAGGTGTACTGGCCGACCCTACAATGTTTCGTAAGTCATTCATTATTCTTCATTTCGTCGCCTATATATTTATACTAGTCTTTCTCTAGTACCAAGACTTGGAGACTCATTTTCGCCTATCCGAGTTCGAGTATAGCTCACTACTAAACAACGATCTATTTGATTTTCAAGCCCGCGATTCTCCCAAGACAACCGACACGAATGATTCTAGCGTGGCAGCCTTCATTGCGGCATCATGCTACCTCACATATTCCCCTAAATCTGAGTTTATCCACCGACCATATTCTGACGACCATGATCATTCCAGCACTACAGGCACATCCCCCGATACGAATGATTCTAGTAGCTACAACCGAGGTCGGAGTCAACCAATAGATGCTGACTTCGAGGCACTATCCACGTATGTCTCTAATATTGTTTCATCGTCAGATCAGCTTCCGATGAATTTGGATCTTTCAACAAATAGTTGGACCAATCTTTTTACAACTACGGAGGGCGGACCTTTTGGATAAAACTTGCGGGAGACCAACTCTCACACATTGATGTATGTATATTTGAGCCCCTTACGGCGGACTTTAATTTATCAATTCATATTCCGGGCAGGTTATATGTCACTAGCAACGCCAAATAGGAGATTGCCCTGTTTAGAAATTCCAAATATCCTCTAGAGTAGACGAATGCGCAATCCAGATCAAGGCATCTTCGCCCTCCCCCTTCTTCAACTCGGCGGTTTGTCTAATTATCTCTCTTGCCTCCTCCTCATTCTCATGAAAGGTGTCTGTCGGAGTAACCTTGACCCCCTTACCAAACGGTGCCTCCGGATACTCAACAAAATGCATAGAATGAAAACAATCACCCCCTAAAAACGCCCACTTGATTCTGCCATCCTTTCGCTTCACACGTGCCAGCGCGGCCAAATTTCCAGGACAATGTCCCCGGGCGTCAATCAGCCAGAAACTACCGTCCCCAAAGAAATCGTATGCCTTTTTGTATGGCCCCAGAGGTTGCCACTTCTCGGGGGATGCCTCCGGGGATGGAAGTTCCTCTACTGGAAGCTCGGAGTTCTCTTTATGCCAAATCCGGCCGTCAAAGGAGCTAGCAGCTTCTGAAGGCCAGGATTTGGATGCCCAGTCTAGAGTGCCGTGGCCACACAGCACTTTGGCATTGGGGAAGAGATTGCCAACGGGGAAGATGTGATCCCAATGGCCGTGACTAGTTTTTTTTGCACCTCTCAATATATATATATATCGTGTAGGGTGAATGAAACTATACCTTGCGATAACGTATTTGACGTCGTTGGGATCTGCACCCACGGAAATGACGTCCTGCGCAGGGTCTCGCTCGGCCGGGATCGTACTAAAGACCTTGTGCTGCACTCTCTGGATTCTAGGGGGGTACAAGGATAAGTCCTACGTGTGTCTATATGTCAGTTGTTGGTTCCCCCGTAATGATATTGCAAAGAAGCACGGATCTTTTGCGGACATACATGAGCAACCCCCAAATCGAACCAAAGTTTAGTATTAGACGGCGCATGCTGGATGAAAAATCTCCACGAGGTCGCGGAGCTTTTGCCTGTCAGACCAGCAATGGCTGTTGATGCTTGTATCTCCATCCAACCGGTCTCAAAGGCCGCGATGGAGAGGAAGGCGTCGTCAGACTTGGGGGTGGGAAGGGGGTTTGTTTGTTTATAAGCCATTTTTGTCTGTTTTCGTGCTCAATCAATCAATCAGAATAAGAGAGTTTGAATCTTTGATCTGCCAATTTATAGCTGATCTGACCTATAGTTATAGTTCGTCGCGGATCGAGGGGGTCGGCCCGGCTTGATGTGCAACACGAGTTGAAGTACATAAATACCTTGATACTCGCCGGGCCGCCTGTAATCAATTTAAGGACCTGTTACTAACCCCATTCTTCTCAGAAGTTGGTTCAAGTATGCACAAAATGGCAATCTCTTTTCCATTTCCTGTCCCTGATAGTAGCCCATTTGGGGTTTACAATATCCCTTTCGGGATATACAGTACTTCGGAAACAGTCAGTACCCATGTGGTAAAGATAGCAATTCGGATTGTTTTTGACCTTGAATAGATCCCTAGGGCTGGCACTGCTGTCGGAAACTTTGTCCTCGACTTAGATACTTTACTTCAACATGGCATTCTTGCAGATCCGAAACTGGCACGGCCACTGGACGGCATTTTTCTAAAGCCATACCTCAATGACTTTGCGGCACTTCCAATCTCTGATCGCCGAACGGTCCGCGAGATCATCATTCAGCATCTTACAGCTGCTGACTCTCCATTGTTCAAAGCCGGATCTTTGCAGCAGAGGGCATTCATTCCGATTGAAAAGGTCACCATGCACCTGCCTATGCGGCTTACGGACTATACCGATTTCTACTCCTCGTTGGTGCATGCCGATAAGGTGAGATACACAAATCTCGAGGAAACGCAGCTTCTAACAACCAACTCCTTCCCAGGCCGGCAAAGCAATGAACATCCCCATTCCACCGGCCTTTTACGAATACCCAATGGCTTACAATGGCCGCGTCTCTTCCATCGCAGTCTCCGGCACAGATGTTATCCGCCCTAAGGGTTTCTTCCTACGCAACCCTAACGACAAGCACGTCGAGTACCAACCCTCACAAGCACTCGATTTCGAAGTCGAAATGGGCTGTTTTGTTTCCACCCCTGTAGCTCCAGGCGATGTGGTGAATGCTAAGAATGCGTGGAAGCATGTTTTTGGGTACGTCCTATTGAATGACTGGTCTGCAAGAGACGTGCAAAAGTATGAAATGCATCCATTTGGACCGCTTCATTCAAAGAGCTTTCTTACTAGTATCTCGCCTTGGGTGGTTACGCCAGATGCGCTGAGGGGGAGTATTGCGAGGCCGGTGGAATCTAATTCCTCGTCGGAGCTTTCGAGTCATCTACGAAACGATCCTGACAACCACGCGGGCTATGATATTAGTTTTTCGGTGTCGTTATCACGTCAGTATTCTTTTTATGAGTTATCTCTAGTTGAACTCATTCTCTTCTGACTGGTTTGCAGGCAAAAAATCAGACCCCGTCCAAATAGTCCGGACAAACCTGACAGACGCCTACTGGGACTCTCTGCAAATGATTGCGTACCAATCGTCCAGCGGCTGCGGTCTCAATACTGGCGACCTCTTGGGATCCGGCACAACTTCCTCACCTGTAAGTCAATATTCATCCTATATTTTAAGAGATAAGTAATCATTCAACTGTCTGCAGACACCCGAATCGGAAAATCCCAATACTCCCTCCGGATGCGGTTGTCTTTTCGAGGCAAATGCCTGTGGAGAACCACTGCCGCATGTTGCTGGGGAGAAAGTAGTTTGGCTGGAAGATGGAGACCTTCTTACGATTGAAGGCTGGTTTACTACACCCGATGGGAAGAGGGCTGGGTTTGGGCCTTTGAGTGGATTGGTGCAGCCGGCGAGGGAGGCAGCGGTTTGAGGCCAGTTCATGTTAAAATAGGATTTATCAATCTAGTGAATATACTTCTTATGTTTCTTTTCGGAATATATGTGTATCTTCCCACCGTATTTAGTGATAAAACAATCTAAGAAGCAGTATGTAGATTATTTTGCGGCCGATAAATGGGAAACACAGGATCATGAAATTCTTCAAGCCCTATAATATTTTAAACGTTTGCAGTTGAATTAAAAAGAGAAGAGAAAGACCACTCCAGACTTCCAGCGTTCTTCGGTCGTCGGGCCAGCAGAGTTAGGGCTTGTTACCCAGACGTCGGCCCGGCCTTGTACATCGGACCGGCCATTTTCAAATGTTGTCTTAGGTAAGTCACACAAGACACAATGGTAGATAAAATGAATCCATCATTGTTATCGATGAGTTTTGCTGATATCCGGTTTAACTTCTCTCTCGACAAGTGGCCATACATAGTCATGGCTCTTCCTGAACGCCCTTCGCCTGTCTATACTCCGCCGGTAGGTCTTCGGACGTACATGAACGATTTCCGCAAATACATCAACAGAAGACATAGTCTTCAGCTGAAAAAATATGTTGATCTGCATTCATTTTCTATAGGCGTCCATGGCCCAACAAGAAATCTGTTCTGGATGGATTTGTGGCGATATCTGGATATTAAAGCATCAGTGCAACCCACCATTGCCATTGACGAAACCAGAGGGATTGCCACTTTTCCAGAATTTTACAAGGATGCAAGACTCAATTTCGCCGAGAATCTTGTGTCGCAACGGGCTGGTAGCGGGAAAACGGCGATAAAAGTGCTGAATGAAGATAATCTGCATGACGGACCGGAAATTGTCTCCTGGGATCAATTGAGAGATCTTGTGAGGAAATTGGCGGATGCATTGTCTGCTTCTGGCTTGTCAAAAGACAGTGTTGTGGTGGTTATAGGAGGGAACAACGAGATGTCACTTTCCTTGATGCTGGCTACTGCGAGTTTGGGGGGAGTGTTCTCGTCATTCGGAACAGACCTAGGCGAAGATGCATTACGAGACCGACTATCTCAGCTAAAACCACATTTTCTATTCACCAATGTTCAATACAGATATAACGGCAAGACGCACAGCATCATACACAAAGTGAAATCTGTGTGGAACAAAATTCCCAAAGCTGCCAACTCAGAGCTCGTTACTACAACGCCAGTTGATGATAATAGTGAAGACCCATCAACCCAACTGGTGGATTTCCTCAAGAGAGGAACAGGCAAACCTCTCACATTCTTACAGGTTCCCTTCAACACACCCCTCTTCGTCATGTTTTCATCGGGGACAACCGGGGTTCCTAAGGCTATTGTTCATTCCCACGGGGGTGTACTAATCAATCTCAAAAAAGAATATAGACTACATTGCGATTTTGACGACACCGACATCTATTTCCATTATACAGGTATTGGCTGGGCGCTTTGGAATATTATGCTGGGTGCGCTGTTCTGCGGTAGCACGGTCGTTCTCTATGATGGGTCTCCTTTCTATCCCACTGCCCAAGGTTTTCTTCAATGTATTCTCTCCGCCGGGGTGACAGCTTTCGGCGCCGGTCCAAAGTATTTCTCCGAGCTACGGCGCATGAATATAAACGCCAGATCCATGGCGAACAACCGTTTGAAAATGCTTCTGAGTACTGGCGCCGTCCTCACCCCGTCCCTGTCCTCATGGATGGCCGAGTCTTTCGGTCCTCTGTGCCAGGTCAGCTTCTCAGGTGGAACGGAGCTGTGTGGCTCATTTGTCCATGGCACCGTCAGTCTACCGACATACCCCGGGGAGATTACCGTCAAGGCATTAGGAATAGCCGTAGAGGTATATTCGTCGTCCTCACAACAAGGCCCTGGCCTCTTACCAGCAGGAGAGAGTGGGGAGTTGGTTTGTACACAGCCGTTTCCTAACATGCCGTTGTATCTTTTGAACGACCCCGGAAGAAAAAGATACCTAAACGCATATTTTTCCCAAATCCCTTCCATATGGACTCATGGTGATCGCATGATCATCTCCCCTCACACCGGAGGCATATACATCCTCGGCCGCAGTGACAGTGTGCTCAATCCTGCCGGCGTACGTTTTGGAAGCGGAGAAATCTATTCTATTCTCGAGAAAAACTTGGCTGGTGATATCACAGACTCGATTTGTGTTGGTCAGCAACGAGCTGCCGACGAGACGGAAAAGGTCATCTTATTTGTGAAGGTTTCATCACCAATCTCTGATGACAAATGGCTGGAATTGAAAAGGAGGATACAGAAGTGTATAGCCAGTGGTCTTTCACTTCGCCATGTTCCATCTGCTATATTTCGGGTATCTAATATTCCATACAATGTCAACGGGAAGAAGATGGAGATTCCGCTAAAGGCTGTCGTGTCAGAGGGGAGGCAAGCCTTTGTGAAGAGGAAATTCGCGACTGAGGAAATAGCTGTTTTACAGGAATACGTCAAGTATTGTGAAGATTTGGAGGGTAAGGCAGGGAGAGATGGTAAATTGATCAGGAGCAGTTTGTAGTAAGGGTTAGAATTAGGGCTATTTTTTTTTTAATTAGAGATACTGTATTTTACCAATCTTGTACATACCATTACCTTACGGGCGTAGTGGATTATGTTACGCGTACTGTCTGTAACAATCGGTAATTATAAACATGAACATGATTGGACAATTGGTGTAAATTACATCGATGTTAGCTGTTGTGGAGCCTCCCCACTATTCGTTCCGATATGGAAGAATGAATCATCTCAGATCAGTTGCTCTTCAGATCATGACTTTCTGATACAAAGTCTCATGATGAGACTTCAGTTCTAGACTACAGCATTAATCTACAGTTGGTCTGATTTGGTTCATAAAATTGCATTTGATTCATCTAGCAGATGCCTTTGCGTCCTCTACCTTATCGTTTCGCTATCCCACTTACAAGAACGATTCCATCTCGTCCTATATACAAGACAGCGATTTGTCGTTTCACAATGACTGCCGAAAGGGTATTTTATCTCCCCTTATACACTGTGGTTCTAAACCTGACGTCCATTTAGAGCTCATCTGGATCACAGCATCCAAAAAGACTCGTGTGTAAGTCCTATGACGTCTAACGTGGGGAAGTGAGCAGCCATTCTGACCGAATCATCAAGTTGCGCCAGGTGACATTCAAGGCCCAAACGATGCCGGACAAGACATCCACAACATCAAGTCCGCCGCCGCCCACCTTGCCGAGGACATTTCAAGATCCGACACCTCCACGCCAACCTCGGTGATGCAACAAGAGCTCGTTTCGCATCCTGCTCGCGCACATCAATTCGTCATAAATCCACCTTTGACTATAGCGCAATTACATCCTACGAACCCCCTGCACCAGTTCCACCGATGGTTCCAGGATCCACGAATACCTCGTTCATCGGCGCCGGAGACATGTACGTTGGCAACGGCATCTTTACCATCCGGTCGCGTTAGTGCTCGTACGCTTTATTTCAAGGAGTTGGATGAGCGCGGGTGGGTTATTTACAGCAACTGGGGCAGTAAAGAGGGCAAAGGCCAGCAGATTTTCGGTACCGGGTTTGCTATATCTGCGGATGGACGTACGCCGGGCGATATCCATGAAACTGCTGCTCTCAACGAAGGCAATAAATGGGCAGCATTGACATTCCTCTGGTCATTGGTCGAGCGTCAGGTCAGAATCGAAGGCTTGATAGAACCACTATCCCGAGAAGAGAGCGAATTATACTGGCGCACCAGAGAAAGAGGCAGTCAAATCGGCGCCTGGGCCAGTTGGCAGAGTAAAGTAATGTGGTCAGCGGAGCCGGATACACTCCCACCACCAGAGGAACTGCAACATGCCGATTACGACGATGGAAGAAATGAGCTTGAGGCACGCGTCAAGGAGATGGAAGCTCGGTTTGCGGATGTCGAAGAGATTCCATTGCCGCCGTTCTGGGGTGGTATTCGAGTTGTTCCTGAGTCTGTGGAGTTCTGGCAAGGGCGCGCAAGTAGACTTCATGATCGGTTTAGATATGTGCGTGTTGGACAGACGGATCATGCTGTGGAGAATTTCAAGTGGCGGATAGAACGGCTGTCTCCGTGATAGAGCTTACTTTCTATATTTGTACAGTAGGATCATGAATAAGTAGAAGCATGCATGCAATGTCCACTCATGTTTTCAGCATCTTGCCTATTGCGGTGGATATATAGTGGGGGCCTGATTCTTCAGGCATCTAGTTAACGGTTATCTTATCGAACCATCTCCGTTAATCCCATGGAAGTCCCAACAACAGCAACAAACTCAATCGCCTCCAATCCTTCCGTCCCAATCAATCGCATACTTTCGACCATGTCATCTACCGGAGGACCAATCTCCAATTCAAGCCCATTCACGCTTACACGATGGGTTACACTAGCCCTTGCCAGCGGCGCATTCGCGGCTCTCAATGGCTTATTCGCGAAACTGTTCGTCTATCTAATTACTTGCTTTTCTTTATAAGCATCTAGCTAATATGTGAATGTCATCTAGGACGACGACTGAGGCCACCGGCTCCGCCGCAAGCAGCATCGCGCACGCATTGAGTCTGCCCGAGGGAATGGTTGAAGTCATCTTTCGCGCTGTTCGTTCCGCCAAACCCCTTCTCATCCCAATACATAAGACTAACACTCCAACAAAATAGATATGTTTCGGCCTCAACCTCCTCAGCAACTTCATAATGTGGGCCCTCTTCACCCGCGCCCTAACCGCCGCACCCTCCACAACCAAAGTTTCAATCACAAACACATCGGCAAACTTTCTGGTAACTGCGATTCTTGGTATGATTGTCTTTAGTGAGCGGGTAGGTGGGTTGTGGTGGTTGGGCGCTGTTATGATGGGTGGGGGATGTATTCTTGTGGGGATGAGGGATGAGAATAAAGATGATGATAAGAAAGGGCAGGCGGCAGGGGAGGGTGGTGATGACGAGGCTGAGGAGACGATTACGTTGAGAGAAGGGTTTGATGATACTGGGGTTTCCGGGGGACATGCTGAGCCATATCGGGATGAGTGATTATGAATATGTATAGATAAGATGGTCTGTGTATATATAAGTCGTATTGTCATTGATCATAAATCTATTGATTACAGGTCCCAGAATCACCTAACCCGATCTTCCAACTCCACAGGATCGTGCTCCTCAGTACCTTCGAGAATATCATATTGATGTTCATCTGTGTCCTCAGCTGGGCGCTCATTCCGTCCATGTCTCCCCCTCGCAGATCCGTCGAGTCGAATGCTTCTCGTCTTGATGAGTCGTAGTGTCTGGCCTACTTTCTGTAGGAACGACCACACTTTCTCTTCAAGAGTAGCGACTGCGCCTTCGTTCCCCCCATGACTTCCCATTGCGGTCGGTCCGTTTGCTGTGGTAGCATTTTCCTGCGCTTCGACCTTGAATTGATACTTGAGGCAATCTTTGACCGTGACTAGACCCATCAGTTTTCCACGTTGCTCAACAAGAATGACACGAGGGCCCATTTTCTTGAATAATTCCATCACAGTCTCGAGAGGAAGTCGAGGGTGTACGGAGATTGGAGTATGGTCAACATATGGCGTAAAGTCTACGGTCTTCGATCCGGTCGTGTTTTCCAATTCGTCAAATGTCTGAGGCGCATCTAGGTAAGGCCCTGGTGTTCTAGGGGCTGGACTGTGTATCCTGCTTGTAGCTGAAGCGGTCTCGTGAGTGAATATGCATTTCGCATTTGGCGATATCCGTTGCACCCGTCTCGCTTTGTTAATGGCGTAGCGAAGTTCTGTACGGCCAATGTATCCGACCACAATTTTGCTGGTTCGATCCTCCACGATCGGGAAGCCTTGGAATTTGTTATCGTTCAACAGATGCTCTGCTTCACGCACAGGTAGGTCAAATGCTGGCAGAGACAGCGGATTGCTGGTCATGGCGCGTGAAACAGGGACGTTGAAGACATGTTCTTCTTTGTTGTCTAGGAATGGGAATCCATTGAACCAAATCATTCGATCTGCAATACCGCCATTTCCGAATCGTTCACTGACAGCCTTGGTAACTCCAACGACAATCTAAGGCCAGTCAGTAATCTGCATATGTATAGGAAACTAGGAGCTTACCATAGTCGGAAGAATATAGACCAAAGCTCCCGTAAGTTCAAACATGATAACAACAACAGACACAGTGAGATGCATGATTCCACTGAGTGCTGCTGCAGCACCTAGGAAAGCATACGTCCCAGGTGTAATGCAAGGAACATCCGGCTCGCAGGCAGCAAAGAAACTAGAATCCGGAAAGGATTCATGCAAAGCTTGAACAAGAATACCAACCATCCTTCCAAAAGATGCGCCTATTGCCATTGATGGGACAAAAATACCGGCAGGGACTTTGCATCCGTAGGAAATGATGACTAGACCAACGCGAAGAATGGTAGCAATCAGAAGCGAAAAAACCATCGACCAGCGATTTTGTTTACTAGACTTATCAGAACAGTGCATACAGTTCAGGCTTCAAAACTCTACTTACTCGCAAATACCTTCATAGTTGTTGTCACCTTCGCATTCCTTGAATAGCACCTCCATAGCTTGTGTCATGTTGATTCTGAGAAAAATGTTTGGATAGCAGAGCAATGCAGTCAAGCCAGCAAGGACCACAGCTTCTGTCACAGGGTAAGACCCCAGATACTTCTTTCGAAAAGCCGCTACTCGTAGATTCCATTTTATGACTAGGGCACCATATAAACCGCCGAAAACACCGAGGATGACGAAGAATATCAGCTCGAAGAAGTGCCATGTACGGTCATACTTGACCTGAAACATGACTAGCTGGCCGGTCCTAAAGGGGTTCATAGCCTGTGACTTATCAGATGCTGTCACTGTACAAAGAGTCGTATAACAAGCTTACCGCTAACACGCCAGTTGCTATCAGAGCACAAAAGTAGCTTCTCCAAAGAGTCTTGAGCGGGAAGTAAGTCGACATTTCCTACGCATGTGAGTAAGTCCACACACAACCTTGACATCTTAAGACAGACGTACCTCGAGAGAAAATAAAACTCCGCCAATTGGACTACCGAAAGCAACCGCAACGCCTGTACCTGCCGAAGCAGTCAAGATTTCCCTCGTTTTGGCTGCGTTTCTTCTGTACTTGTTGAAAAATCGCGATATCACATTCCCAGTACAGACGGCATAGTGCACACTTGGTCCTTCCTTTCCGACCGATAGTCCAGAAGCGATCGACAGCGGCAGGCCAATCGATTTGATAGAGAGAGTAGTTGCGCTCAGAAAACCCTTCATCACAAACCCAGCTATGATACATTTGATCTCTGAAATTCCGGAGCCCGCTGCGTACGGCGCGAATGATTTGACGAGGAAGGCAGACATGAAAGCGAACGTTATCTTGAAAGAATTAGCTATGGCGATCATTGTATACGTCATGGAGAACGTACCGCAAAAAGGAAATACACTATATAGTTGAACAAGGCATTACCACCCCATCGGTGCCACTCCGGGCAGCCTGAAAATCAGTCAGTATACGACCGAAACCGCTTCCAAGCTATACCTACCATTCTCTGCGCCCCAACAACAAAACTGCTCATTCAAGTAAAATGCCGTAGTGCAATGTCCAAGCTTAATGTCCGATAGCCACTCTGTCACAATATTGAGAAGAGCAGCATTGAGTCCAATCGCGGCGCCAACGAGCGTCACAACAAGCCACGCCTGGCCTGCATCGTAGGACTCCCATAACTTTCGGCGCCAACCAAATGTTCCCTCCCGATCCCAGAAGCCATGCCCTTCTCTTCTCCGCGCCCGACGACGAATCTGCTCTTGTACCTCATCCTGCACCCAGTCAATCGTCGTGAAATCTTCATATCGTTTGATTTCGTTTATCTCTTCCGTTACCGCGGGATTCGGATGGTTCGTTGTAGCTGTTGCTCCGTCTCCAGCCCCATTGTCGCTCTGATCTGAGACCGAGAACCCAGAAAGCCGGCGCGAGAGTCGGCTTGGTGGATCGATAGGAGAGAGGAACCCATGAGGCTGTGCGGAGCTGGATGATACGCGAGGGAAGGTCATACGTATAGCGTCGAGGGGGATAATCGCAATCGCATGTCGAGAGGCGGAAGCCTAGACCCGTAGGGGACTGTGTTCTGATTGATTTGATAGCTCCGCAGATGTAGTAGTTGCAGGTTTGTTGAAAACGTCCAATAAACGCCAATACGCTTGTGCTTGGAGACACTTCTTGAATGAATCGAGATTGTTGTTGATTGTCAATTGATGGGTTGATGGTCACATGAAGGTAGTTGTGGCCGCGTTCAACGACGGCAACCTTAACGTGGACGCCGATAAGATAAGCCTCTCATCCTCGACTCGACTTCTCGACTCTAGATCAGAACAAATGCTTCCATAATTCAGAAGAACAGCTTCAGTTGCAGATTATAAATGTATACACGAATATCACTTTGACAGGATTATCTTCAAGATTCATCTGCGATTCGAGCGAAGAACTCTTCGAAATTTGGCCTAGAATCTACTGGTCCTACTTTAATTCTCCGAGAGGCGCGTCTCGACCATCACCCCATTTCTCCCTTGTTGCAAACTCAGTATAACACACAGTAACTCGACGAGCTTCAACCTGAAAGACACATATACCTCTGATCATTCATCAAGAATACGAACGCACCAGGTCCGGCAGGAAATCTACTGAGCTCGACGCGTCCACGCCGCCACTATATCGAATTTCGCGATGCCTTCGAATAATCAGACAGATGAAACCGACGCTACAGGCCAGAGTGTTCTACCTCGTATGTACCAATCTATTTCTTGAAGCTTTCCTTCGTATGATTGAAAAAATGCTAATTCCATATTCTCGACAGTCGCCAGGATAAAGAAGATCATTCAATTAGACGAAGATATAGCACAATGCTCGCACAATGCAACGTTTCTTATTGCAATGGCTACAGTAAGCTTTCTCTGATATGCTACTACCATTTATCAAGTGGAAATTGATAATAACCATAATCTATCTTTTCAGGAGCTGTTCATTCAATACCTCGCCGAGCAAGGATATAACGTCGTCAAGTCGGAGCGCAAGCCACGAAAAACCATACAATACAAAGATCTCGGTACGCACACGTTATATTTCTAAACGTCAAAGTTTCGCCACTTACTAACTGACTGTTCTACAGCGACCGCAGTCTCGCGAATCGATAACCTCGAATTCCTCGCCGACGTGATCCCCAAGACGACAACCTACCGCCAATTCAAAGAAAAGCGAGCTCGCGAAGTAGCACAGGACGTGCCCGAGATAGAAAAGGGACTACCAGGTATAAGTGCTGCAGCGGCAGGACAGAATGGCGTCGCTCGTTTGCCGGGAGGACAGACCACGCTCTTTGCAGCGTCGAATGGGAGCAGAGCTAACACTGCGACGGACAGTCCTATGCCCACGGTGTCGATGATGATCGATCCGACTACGGACACGGAGTCCGGTGCGAATGGCGATGTGGAAATGACTGAATAGTGCTATTGAAGGAGAATGAGAGAATATTGGGATCAATTGGGTGAGGAGTTTGGCTGTTCATTAGAGGTAGTTGTTGGCATAGCTCGGAGTTGCTGTATTATCATTAGTGAACTGGACGTTTAGAATATTCAAAAGATAATAAATCATGAAGCTGGGGTGGTTATAAAGAAGAGAATATGCAGTAGTTGGCTGTAGTTGAGAAGGTAAGAGGCCAGCCAATCAGACGCAAGATGATTGATCCCGGGTGCTTTTCGGGAAGGAAGGAACCTCACCTCACCTCCAAAATCCTCGTGCTTCCGACGCCAGACTCTCTTCCTCACCTCGCAGTCACTCACCACTCCACGCACAGCAACGCAATTGCCATCCCTCAATTGCGTGCACTACATCTCCCACGTCCGTCTCCACGACATTTAACTAGGCAGCCATGTCTCCGCAGCTCTCCTCCGCGCTCCTGCGCACCTGCGCCCGTCAGCAACTGCCCACCACCGTCACCCGCTCTGCTGCCATTGCCGCTGGTCAACAACGAGGCGTTGCCAATGCCGGTGCCAAATTCGAGTCTCCCTTTGCCAGCTCCGAGGATCCCACATCGACCCTGAAGATCCCCAACTTCAAGAAGTACACGTCCAAGAGCTCGCCTACGACGAACAAGGTGTTTTCGTACTTTGTGGCTGGAACCATGGGTTTGGGATCTGCCGTTGGTGCGAAGGCTACTGTGCAGGGTGCGTTTATGCTTTTGTCTGCTTAGTGTTTTTTTAGAGCCGGCTATGGTGGTATTGCCATTGCGAGCAATGGATGAATATCTCTATATGGGGTGGTGTGTTTCAGTGACGGCAGGCTAATATAACATGACACAGACTTCCTCGTCAACATGTCCGCCTCCGCCGATGTCCTGGCCCAGGCCAAGGTCGAAATCGCTCTCGGCTCCATTCCCGAGGGCAAGAACGTGCGTCTCCTAGTCCTCAGCGAAATGAACAATCACTAATCTTGGCGTCGAACAGGTCATCATCAAATGGCGTGGCAAGCCCGTCTTCATCCGTCACCGTACCGGCGACGAGATCAAGGAAGCCTCCGACATTGACTGGAAGACCCTCCGGGATCCTCAGCCCGACGAGGACCGTGTCCAGAAGCCTGAGTGGCTTGTTATGCTTGGTAAGACTACACCACATATCAATCCATCTTTTCTCCTTGTATACTGATGTTTGCAGGTGTCTGCACTCACCTTGGTTGTGTCCCCATCGGCGAAGCTGGTGACTTTGGCGGTTGGTTCTGCCCCTGCCACGGTTCTCACTACGACATCTCCGGTCGTATTCGCAAGGGTCCTGCTCCCTTGAACCTCGAGGTCCCCGCATACCAATTCCCTGACGAAGACACCCTCGTCATCGGATAGACAGCTCTTCCTGCAGGAAACAAAAAAGCGAAAATTATAGAACCCACACTTCTCACACCAAGCCATCCAGGTTTCAATAAACAAAGTTCAATTTGCACCCGTCACTGTTGTTTTACTATTGGTTGTTGAAACTCAATCCATTTCCTTTGTCATACTACTACTATTACTTGCTACAAGAGATCCTAGCGCCTCACTTTTTTTGGGACTTGTTGAAGCTATTATAGAAGAGAGAGGAGAGCGCTAAATGTACTATTTTTTGATATACATATATATTCATTTTTCTTATTTGATTCCTTGATGCGTTACGTAGGTAGTCTGCGGGATTGATGTTTTGGGAATTTACAGTGGTACTTGTGTATACGCAAACCATCTTTGCGTCCGAGGGAGTTGAGTGATTCTACATATGCAAATACAGACCTCGGGACATGGAGTGTCAGCATCGTCAGCTAGGTACAATTGACTTTTATGCAGCGGTCCCATGCGAAGATGTTATAATGAACAAATCCAGAACCTATAATCCAGAGACAGAATTGACATATTAACATATTCAAATTTTTATCTTCTATCTATCAGTCCACGTCTGTCCGAGCTCTAATGCTGGACAAGAAGAACTGACAATAACCTATTCATGTCTCAATTGGTTGATAGATGAGAAGCTAGCTAAAGCTTCATCTGCATCAAACACAACCGGACTATAATGGAGTTGAGAGGTGTCTATAACAAATGAAATAAAAAGAGAAAAATATTCCCGCCGCCTAGTTTTCACCGTACCATAACCCATCCATACCCATACCGACCCATAAAACCAGGCTTTGATATTAAAGACCTGGGGGAATCTTTTGGGCAGTGTCCCTTTTCAACTGAAAAAAGGGTTGCCATGTGATGCAAAATGCAATGTGGAAGGAAAACACCGTGATACGCCTTGCTTCAATTCGCAGTCCAAACACCTCGGCAGAAACAAATAGCATCCCAAATATGATACATGCTGAATCGAAGCAAACTCATATATCGAATATCGCAAAAAAAATAAAAATAAAAATAAACCGCTTCAAGACGCCTACGTAGTAAGGCATCGTCGAGAGCTGATGTATATGTGAATCTGTGAATGTGGGAGGTACCAGCCCTCGTCTGCCAGCCACGTAGGTCGAGTCATTAGAAATGGTGTAAGAGTGTCAATATACGTAGTTCGGATAAGAAGATTAGAAGGTGGCGATCGGGGTAGCGATGGTGCTACCACCAACCATGTCGACGATCTTGCCGGCGACAGCGGCGGGGTAGCCTCGAGAAAGCATCTCTTGGACGACGCCAGCGGCGCTGGGGCGCTCTTCAGCTGCAAGGAAAGCACGTGTCATTGCTTCGTAAGTGCTGGGTTCGCGTTTCTCGATGCCGACACTGTTGTATATTTCATAGGCTTTGGAGATGTTGCCCTCGGTAGCCCATCCTTGGATCAAGGTGTTGGCGATGTAGGGTGTCATCTCGATGCCATGGCGGCTCATGCTGTCGACGAGATCGCTAGTGGATGAGACTTGACCGTTGGCGACCATGGCTTCGAAGAGAGCTTGGTACAAGCATGGTTGCACACGAACATCTCGGTTGGAAACGACGCTATCAAAAAGAGCACGAGCACCATCCATGTCATGGAGGACACAACCCTTGGCATGGATCAGAGAAGCGTAGTGCACTGCCTCTGGTCGTTGGCCGGATGCCTTGATAGACTCGAGGACCTTTTCAGCGGCTTCCATGTTGACAGGCTCCAATGAGGCGTGAGCATCAATGAGAAGCTTGTAAGTATGCATAGTAGGTTCGATGTTGCGGGAGCGCATTCGTTCATAGTAAGCAAGAATTTTGCTGCGGTCACGTTTGGTGTTGAGGAAGTACTGGATCATGGAGTTGTATGGAGCAGGACGAGGCTTGTAGTTAGGCATAGACTCCATTTCATCAAACATTTCCTCGGCGAACCGCTCATCACTGACTCGGCAGAGAGCATTAACAATGGTACCATAGGTGACACTGGTAGGTCGAACGCCGTTGGAACGCATCTCGGCAAAGTAAAGAAGGCAGTCATCAATACGACGAGCCTTGCCAAGCTTGCCAATAAGTGCATTGTACAAGAACGAAGTCGGCTCGACGCCTTCCGCAATGGCCCGGTGGAAGATCTTGACAGCTTCGGTAGCCTCATCGAATGTCTTGGTAGACTCCTTCAACGTGGTGATGTATAGACCGAATGTGTTCGCGGACGGGGCAGAGCCGATTTGCAGCAACTCCTGGTGATACTTAGCGGCTAAATCACGCTCGCCTACCGTCAGACAAGCAGCGACCATGGCATCCAGAATTGAGCTCCAGCCGTATCGGACAGCGCTGTACTGAGGAAGGAGAGGAACGTCTTGTCGGGCCATTGCGAGAATATCGTTTGCGAGGTTCATGCGACCACATTTGGCAGCGGCATTGATCAACTTTGCGTAGGTGATGTAGCGTGGGTGGCGACCAAGACGACGAATGTTACGCAACTTAGTCAAAGCTTCGTTGAGGTGAGATTCGATGCGCTTAGATGTTGTTTCCAATTCGTCCGAAATAATTGTAGATCCCCGGTAGTCAGTCGAGTAAGCATAAGGATCATAGCTGTCTTCTGAGCTTGGAGTCGAGGGGTTGACCTGGGAGGAAGTCTCCGAAACAGGCGTATACCGGCTAGATCCTACAGAGGACTGCTGTCTAGCAACGGGAACAAACTGGTCTTGCCATCTTCTCACTAGATCAGGGCGGCTCTCGGAAAGCTTGAGGATGGCCTGGTCGACCAAACGTGAGGTGTAGACATCTAGAGGAACAACGGTAGACAGAGCAACATCGACCATGTGAGCGAAGCGAACAAGATGAGGAGCGTTGAAGGCAAACTCGTTGATAATCATACCGGCTTGAACTTGAAGAGCAAGGGTCAGATCATCAACGCTGAGTTGCGAAATACCCATGGGACCTAGGCTGGAGATAGCATGCTCAGCAATAGGGGAGACCAATCCGCCATTCTCGACCATAGACCGGACCAAGGTCATAGCAGCAGGGGATGAAATCACCATGCCTGACTCCATCATGAGGACACGACCGAGAAGCTCAATGGCCTCATCGATCTCTTCCCGAACGGGCAGTTGAACATGTTGTTGAGCAGCAGTGTCTTTGCGAATACGGCCAAACATCTTGCGAGCTTCCATCAGACCCTCCTCGACGTGACCACTCTTGATAAGGGCGACGGCGTACATAGTGGTAGGTTGAATCAAGTCTGAAGTTGTCTGATCGAGGTTGCTCAAGATGCCCCAGAAAGTACGTGCAGCTAGCACGTTACCTTCGCGAACATGCAACGCAAGCATGGGTACCGCCGAGCCAATAGCATCCGCGGATTCAGCGGCAAGCCGGTCATACGACTCGACAGCCACTGCGGCGCTTCCGGCATCAGCAGCAGCCACGCAGATCTTAGCCATTGCTTGTTGCAAAGCAGCATGCTCAAGTTTGCTTGTTGCCTGTTTCACAGCTTCCTCAAAGTTGCCAGCATCAATAGAAGACTGGACGAGAGCGTCGCGGATGATGGTGGATTCGACAGCCTCCAAGCGAGCTGCCTTGTCTTCCTGAACATTGTCGTAAGACGAGCGAATGCGTTCAAAGAAGCGCATACCGCCCTCGCTCTTTCCACAGGAGAAATAGGCACCGACTAGAGCGGCGTAAACTTGTCCATCCCGGCGCTCCACGATGCTGAAAACACCGTTGTCGTCCGCCATTGCAAGCTCTCTGTATTCGTTGTAGCATTCGACTGCACTCTTCAGATCGCCAATCTTGGCGAATGCGCGAATCATTGAAGGGAAGATGGCTGCGTGAGGAACCAACTTTTGGGTTTCCATGTGAGCATAGATCCTGATCATGTCTTCAACGCGACCTTCTTCGGCACATGTGATGATCAACGATTTGTAAACTTCCAGGGGGAAGACCATTTCGTTGTGTCGGCTGGTTGCGGCATCGAAGAGCTTGAGGGCGATAGTGAGCGAGTGATCTTCCGAGACGAGTTCCTTTTCAATTTCACTGGAACGGAACAGGAATTTGCCAGGTTCTTCCATACCACCGAAACGAATGCGCTGCTTCTCGAGAGCGGCTCCTGAAACAGAAACCTCAACGGCTCGCGAGACTAGCACTGCAATGAGAGTCTTGTAGGTCTCCTGGTTTGGCATGACACGGCGGCGTAGCATGTCGGAGTAGACATCGAGTGCCTTGGGAACGGCATGATAAGAATCAGTGTGCAACTTGATGGCAGCCTGGAGTAACGAGTTGTATGCTTCAACGCTAGGGGTAACGCCATCTCGCAGGATCGCTTCGAAAGCAGCTGGGATCTCAGCATATTTTTCTTCCACTGCCAATTGAACGACTCGGCCAGATGCCACAATGGATTTCTCCGCGTTGACATCGACCGTCAATTCGCGAGCAGCCGAGTCAACTGCGTTCTCATCGGCAGCAACAACTGTTGCTGCGTCATCCTCGGCTTCGGCATTTTCCTCCTGAATCTGAATTTCCCGAGCAACGGCTTCTTCGACCTTGGCGCTCACATCGACATTGACGGCGGCCTTTTTCAAATCTCGGGGCGACTTGTCCTCCGGGAGGTCCTGACTCTTTTCCGTGACTTCATCCTTCGGCTTCCATCCTATACGGCGCTTGAATTGAAACTGTCTCCAATCGCTATCGTCGCCTGTTTGCTGAGCATGTTGCCAGGCAGCATAGTATGCGGCTAAACCCGAATCTCCAGAATTGGAACCAGCTTGGCCGGCTTTGGCACCGGAACCGGACGAACTCGAGGCGTTCTGGAAGGTACTCTGGAGTTGGGATGTGCGGTGGAATTTGAGGGAGTTGGTGGCGAGCGGATTAAGGGTTGTCGACGACGAGGGGATGGTCTGGGATGCAGCAACTACCGACTGAGCGTAGCCATGGGTGAAGGCTTTGGCAAAGTTCTGTCGCGCGAGGTGAGTAAAGGGCTTAAAAACCATTTAGTTGGCTGGGGTCCTCTTCCAGGAGAAGAGGAGACTCTGTAATCAGTCAGTATCTGATGAACTGCTGGAAACGCGATTCATCTGACGAACCTTCGGACCCAACTAAAATATCCCGTGCAGGTTCATTTGACGACTCAATGCCGTCAAAGGAACGCGCAAAAATATTTTCGAGGTCAACGATAGAAATGAGGTACGAACGAACGCGAGTGATCACGCGAGTGCACAATTGACAAGTGTTATTATGTATGAGATTAGAAGTATGGTAAATTGTCGTGTGTGTACCTGCTCCGTGGTGAAGAGTGGAGAGGTCGGATCGATTAATGGATGAGGAGAAGAGAGGGTAAAGAAGGAAGGGTTCAAGTATGCGTGTCAAGGAAAGGACGGGGGGGAGGGATCAAGATGGTGATATAGTGGAAATCACGATGGGAAAAGGATAGCCTGTCTGCAGCAAGAAACCAGATGGATGCCTGGAAAGAGGGGCCGCCAGGATTGGGGGCATCTGATTGGCCGAGGAGTCGGAGTTAAGGCTTAGCTCGACTGCGAAAATTCTAGTCGCGCGCTAAGTTTTACTTCGACGTGCTTCGATTTCAGCTACAATGACACAGTCTGGAAACACAATTTGGTTCACGATCGACAGAATATTGACGATAAGAAAAACCGAAGAATTCGATCCATCAGATGACCAGAATTGGCGGGGGATCGGACGGGCAGCGTGAGAGAGACACCAATGGCAGCGAGTCGATCGCGAGCGACAAGGGAGAAATAGGGATACTAGCCGGACTGTGTCCTTTTCTCCGAGTGGCCGAGCGAGCCTCAGGCCGCGCCGAACCGAGAGTGACTCAGGCCACGTCCCGGCTCATTTTCTTCTGACAATCTCCGGAATGTGCAACATCCGTGGAGAGTTAGTTATACGATACGCTTACTAATCGGCGATGCATCAATTAACGTTAACTACCTAGCTACGGAGTATGAACAAGATAGTACTAATGACGTCGTCTACATATTACAGTACTCCGTAGTATACTGCCTCGCTCACGACGATGCTCGGCCCCGAAATGCAGTCGATGCGATGAAAGTAGTGTCTTGATGCGACACTTCCAATGGGCAACAAACAATCGTATCCTCCTTTTTAACCACAATACACAATGCTCTTGAGAGTAAGACGAGCATGTACCACTATATAGTTATAAGCCGATAGTGCCCGGGGAGACGAATTGAGCAAGATGATCAATCAGTTAAATTGACGGATCTGGATCTCCAGGCAGGTGTTACCCCGGCCCGCCAATCAGAGGCCGCGCCTCCCGCGATGCCCCTCAACACCAAAACAATTCAATTTTGAGATGACAACAAATGCAAGTCCGACTTGTACATTTCATCAACCTCTTCATGATAAGGACAACAACGCTCGGTTGTGTATCAAGTGAACCAACTTGAAACCCAAACCACCCATGAACTTTTGATCAGCCTGCCGTCCGAACTCATGCCCGTCCATCCCAGCGCAACCACCGCTGTCTCAGCGCCGGGCAAGGTCCTCCTCACTGGAGGCTATCTAGTGCTCGACCGACACTACACCGGCACCGTATTCGCCCTTGATGCTCGAATCCATGCCGTTGTCCAGCAGCTCCAGCGCGACCGAAAAGGCTCCAACCAGCCCGAAACCCCGCCAACCACAGATGAAGCCGTAGATAGCCAGCCCGAGAGCGTTATTGTTCGCTCACCACAATTCATAGATGCTATCTGGGAGTATGGCGTACAAAGGTGTGAACAGGGTGGTGGAGTTAAAGTCACACAGCGGAACGAGGGGTGCGTTTCGCGGCTCTATTCATTTAGTTTCAAGAGTTAACGTTACTAGTCCGAGGAACCCTTTTGTTGAAACATCCTTAAACTACGCTTTGACATATATCAGCTATATAGCCGACTCGAAAGATCTCGGTTCTTTGTCCGTTACGATATTGGCAGACAACGATTACTATTCAGACGCCAACCAACCGGCAAGTAACAGCCATCGAAACCGCGGCGCATTCCGTGACTTTGGTGTCAAACTACAAGATGCCCACAAAACAGGACTGGGCTCGTCGGCTGCTCTAGTTACGGCATTGGTCTCAGCTCTTGTGATGCATCGTACCATGCATCCGGATGATCTACTTGCCGTTAGGGACAAGTTACACAACCTAGCCCAAGCTGCACACTGTGCTGCTCAAGGGAAGGTGGGCTCTGGATTTGACGTGGGAGCTGCCGTCTTTGGATCGTGCTCCTACCGACGCTTTTCTCCTTCCATTCTTGAAGGTTTAGGTGATGCCGGATCTCCTGGTTTTGAAGAGAGGTTATTTTCAACAGTGGAAGACTTGGATTCTGCGAAACCGTGGGACACTGAGTTCATGGATGTTGGTATGAAGTTGCCACCTGGAATGCAAATGGTTCTCTGCGATGTCGACTGCGGATCACAAACACCGTCCATGGTCAGAAAGGTACTCGAATGGCGCAAGCAGAATAAAGAAGAAGCCGATCAGCTGTGGGATAGTCTACAGGCAAACAACGAGAAACTCCGCCTGGAGCTTCGACGCAATGCTGGAAATCGAGCAGACCCGGAAACGGAGGCTGCTCTCGCTGCCGAGGTGTCTAAGAATGCCGGCATACTGATTCAACGATCACGAAACTTGTTAAAGACCATGACCGAAAAGTCTGGCGTACCTATTGAACCACGGGTACAGACAGAGCTTCTTGACGCTGTTTCGGCAGTAGACGGAGTAATAGGAGGCGTTGTACCTGGTGCCGGAGGTTATGACGCCGTGGTCCTTTTGATCCGTGACGATGTAGAAGTTATTCAACGACTAAACCAGTTGTTTGAAACTTACCAAAGTCAAGTCGAAGACGACTTTGGAGGAAAGATAGACCGGGTACGGATGTTGGGCGTCCGACATGGATCAGACGGTATCAAGAACGAGCATAACAACCTGGGCAATTACCTGGAGTGGCTATAGCACTTATCGCTTATGATATTCGCTCACGATAGATATAATGAATATTCGTAAACTATTATACGTTGGCGTACCCCGATGACTGACAAGACAATGTCTGCCTATGTAGTGGAGATAGCCTATGAAGCTATTCACGGTATCTTCAAGAGCTTCCAACACCACCTCAGCCCCAATTAGACAAAATAAGCATCAATTGAACGACAGTCATTATCAGAACATATACGTCAATTCGTGCTGCTGTTGTCGAATTGTAATATGCAGATTGTAGACCAACATCTAGAACTTGTCTATACCTTAAATAGAGTGAAACGATGAGTTGATAGAGATCAGATGTAACAAAGAGGGATGTTACCATACCATTACCGACCCCAGACCAACAATCGCGAAATATTACACTAATCCACCATACAAGCCGGCACAGCCCGTACTAGCGCATACATAACCGCCTCCTCAGCGCTCCCCCAGATGGATTCCCGTCATAACCGACCCGCCATATTAACCACCAGCTTGGCAATCTAACATCTCCTTCCATCCCCATTCAAGAACGTCGATACTCTTCATCTGAACCACTTTCGTCCTTTATCGTTGTCGCAATTCGCTACGGATTTGTTATTGGGTGTTTTTGATATTCAATTGCACGATATTCAGATTTTGAAGGATGGCTTCTAATGAAGGGAACGTGGCTGCTTTGGCGGTGGATGGCAACAACCATGATAAGGCCGAGACCGCGACCACTACCACAGCAGCCCCAGCTGCCACAACGACGACGACCGTACTACCTGAGACTACTATTGAGACTATTCCTGCTCCATCATCTTCTACAGAACCCGCCTCTGAGACATCGACAACACACCCGAAAGATGCTCAAGTAGAGACCACAGTCGAATCAGAAGCCCCCGAGGAAAAGAAAGACGCAGAAGAATTACCAACCTCTCAAGCTGCTACAGCTACCGCTACTGCCACCGCTTCTGCCGCCGAATCGACTGCCGAAGACGTCCCTGCAGCTACGGATGTAGCCACAACCACACAACCAACCACCACATCAACCGACGGCCCCAAAACCGAAGGCCCCGAGACCGTCAACATAACAGAAGAAGGCGAATCATCTGACCACACCCAACCCGCCAAAGAGACCGCCGAAGAAACAGGACCAGAGCTCGTGATTACATTGCTACTCACAACTGGAGCAAGGCATCCGTTCAAGATTGATAGGAAGTATCTGAAGAGGCGGAGTGTCAAAGTTGAGAATGATGATCCGTTTAATATGAGTGTGTATACATTGAAGGAATTGATATGGAGGGAGTGGCGGTCTGGTATGTCACAAACAACCGAGTTAGAGCCGGTACAGCAGTGTTGGACTAACGAGGATACTGGTAGAATGGGAACCGCAACCATCGTCACCTAGTTCGATTCGACTTATTTCTTTTGGCAAGTTGTTGGACGATAAAGCTCCGCTTTCCGGTTAGTCGACAGAGATCCCTCCAATCATGGATTTTCAATGCTAATACATAATGCAGAGTCGAGCCTCACTCACGACGCACCAAATGTAATTCACATGACCGTCAAACCGCAAGAAGTCGTCGACGAAGAAGACGCCAAAGGCGGCAAATCATATTCCACAAGAGACCGAGAGACTACCGATCGCAGTCCTGGTTGTCGATGCGTTATTCTATAAGCTCTTTTAGCATCAGGTTCTTGGTCCGATTTGCGGTTGACTCGACGAATACGCAGCTTATGTTTTATATTCGCGATACCCTTTCTTTCTTCATGTTCCCACTCTGGTTCTGGGAAAATTTATTCTGTCTCTTTTCTATCAGTTGATCGTCATACTTCCGCTCGCTCCTTTCACATGTGTCCTCTCCATGGAAGAAGACACTTATCGCCTCTTACTTTACCTCCTCCCTTTTCTTTCCATGTCATATTCCGTCATCTGGTGTATTGGTTGAAGATCGGCGTTGAGGAAGTCACACAAGTCTTATTCTACACCTTTCCTTATGTCCCATCTGATTTAGCATGTCTGCTGTACTATCTTTCTTTCCTTTCCATTGTATGTATGTATCTATTGATGTAACTATTTTATTCTCTGTCCCTGTCTGTTTGATCAAGTTTCGCGCAGGTTCGTCTCAAGTATCTTCTTGTAATAGAAGGATATTCGCTGTTCGCTTCAATTAATGGTTCTGATCCGTGTCTTGCTGTTTTCCAATACCAGCAGGTTGATGAATAGATCTTGAATGCCATTCAACTGGTCTTAATCAAGTGCTCAATTTAAGACAGATTAAAAATAGTGGTACAACAAACGTATTGTCTAATCGCCTAGTATCGATGCTATATCAATCTGGAGTATGAATCATGCTAACCATCCATCTACCAATCCATCTTAAGTCTCTTCTCCATTTCATCATGAATACTAGGAGGTTCACGGAACTCGTCTCCTAAGCCATCGTTAGCCCCATCCCATCCACAACTTCATCGAGAATAAAGACTTACCATGAAACACATCCTCCCACCCAATCTCCGTATCCCTTCCTCCCAAAACCAAAATATCCTCATGCAAATTACCGCCCATCCGACGCGTACCACCAAGCATCATAGGCGTAAAGCTACTATCCCGCACAATCTTAAGCTCCATTCCGCGACGGATGGGTTCCGCCATTCCATACACTCGGCGCAGGCCTTCCATTTTCATTGCATCCTGTGTTTCGCGCCATGCGAGCAGGCGTGCTTCGAGCGGGTGCGCGGATGTTGGGATGTTATTGGCGTTGGAGCTGGGAGAGCCGCGGGGTGCTTGGAGGGTGATGTTGTTGCGGAGAGTGTCGGGGAGACCGGGCGCGGAAGGGGCGCCTTTGCTGGGATGGGGGGCTGCGATACTACTGTTGGACCCAAAGTTTCGGCCCGTGTTGTTGTCGGTGTAGGAGGCGTGGTTTGACGATGGGGTGAAGCGGAGGGACTGGGTGATGTGATGTTAGCATCGATCTCATCCGGGATGAGGCTATATTGGGGTGCAGGTAGGTGTTGGGCTTGTTCGTACCATCTTGGCTGATTATGAATGTTGCTTGACACAATATTCGCTGCTTCAGAATCTTATAATATTGGGGTGATGATGATTTAGTCACGGGCCTATCTGGTGTGTGATAGTAGCTTGATGGTGATGCTTGTTGCAATGTGATATCTGCTAAGCTTATGTGGAGCTTGCAGCATAGCGCGGCAACTTGACGCAGGCAGACGTTTCCCGCGCGTTAATCGGCGTACGGTCACCTGACCTCCCCTAAGGGAATAATTTCAAGTCGGCCGTTCTAACGGCATAATTCTTTTGATTGGAACAACACAATTCAATCACCAACATGGCGACGACTCTGTACTCGCGGACACTGCTCCGCAGTCGCATGATTGCCATTCCCAAATCCACAATCAGAGTACGACAACCCATTCGACCTCGACAATTCTCAACAGTCCGAACCAACAAACCTACCACCACCTCTCTATTCCGCTCGTCCTCAATCCTCTCTCAACTCCCTACAAACACATTCTCGAATCTCCCAACCCGAAAATTCTCCTCCACTCCCTCCGTCGCAGCAACATACAACCAAGTCCGCCGCGGCTGCCGCAAAGAACAACGCGCTCGTCGCGGGCGCTCACCTGCCCTCGCCAATCGACCGGAAATGAAGGGTGTCTGCCTCAAGACCGGAATCACAAAGCCCAAAAAACCAAACTCCGGAGAACGCAAGACTGCTAGGATACGATTGAGTTCAGGCAGGGTGGTGACGGCATATATTCCGGGTGAAGGACATAATGTGCAGCAGCATAGTGTTGTTATGGTTAGAGGAGGCAGAGCGCAGGATTGTCCCGGTGTGAAGTATCATCTTGTTAGGGGGGCTCTGGATTTGGTATGTTTCTTCTCCTTTTTCTCTTGAAATCAGTTGTGGGTTTGGGGTGGCTTACTGACGTGGTCGGATAGGGTGGTGTTGCGAATCGATTGACGAGTAGGTCAAAGTATGGTACGAAGAAGCCCAAGGCTGATTAGAGGGTTGCTGTATGAAAGGGTTGTTATGTATTATATTGCAATGCAGTTGTCTTTCACTTTCTTTCGTTTTCAGTGTCTGTTTTGAGTCGTCTCGACACGGTCTAAAAGGTCGGGAATATGTCCGCACAGGGTACCATTGCCTAGTTGCTAAGTATTATATATTCATGGCTCCAAGATCCACCTGAATGCTAACCTTGACATACATGTACTGGCGATGGATGGGTCGAGCACCTGTTTAGGGCTACGGCTAGCTTTAGGGCCAGGGGCAGCTAATCTTTGGAGCCAATCTTGGAAAACTGATTACAAGCGAGATCACGTATGTAGTCATCTTTTCCAAGGTTCTAGGAGCAATAGGCCTAATTGTGGATCGCCATCAAGGCCTGCCCTCATGGCGGGGTTTGCGAGGTTAGCACCAGCCTCAGCCTCGGACACATCCACGCTAAAAAAAACATACAAGGTCGACAGACCATGCCAACTTCATTCATCAGAATCACGCCTTGATAGTGGCCTACCTGCCATGAAGGACTTGTTCAAAAAGTCCATCAAGTCGCTGAAGAAGCCTGGGAAAGGAGGAGCGGCAGTTGAGCTACATGTTTCAACCCCGCCAGCTCCTTCTCCAGAGGATTCATCTCAAGCTAACGATCAAAACGACAACTTATCGGATGATTACTCACAGCAACTTCAACTAGCATCACAACAGCTTCAGAAAACAATTCAGCGATATTATGAGCGGAATAATTCAACCGGCGCACAAGAAGTCTCGTTTGATGTGGGACAATATGAGTTCACGGCTACTTCGAGTCCAGAGCACCTGGCTTCCCTGATACAAAACATTGTTTCCCAGGACAAGCAAAAGAATGGGATGCTCAGGTGGGTTTCTGAGACGGCTGGTAAAATCTACCCGCTCGCCTCGTTGGTATTGAGACTGGGAACTGCTGTTGGGGAGACCTTCCAGCCCGTAAAGGCGTTGATGAGTTCATTGACTATTGTCCTTGAGCTCTCGGAACAGGAACGCTCACAGGGCAAAGAAATTGAGCATACCCTTCAGAGTGTAACGTATCAGTGCTCACGCATAGCAGAGGTACAAAAAACGACAGTCGATGGAGATTGGAATCATCTGGTCATACAAAAGTCCACTCAACTGCTTACCGCAATCATTCGATATTTCAACGAGAGCATCATATTCTTCAGCCAAGGGCCCGCCCAGGTTCTAGGGTCATCAATCCTGCTAGGACAGGATAGGTATGCCGGCATTAGAGCAGCCCTGAATCAAGCTATTGTTGAGTACGATCAAGCACTTCTGCTTCAGATTGCAGTTGGTACCATGTCAAGAGGAACACGACCGGGTGAGTCTGTATCTATATCTCAAGAGGTAAGGAAGAAGCCGGACAAAGCAGAGCTTTTGAAGTGGTTAAAAGCTCCGTATTGGGAGACAGAGGCCCAGTTTATGACTTCCTGCAAGCGACTACAAGAAGGTTCTTTTGGCTGGTTACCGAAGCTAGAGCCCTTCTCCAAATGGAGAAGGAAAGAGTCCAATGGTCTGTGTTTAACAGCAGCCCCAGGGTTTGGAAAGTCGGTTCTAGCGGCACATGTGGTACAGCTACTGAAATCCGAGCTTCCTGAGGCAGCTGTTCTGTATTTCTTCTGCAGACGCACTAATCCGCAGTTGAATACATGGAAGCGATTAGTTCATACTTTGGCAGCACAACTTCTGATGAATATTCCGTCAACTCAGGAATACTTCCAAGACTTGCAGGACCAAAAATATGAGTGCGAGGATACTTCTCTTCTTTTTGAAATGTTGGTCGTGACACCCCTGTCCAAAGTCGACTCGCAAGTGTTCATCGTGATTGATGGTACTGATGAGTGCCTGCTGATGGAAGAAGGATTGCCTCATCCTAATGACAAATCCAGTGCTGTTCTTGACTTGCTAACTAAATTGCAATGCCAATGCCTTTTGATGAGTCGGCCGATGTCGACATTCAAAGGGATATACAATTCATGGTTGCATCATCGACTGACGACCGAGAATGTGGAAGATATAAGGCTATTCACGTCAAAGCGGTTGTCTGAATCTACTGTTTTACATAAAGGGTTCGACAGTCTTGGACAGCACGCGGAAACATTGATAGTCGAAAAGGGACAGAACAATTTCCTATGGGCATCAACTGTGTTAAGCCTTCTCGACAAGCCAGGCCTGACGACTCAAGAATTCAGGGATCTGCTAAGCGGTAACCCCATCAAGCTAAATCAAGTCTATACCGAAGTCCTTGATCGAATGAATGAAGCCGGCAGTTTAAAGCTGGCAAGGATAGTCGTCGGATGTGTCCTGTTTAGTCAATCTACTTTGACGATCGAGGCTCTAGAAACCATGGTATCTGTGATTCATGGAGAGGTATATGCGTTTCGCGAGTTTATTGAAGTAGAATGCGGGTCGATATTGACAATTATTGCCGCCGAAGATGGCCGACATGGTGTACAGATAACCCATGAAACTTTCAGAGTTTTCATTATTAGTCGAGATCTATCACAGTCTCGATCATTGTCGGCTCCATCTTGTCATCTCAACCTTGCGATAGCTTCTTTGGAGTGTCTAACCGAGCCGAGAAATGAAGAGCTTGTCTGCATATACGATTATGCTGTGCTTAATTGGTTCAAGCATTTTACGGAATTACAGGACCTAAAGCAAAAGGATGTGCATGACTCTACATTCATCGCAAGGCTCCTCACTACAATACACAAGTTCTTCACGGTTGAGGAATTGCTTTGCGCCTGGCTGAAACAATTCATCTTTCTCACTAAAGACGAGACAAGGATATTATTCTTATGCTACGACCTTTTCAACATACACCAGAGTATATTGCATTGGTTGACCTCCACAGAGTCTGCAGAGCTCGCTCCAAGCATATCAAGAGGCCGCCCAGGAGTTGAGACATACTCTTCAGCCCTAAAATGGAGGAGTCATATGGCAAGTAGCGAAGTTCAAGACTTGGCACACTTTATATGTAGGTGTCTGGCACGTACATGGTTAGGGACAAATTGGAAAGAGCCTGGACTCAGTTCAATTGTGTTTGTTCAGACCAAAAAGACTGCTCAGATATTGTTGTGGAATGAGATTGCTGGAGACACGAGTCGATCCGCATCCTACAGCGACTACGCCTCAACAACGGTATCGCAAGTGCAACGTTTGGGAGAACTTGGGGGATTCTTACCATTCATCGGCCTACATTTGGGAAATTATGCCTACGGCCACTTGGTAGCCAACGATCCATCATGTCCTCGATTCTTTCTATCTGCGCTAGACGAATACCCAGACTGGTGGCATCTGCACGATGGCCTTGGAAGCTGGTATTACCAGACAAATAACAAGATGAAAGCCGTTGAGTCTCTTGAGAAGGCAATAAAGTGTAGTTCTGAATCGGCGGTATCAACCAGAACATTGTACTGGACTGCAAAATGTGAACTTTCCCTGGAAACAGGCAACGTGAAGGACGCCATCGAGACACTTCGCCAGGCGGAGCAGCCCTGTTCGGAAAGAGAATCGTACCAGTATTGGAAACGCATGGCTCATATTTTGGAGGACAGGAACTACTGGGACGAAGTGAAAACGGTTTATACAGATGCATTACGAAAACGTTCTATTGGCCATTACGAGTACTGGAGCGGTCTTTCGGAAGCCTATAGCAAGTTGGGGGATTGGAGAGGCGCTCTCGATGTTCTATTCAAAGCCTTGCGAGACAAAAGTCAACATACTGAACGTTGCATGCATTTTAAAAAGATATGCCGTTTGGCAACGGATCCAAGAGACTGCTTCCTATTTGATCAGTCCATAGAAGTCCTTCGCTTCGCAATGATGAACGATCCGGATAACGGATCGCAATATCACACGCTAATAGCTAACATATATATGGCCGCCGGTATGTGGTCGCAAGCCGTTGAGTCGTATGAATCGATTCTTAATGGAGGGAAGGTTGATTTAAAGGCACGAAGTACAATTCATGTTGATCTTGGAGGCGCGTACCTCGCCATGGGTAGGCTCGAAGAGGCCGTCGCTATTTACGAGAAAGGCATTGATCAATCCGATGACTCGACACCATGCCTGCCAAGTAAGCTAGCATTGGGCTATATGATTGCCGGTCAATTTACTGAGGCAATCCGTATCCTTAGGAGGTGCATTACAGTAACTCACGTGAACACTTCCGAGGAATTCGATAACCATTTTCAAGCCGGATTATTCATGGATATGCAATTGAATCTAGGCAAGTGCTTCGAGGCAACAAGTCGATGCGAAGACGGCAAGTCAGCCTACATGGCGGGAATCAGTGCGGTTGGGAAAATCAAAGATGGCATAAAGAATATACCAGAGCAAGATGATTCTAAAACCCCCATATGGCGTTACGACGCGCGCTTCTTCATGGCCTATGGTGAGCTCCTCGACCGAACAGGGAGTCGGTCAGAGGCAATCCAACAGTATGAAGTTGCTGAAACCATAATGTCAAAAACACGGTTTGTCGAAGACGATGATCTACTAAACTGGGAGTATGAAAACTGTCTACAAACTATTGCTCAAATTAGAGGAGGTATTTCGCGAGACAGCGCGGCCGAGAAGCTAATATCGGAGAATATGCTACGGTTGAGAAGCGTTGACGGCTACCGGGTTGACTGGTATTCATTCATGAATTCTGATATGCCACGATATCGCGGAGGCGAGGATGGCTGGGCTGCGAGGATACAGCGTTTAAGAGCAGACACGTCGCTTGATAGATCAATCGACGGTGTGTAGAAACCAACACTCTTTGCGCATATCGATGCTTTCAATACGCTGGCCTAATTTGAGCTAGAAACAGCTTCAAAGATGGATCTGTGCACACCTAGAAACGGAACCAAATTTACTACCGTCCCTCACCGCCTGAGGAATAACCCTACCTGAGGAATAATTTCAATGGCTTACTCAGTAGTATAGAATATTTTGAAGCTTTACAACACCACATAATAATTAAATATAATGAATTTCTGGAATAATACTAAATAAAATGTAAAAATCAAATAAGTATAAAAATTAGTCTTAAAAACATGTAGAAAGCTATATTATATAGCTCCTATAATTTATAATAATAACTACCTTCTTATGCTTTAAATAAGTCTTAAGCTGTGCTCTTAGCTCTATTTATATAGAAATTTATTTTTTAAGCCTTTTTAAAGTCTTTGGAATTAATATAATATTATTTTAAAACTATAAATTAGCTAGCTTAGTTAATTCTTATTTAGTTTTAAACTATTATTTTTCATAGCTTTTTATTTATACAATTTATATTTTTTTCATTAGATTTGAACTTTTTTAATCTTTTTAGTTTTTCTAATTTATTTTTTTAATTATCATTAAAGTTTTTCATTGTTTTTTTTTTAAAAAAATAAATAACATAAGCTTAGTAAATCTTACTAAGGTTTATAAAAAATAGTTTATTATTTTATTTTAATAATAAGTTTAATAATAAAGATTAAATTTTATTTTTAAATTTTTTTATATTTATAAGATTATTTTTTTAAGACTTAATTCTTATTTTTAAATAAGTTTAATAAAAGATATAATATTATTTCTTTAAATTATATAATCTTTATATTATAAATATTATTAATAATAGTTTTAATAAGCTTTTTAAGTTATTTTTAATCTTGTTTATTATTATTATTTAATTAAGTTTAATATCTATATATCCCTATAGATTATAATAGATTTAGATAAAGTCTAGGCCTAGCTCTAAAACTCTAAAAACTATAAGAATATAAGTTCTTTATTAATCTTAAATATTTTATAGATTTAGATTTTTATCTTATTTTTATATAATATATCTACTAAGAATTTTTAGATATATTTATAGGATTTTATATAACAGAAAAACATCTCTTTCCGCGTGAATCGAATTTTTGAAATTACTGTTATGAGCTGACCTCATGAAGGGTGTTCAGGCAAAGCCCTCACAATATCACTTTATTAATTGCCTTATTAGGCTCTTACCATTTAGTAGTATTATAATTGTCTTATTAATCACCTTATTAATCTAATATCTATTTAGTATCTATATCTATACTCTATATTTATAGCTATATACTAGCTTCTACCCCTAGAGATTAGAACTATCTTTATTACTAAATAATATCTATAAAAGCTTTTATTTTCTATTAATTATATAAATCTATATATATCTTAGAACTTATAACTTCTTTTTTTTTTATATATTTAGCTTTCTAATTAAATATACCCTTATATTAAGTGTAAGGTGGGATTAGTCTATAATATTAAAAAATTAAATATTAGATCTATAAATTAAAAAAATAAATAATAATAATAAACTTTAAATAATAAGAATAAATATTATAAAGTACTATAGTTTTTAAAAAATTAATATAATAATTACTA
>JAMAGL010000007.1:1332674-1598135 GCA_023626215.1 Talaromyces sp. PL2406 | reverse complement strand
AATATAGTTAGCTTAGTACTACAAAATAAATATTTTAAAAAATAGAATATATTTATATTATAAATAAAGAATATAGACTATTTATTATACTATTAAAATACTAGCCTTTAGAAGAGGGAATTATTAAAAGATTAAAAATATTATAGCTAATAAATTAGACTAATCTTTATAAAAATAAATATATAATAGAATAAAGAATTATTTATAATCTTAAAATTAGTGTATTAAAGAAATTAGAGAATTTTTATAATAATTATAATTTAAATATCAAAGAAATTAAAGAATTTCTATAATAATTATATTAAAAATAGGATATATAAGGTTATTTATTTATTATATATTTAATTTTCTCTACTATCTTTAATTAACTATAATAACTTGAGTATATATTCTTCTATTAAATAGGATATTTAGTTTACCCTACTTCCTTAAGATTTTACACTCATATAGCCTTTTATACATCAGAATATATTAACTTCTTCCGTTAATATAACTATCCTAGTTATACTCTGACGGCAATCGACCGAAGTTTCCGACAATAATATAAATTAAGGCTCTTATCTTAGTATAATTTAATGTTATTTTTAGCAGGTTATTTGATCAAAGGAGTAAGGGGAAATAATGTGCAATATTGTCAAAGAATAAAGAAGAATAAAGAGGCAAAGATTTTATAAGAACAAAGGAAATATTGTTGTATGAATTGTATTGTTGTTGTTGCTTATTCTGCTATCATTTTCATCAGGAATTTTACCTATATTTATATTCGTTATTTAGTTATTTCGATTTCAAATCAATATTCTTGATTTCTAATCAATTGCATGATTTTTTATGAATATGAAACCATTTATTGCTTTATATTGCATGATTTTATAAATATGAAACCATTTATTGTTTTATATTGTATGATTGTTTTATATTATATGATTTTATAAATATGAAACCATCTATTGTTTCATATTAGTTTTAGTATGGTTTTATATTTGTATGGCTTTTGTATAGTCTTTTTTAACTTTGAATGAACTCTGTTGTAAGGCTTCTTAGTTGTGGATTTTGAATATAGTGCCTTTTTCTTTCTTTATGAGCTTTGTTCAATATATATGCTTATAGTTATTATTTACATTATTTAGCGCTATTCCTTAATAAAAATAGTACTTTATTTTTCTAATATCTATAAAATTTATCTCTTACTAGATGTATATTGAATATAAGAGCACTAAGATAATAATGGATAATAAGGAATAGAAAGAGTATGTAAACTAGGATTTAAATTTAATAATAGGCTGGAGTTAATCCTTTGATTTATTTATAAATAGAAGATCTTATAATATTCAAGTTAAATATCAAGGTATTAGTTATAGGAATCAAATCAATAGACCTATATTAATAGGGAGTGCTTAGAGTGTAGCTAGGCCTCTATAGAGGTAGTGCTTATAAACCTGTGGAAGTAGAGTCTCTAGGACAGTGTATCTAACCACTACACTATCTGCCAGCTAAGAATATTATTTAAATCTATAAAATTATCTTAAGGCTTTTTTCTAATTATTAATCTGATTTTAATAAATACTTCTCACTATTATTAATTTTAGGAATTGTAATAGTATCCTTAAGACTTAATTATTTAATATTTAAGATAAGTAGTCATTTATTACTTTAATCTTATTTTCTATTATTTTAAGAGTTCTAGGGCCTTTTAAGGGTCCTTATAACGCCTCTATAGAGAATTTTTAATACTTAGAAGCCTATAAGGCCCTCTAGAACATATGGAAAGCATTATTTTCACAAAGTACCGATTCCCGAAACTCATGTTCCGGCCAGTCCTATTAGATTTTATATCTTAGTGCTGATGTTAACGTTGATATTGACGTTAATATTAATGTTGATATTAATGTTATCGTGCGATTTAATTAAGTAGCGATTTAATTAAGATATTTTTGTTCTTTAATATTGTTATTAAGCTCTTCTAATTTATTTTTATTCTTCTAAGAATATTCTTAAAAAGTCTAGTAAATATAAATCTAATATTTTTAATATAGGAGAGTTTATAGTAAAGAATATTTGATCTTATATATAAATATATTTTTATCTTATATTAATAGTTTTATATAGTAATTAGTAATTATTCTAATTTTTCTATTCGTTTTGATTATTTATATATTGGATTACTATAAATTTATAGACTATTAAATTATTAACTACCTTTATATAGTTTTTTTTCTCCTATAACTTATTCTATTTGTATTACTTAAGTATGTAATCTAGTCTTCTAGATAGTTACTCTAAAGTCCTATTAGACTTAGAAGAATTAATCTTCTTATAAGCTTTATATCCTATATGTACAGGCCCCTTGACTAGTCTTTATTACCTGTCTATCTCTACTTGTACAGGATTTCTATATGGTGTCTGTTCTTTTCCTGGGACGAACCCCCCTTCCTAGAATGGAGGAATAGGCTCCGTAACGGGGCCGGACAGTCACCGATAGCCAACCACCAAGCTACCCGCCCGTCTATGGGCTGAATCTTGTCTCAGCAGCTTTCTTAATATGAAGAGGATATTTCATAACAAAGTGGTGCAGATCTATATCGACTACTGAGTCCGTTAACACCTGATGCTCCCTTGGGCTTCATCTAAAACCTGGTAATATAAGCCCTGTCAAACTTTCACCGACGCTAAATCGTCTTCCTCTCATTGCTAGTAGTGCTTGGCACCATGAAATGATGGATCAAAACAGAGAAGAGGAAGATTTAAAAAGGACCAAGTCCAGCTTGGACATCGATATAGCTTGCTTGCCAGCATTGCCTGAATTGGAAGCAAATCGAATCGGAGGCCATATCAGGTTACCGAAAGTTATGCTCTAAGGAATTTTGTAAGGAAATTCCTGCCAACGAGGACGATGGCTTTCCTAACTAGGTTCCTTGTCTCCATGCTTGAAAACCTCGTTGGTACATATAGCAAGATGTGAGAACTGACGAATGGCTATTCTAGCGCGTGTATTGGACTGCCCGAGAGGAGAACCGGAAGGTGGGCGTTGTTGCCATCGATCCCCAAGAGTCTGAGCATTCCCCGGAATTAGGGCTAATCGCAAGTATATTTCCTCGTCCCTCGATTCCACCCGTACTTAGCCAGTCCATCCATGTAGTGAGCCTAGTCAATCGGTAGGGCTTAAGATGTGCATGGTGCGAAAGGTAAGATGCATATAAGTCATTGATATTATCTTTATCCTCATAAAGTCTATAGCTATAGGTTGGCTGTCTAACGATACAGCAGAATCGTAATTCTGAACGAGTCGAGGTTTTATACACAAGAAACAGGCAATTAAAAAGCGGTAGTCGAAGAAAGAGTTTTGTCATGAATGATCGAGGGGGTCTTCCTTGGTCAAGTCGGGTCTTTGTCATGGTCCGCCACGAAGAGCAAGTAGACAAGACATCGATGCGTGATGAAATGCGGTAATTAATATAAATAAGCATGAATGCCAGAAGCTGCTGAGAGGTAGAAAGGGCTCCTAGTTGGCCTTCTTGGCGAGTTTCTCAGCCTTCTTCTCACGCCAGCGCTTGACGGATTCAGGAGTGTACTCGGTGTCGAGGACGTAGTCCCACCAGCGGAAGCTGCTGGCAAAGTTACCAATGAACTTCTCGTGGTGAACATCGTGGTGGTCTGCGCCAGCCCAGAAAGGCAGGAAGTGGTGTAAGCTCCACGGGAATTCGTAGCCGCTGTGAGCATCAATAGCCTGGAACAAGCGCAAGACGATCCAGATGTACATGGTCAAGAGGTGGAGATCACCGGTGAAGGCACACCACAAAATGGGGCAACCAACGGTTCCGAAACCGAGACACATGACTTCAATTGGAGAAGCGTATTCCGCAGCCAAGCCAAAGGGAGCGGAGTATTGGTGGTGAATCTTGTGGACGGCCTTGTATAGAGGACCCCAGTGAAAAGCGCGGTGAGAGAAGTAGTGCCATGTATCCTCCATAACGAAGAAGACTGCGATCTGGTATGCCATTGTCCAGAGGGAAGGGAAGGGAACCGATGTAGCGAGACCGAAGTATTGAGCCATAGGGTGGAAAAGCCTGAACACACGTAAGCTTCGATTCAAACAATTTCCACCAATTGAAGCGAGAGATTACCAGATCTGAGGAAGTTCAACTGTAAAGTGACTGAGAAGGACAAGTCTTGCGCATTCCCATTGCTCCTTCAGGGTGGGAATCTTGTTCTGTATGAGACATGGTGAATTAGTGATTTGCAGAGCAGAAAGACATTCAATGGCAATGCTTACGTCCTGAATCTTGTATTTTCTGAAAAGACCGAAAGTGTCGATAATAATCCATGGGAGAGATCGGCCGAAATACACAAGTTCGTGCATCACGAACGACATGATGCCGGTTGCGAGGACATCATTCTGCATAAAAGCGTACCAGGCTACCCACAACCTCTCGAAAACATTGAGGTGGACATTGTACTTGGAGATTTCCTCATAGTGGCTCCAGTACGTCTCCGGCGTCGCAGAAAACAGGGTGGAATTCCTAAGGGGATTTAGTTTGGAGGTCGTTGGCATGAGACGCACGCAACTCATGGACATACATTTTGTAGGTTTGGTTCGATCACCAGGCGCATACAATGGAGAGAGTGTGATAGTCTGTCGTATCGACGCTGGGTTGTTGACAGAATGAAGACTCGGAGAGAGCATCTGAAGCAATTATAAGTGAGCAGCAGCCTGGAGGCAAATCTTGCAGGAAAAGGAGACCGCCCGGGGTGGAGTGATGCTGCAGGGCGCTGATTGGGTGCAGCCCCTGACAGTGGACTGCCGTTCCGGGTGGTGCGACCCTTTTGCCTGAGCTGTGATTGGCTGGCCGGAATGACTAAGCTGCACATCAGGCACGGATTAACGCTGTTCCGATCGGGTTCGGTCCCTCCGAATCATACTGAGTACTTTAGTCCCTACTGGTGTACACAGTGCACACTATGTCTATCGTATGACACGGCACTCAACGGCCGGCTTTATCACCATCATAATCATTATCATACATCGCTGGCATCAATCGTCAGGATACTCATCACGCATATTGCTCACAAATCGCCGCTCGGCTTCGTCCCATCGCTTGAAATGCTTTCCCGCAATGGCCAGCAGCCGGCTAGACAGCTCCGACATGGTCGGCGTGATGATCTGGATGTTCTCTTCTGCGACGTAGCGAGTACTTCGATCCTCGACTCTACGATAATCACATCAGCTCAATTATATCGAGTATGAAGCAAGAAAGAACACTCACAGCGCATGATAGAAACTCTGTTTCCGTCCGGCTTGTAGCTGATCAATGCCCATCCGCCGCATCCATTCCTCGCCCGCATCACATTCCGCGTCCCACCCCGTGATTATTGCCTGGTAATCGTACCGCCGATGAATAAAGACTTGACCCACTCGATACTTGACCTTTTGGTGCTCGGGTCCACGGGGATGGACCGTCTTTGCCATCTCATCCACCGTACGCATGACGCGCAATCCTTCCGAGACATGGCCGACCTCGATTGAGTCCCGAAGTCTTGACAATACGTACTGTTCAACCAGGGAGATATCCCACGGGAACTCCTTGAAAAAGAGCTCCATGAACCATGGCAATCTTCTTCTAACCTCGTTGAATCTAATGTCCGGTGTAGTCAACATCAAAGACCAGAGACCCGCATATCGAGCGCTTTCAGAATCCAAGACATTCGGGTCTTCTGGAACATCCTGCAATGAATTCAATATATTTCTGCCACATCTCCAGACTATATCTGACATGGACGTCTTTCCGAGGAATTGTGACTGGCCTACCACCTGAGCGCCGTACATATTCAACTGACGTTGCAAATCAGTGACGGGGACTTCAATATTAGATCGCCATGGGTCCATATACATTGGTGAGCCGGGGTTGTCATCTGTCGTCTCTCCTCCATCCATATTGAAGCCCACAGTAGGCAAGATGATGACCAACACGTGAAAAGGAAATCCACATGGCTGAGCATTCAGTCCAAATCTTTGAGCAATAGCGCAGTATATTGTAGCCGATATGAGAGGTAATGAATTGTGCCCCTGATCCCGTAGCGCCAGTCCAAGGAAATTGTGTTCTAGGTTGTGGTATTCCCGGCCAGCGCGTATACCAGTGTAATTATTCAACAGCAGATAAGAAGCGATGTATAGCGCCGTCTGACGTGGTGTTAGACTCTGGATGTCTGGATTGCGTTGCGATATCTCGCTTGCGATGGCATCAAGCATGTCACGTATCTATTATCAGAATCAGGTAAGCAGTGTCCCTCAAGCAGAACGATGCAATGAATATATACCTCTTCAAGGGAGTCAATCCCGCACTGAGGAACAAAAAGATCAAAACCGCCTAAGGCACGTTCAAGCGATGCGTCTTTTCCATTCTCCCTCAAATTGGCCCATAGTGGTATAGCTATGTTCCGCTGTAGACAGCCCAACATGGCATTACTGTAGTACCTGCATACAACCGTTCTGTCAATTACGATCCCGTCCGGGGAATGGTAAGCAAGACATACCTTCTGGCCAAATAATCATCCAAATCCGTACTGGCACGCGCATGCCGCAAAAGTGTATCCTTCACATCATACCCATGATCAATAATAATCTGCGCCTTATTGATACGACCCGATTGACTAGAGAGAATATCATCCAAAACCTTCGTCGTAATCCAATCCGTAAAATATCGCTCAGCATACAACTCCTTCCATCCTACTGTTGAGGGCGGTTGTCTCAATTTATCATCAATGTTGTGTTTCTCATCCCAGTATTTGAATCGGGACTGGCAGTAGTGGCGCCATAGTAATGGCTCGTTTGTGACACCTCGGAATCGGCGACATGTTCTTTCGAGCGCGAGGCATTGCGCGGGTTCGCTGTGGTGTAATATCAGATGTAGGATTTCGTCAGGGAGGTCGTCGAGGGTTGCGCGCATTGTGGTGTACGGTACGGCCGGATCCCGCAGATACTGTGGTCAATATGTCACATTTGGCATTGATGATCGATTCTATTTTCATAAATTAAAAGATATGTTGGCGTCGGAGTATATAAAGGCGTCGTGCATGCTTGAATGAATAAACGCGGGGGAGTTGAGTTGGGCGAACGAAGCGATGATGTTACGCTGCGAACCCGCTCCGATAAGATAAGACAAAATTGACACCCCACAAATACGAAGCATCTACAACTGCCTCACACACATTTGCTTGCATTTCTAGAGCGTCAACATTTATATATCTTGCATAGCGGTGGCTTATCTTCTTTTACGATGGGTCAGAGTCAGTCAACGGGCGCAAACAAAGACGACGCCGGTCAAGAAGCCGAGCGTCGTGTCGACTACTACGAGCTTTTGGGAGTAGAACGAGACGCAACAGATGATGAGTATGTAAATCACACTCTTATCTACACATCTCAAGACTAACCTTGATGTATAGAATCAAAAAAGCCTACCGAAGAAAAGCCCTCGAACTCCACCCAGACCGAAACTACGGCCAAGTCGAAGCAGCCACAAAACTCTTCGCCGAAGTACAATGCGCCTACGAAGTCCTCTCCGACCCTCAAGAACGAGCATGGTACGATTCACATCAGTATGCAGAGTTTACCGAAGATGGAGCAGCAGCAGCTGGCCAGGGCCAACAGCCCGCTTCGGGCGGATTCAAAATGACAGCCTCCAGTATCACGAGTCTGGTCATGAATTTCAATCCGCATATGGAATTCTCGGATTCTCCGAGTGGGTTCTTCGGTGGTCTGCTAGATATATTCGATCAGATCGCGACGGATGAAGGGATAGCGTGTCGATGGGATGGGTCTGAGCCAGTGGACTATCCAAGTTTTGGGGCCAAAGAAGACTCTTATGAAGAAGTCGTGCGTCCGTTTTATGCGGTCTGGATGAGCTTCTCAACCAAGAAATCATTCGCATGGATGGATAAATACAAATATAGCGAAGCTCCCGATCGGCGGATTCGACGATTGATGGAGAAGGAAAACAAGAAGATGCGCGAAGACGGGATTAGGGAATACAACGACGCCGTTCGCTCGCTCGTCGCTTTCGTCAAGAAGCGCGATCCACGATACAAATCCAATATCCAGACGGAGGCAGAAAGACAGCGCATGCTTCGCGAATCTGCAGCTGCGCAGGCAGCGCGTTCGCGTGCGGCGAACCAGGCCAAGATGCAGGATCATGTCATCCCCGAGTGGGCGCAAACCCGCGAATCGCAACCTGGTGAGGACGAGCATGAAGGGCATTTTTTCAGTAGCTCTGAATCCGAGGTTGAGCATTTCGAGTGCGTTGTGTGTAATAAGCTGTTTAAGAGTCAGAAGCAGTTTGAGGCGCATGAGAAGAGTAAAAAGCATATAAAGGCTGTGAAACAGTTGCGGAAGGAGATGTTGCTTGAGGATGAGGAGCTTGATCTTGATGTGGATGAGGAGCTTGATCTTGATGTGGATGAGGAGCAGGAGGTGAGACTGGTTGAGTCTGAGGAGGATATCGTCCCGACTAATGATGCGCCTGGTGATGACGTCGATGGTATTGGCGAGACAGAAAATAACGACAAACACACACCCCTGAAACCAGATACCACATCAACAAGCTCGTCCCCTTCTGCTTCCGAGGGCGAGGATGAGGACTATATCGATCCAGACCGAATGAAACCAGAGCATACACCACTATCTACCAGCGAAGGCGCTAACGAGGATGGCGATGAAGACTTCAAATCAAAACCCACCACGACAGCAAAGCTAGGAAAAGCCAAACAGAAAAGAGCCAAGAAACTGGCATCGCAACAAGCAGCTTCTTCTACAGACGCGCAAAACAAATGCGCGCATTGTCAGGCTACGTTTACTTCGCGGACACAATTATTCTCGCACCTGAGGGAAACAGGCCATGCTCAGCCCGTCCAGACCGCACAGTCAAAATCGAAGAAAGGGAAGAAGTCTAGAAAGTAATTCTATGCATTTCGTCTAATGTACCATGTCTACGGCGAACACACGCACACACAAACAGTCTATCCCGCGGGCATATATTAGCCCAGTCCAGCACGTGTATTCTTGACAACGTGAGCAACAGGTTGCAAGATGCCCTTGTTGTTGAGGGCACCCAGTGCTGTCCCTGAGCTCCATCCCATCTTCTCCAGCATAGCTCTGCCCTTGTTGTCGGCTCCGATCTCAGGTGCGGAACCACCAACCACCTCACCTTCAAGGTAGGATGCACCCATATTGGTCGTCTGGCGTCGACGGGTGTTCTTGGGTCCCGGCGAGGCTCGTTCGCTGACACTAATGCGAGTGCTTTGGCGCAGATTAAATCGTGGTTGGGCTAGAATCTTGTCGAGTTTGACGCTGTGCTTGCCATTGAAGTTCGGCGTACGACCTGTTTTGAACAGAACAGGGAATCGAGCATTACCCTTGCCTCGAGACTGGGATTTGAGCGCCAAAGCATTGGCCAATTCGTGTACCACTCTGCGGTGGTGCTTCTTCATGGGAGGCAGATCAAGACTATCATCATGTCAGTAACTTGTCTAGAATATATAGAAATACACATACCTATCTGATTGCGACTGAAGAAAAGCCCTTAGCTCAACCTTCAGCCCTTCAATGCCAAACCCAGATTTATCCTTGCCCCTGCGATCGAGTTTCTTCTTGTTCTTCCCAAGTAAACCCTCTGCGCGAAGTTTTTCTCTTTCGCGTTTCTTGGTCGCCTTTTTATCCCGATCTTTCTGCCATGCATTTTCAATCTGGAGCTCGAGGTCACTGTCGCTAAGACCAAACTCCATCTGACGCTTTCCTTTCTTCTTTTTGTTCTTCTTCAGAGGACCGTCCTGCTGCATGTCCACGATATCAAAATCGACCTCACGCTCGCCTTCGAAGAGATCTAGCGACATATCGTCGTTTGCCCAGTGTGCTTCGAGTTCTTTGAATGACGCGTCACGACGGATCTGGGATATAATGTCGTCAAGTATAGACGAGTCATCTGTGTCGTCGGAATCTTCGTCGTCCTCGTCCTCCTCGTCGGAGATATCATCGTCGATCTCTTCACTGAGTAGGCTTTGGCTTTCCTTGACAATATCGAGTGTCGATAAGGTGCGAAATTTGGCTTTCTCTTCCTTGGTCAAACCCAATCCGTCCTCGGAGACATCATCGACCTGCTCGTCATCCTCGCTCGACGAGTCTGCATTACGAGCCACATTTTTGACGTAGTCGGCAAATACGCTGTCATCATCCCATATGGATTTCTTGGTGGGGCCCCGATTCTTCTTTCCCTTTCGCTTGTTTCTGGACTGTTTCTTTGACGACAGTCCGATGTATGAGTCTTGTATGTTCTCAGGATCTCTCGGATCGATGGTAATTGACGTGCTTTCTGTTTGCGTTGGCAGGGAATATTGTACATCCTCTTCCACAACTTGCACGGCTATTCGCGAGAATGAAACCTGTGGTTGGACGCGAGATGTTGCGCTGACACTGTAATTTCGCGTGTTCTGATTGAGTCTCCCGCTGAACACGACCTCGTCTTCGCTGCTGTCCGGTTCATCACGGTCACTCGATGGTCGAAGGCTGACTCGCGTGTTGAATTTCAGAGGCTCGTGGCGTGGTTTTTCACCATATGAATCGATGAAAAAGAGCGGTGCTGCTTCATGAGTTTCCTCATGGCCAGACATTCTGGCGGGGCAGCTGGGATTGCTACCGATGCCGCTGTCAATTCGCGTCGACGATCGTGGAATTGTCTCGAGAAGGAATGTTGCTTTCGTTCCTTCTGTAATTCGCTATTGTTAGCACGATTTCAGCGCGTGATTGTGTTCGGATTCGCCTCACCTAGCGATCAATTTGCGATGAGAATTTTTTGAGGTGTTGGTTGAGAATTGAAATACTCCGTAAAGTGGTTCGGGAGTCAGAAAGTAAGGCAACCGCCGGAGTGGAGCAGGGCAGTGGCGATGGGCGCCGACTGGGACAGACCGCTTGCCTTGACTATGGCAAGTCTACATCCTCGCTTGCCTTGATATGGGATTGTTATTTGCTTTCCGTTTGCCCGGTCAGTTTTGCAATTTGGCGTTTGATTTCCCTGTTGCGCGGATCTGGGCCGGCATCGGTACGCTTCGGTCAGGATGCCAGCTTGATAAGATCACCCAGATGATATAGAGCATGGGTCTGACTTGCATACATGGCTGTAACGAACAGAGGGCCATCCAACATCTAAATCGGATATCTCGAGCTTTTGATTCATATGGGAATGGAGAGCATTCTGGTATAATAAGCCGTCTGATCAATAACGGTTCGGAGCACTCTTCATATGGATAATTTCTAACCTTATATCAATATAATGACAAGGGGACCTTCTGTTCGTTTAGCCAGTGTCTACTGTGTTATTCTGTGTAGATCATGTCGTATTGCAGTGACAGTCGTGTATGTTCCCTCATCTCATCAGTAGACTTGTTCCAGCGTGCTTGACGCATTGCAGCGACGAAAGTAGCTTTATTGTGGGATCTGGGTGTATTTGTACGCATATCTCAAAGTCGATGTGTGTATGGGATACTACGATTAAAATCGTGCCGGTTGTAGTCAAGGCAGAAATACGAGTTGGTCGTGGTGGTCATCTGTTGCTCATGTATCAAGTGATAGAACCTACATCTACAGATAGATATATATCTTTCTCTCCGCATCAGCCCCCCACACCGAGCTCCTTCATCCACTCAACATTTCAACGACTACACCGACTCACCCAACACAAACATGAATAATATTGATCTGGGTCGATATAAGCGTATGATACAATACTTTTGGGATGCCGAGCCCAAAAACGAGCAAGGCCCAGGGTCGAAGATATGGTGTCTGGGGAATGAATATGTGACGCAAGAGAAGGACGAGTTCCCCGCAGGCAACAATAACATCGACAGCAACGCCGACAAGGAGGACAGCGCAGATTCAGACAGGAAGTCTACACAAGAGAATACGCAAATAGACGACAGCGGAAATCATGAAGCATCCAAACCCGACAAAGACGATAAACACACCGACTCCGCAGCAGCATCTACTACAGAACCGTCAAAAGATCTCGGCTGGCCCAAGCCCTTTCTCGATGACTTTGAATCACGAATCTGGATGACGTACAGGTCCAACTTCCCGCCTATTGCAAGATCCGAAGATGCAAATGCAGCGCAAGCCATGACGCTCAGCGTCCGGCTGCGGAGTCAGTTGACGGAGCACCATCAAGGGTTTACGTCGGATACTGGCTGGGGGTGTATGATACGGTCTGGACAGAGTCTTTTGGCTAATGCGTTGGTTATCTCGAGACTGGGACGAGGTATGCTCTCTCTACCTCTCTCTGGAAGTGAAATTAGCTGACGGGTTTATCAGACTGGCGGCGAGGTAGTCGAACGACAGAAGAGAATAAGTTACTTTCGCTATTTGCAGATAATCCGGCTGCTCCGTTCTCGATTCACCGATTTGTGAGACATGGTGCTTTGTATTGTGGGAAACATCCTGGAGAATGGTTCGGGCCTTCTGCCACAGCTACATGTATACAGTACGACATGACTGCCAATATTTCCGGTTGAGATTTCGCTAACAATAGCAGAGCACTATCAGAAGAATACAAAGACGCAGGCATAAACGTCTACGTGAGCAGCGACAACACGTATGTCTACGAAGACAAATTCAAAGCAGTTGCATACAACCAGTCAGATCGCATGCGACCTACTCTGATACTCCTCGGAACAAGACTGGGAATCGACCGCATCACTCCAGTGTATCGAAAAGGACTTGAAGATCTCCTCAAACTGCCCCAGTCGCTGGGGATTGCAGGGTATGTCTCCACAGCACGAACACAGAAAGATGTCATATCTAACGTGCCCAGTGGTCGACCATCGTCATCACATTACTTCATCGGCGTCCAGAATTCCTTCTTCTTCTACCTCGATCCTCACCATACCCGTCCCGCACTTCCATACAAAGACGATTTCGCATACTCCCAAGAAGAAGTCGATAGCTGCCATACTCGTCGTCTTCGCCGCATTCATATCGACGATATGGATCCGAGCATGTTGGTTGGATTCTTGATTCGAGACGAAAATGACTGGATCGACTGGAAACAGCGGATTGCATCATCGCGCCAGGAGAATGGCGGAAAAGCGATTATTCACATTGTCGACACCGAAAGCGCGCCGACGCCGACGATGGAGCGAGAAGCAGCGCTGGATGAGGTCGAAGTTCTCGATGACGACGATGACAGCGAGTTAGTGTAGACAACACGTTACAGAAACGATCGACACCGAAAACAAAGAATCCAAGAACAAGAGTAATGTGAATGCACTAAAGCTTGATTTCAAGATCTAGTTAGAGTAGGTGGGAATTGCTAAACAATATCCCCAATTCCAGCGTTATGTTACACCTTCACCACTTGGAATCACAAACCGTAAAATCATTTCGGCCGAAGGTATTCAGGATGAGAAAAAAATAGAAAGAGAAAAAAAGCAGACCGTCCCATGACACATTAGAGAAACCCGCGAACACCCAGTTAACCCGCCGCCTCCAATTTGCCAGAGCGCGAAGCAGCAAAATCAAACAATAAAAACAGTGTAATAGACATAAAGCGAAAAAAAGCAAAGAGGTAGCGATATGCTTATTTGGCGGAGGAAGAGTACTTGGTGACGGCCTTGGTACCTTCCGAGACGGCGTGCTTGGCCAATTCACCGGGGAGGATCAGGCGGACTGAGGTCTGGATCTCTCGGGAAGAAATGGTGGATTTCTTGTTGTATGAAGCAAGCTTGGAGGCCTCGGTGGCAACTCGCTCGAAGATATCTGAAAACGAAATTAGAAAATGGAAGTGCAAAGTGAAAGACGCGATAACATACCGTTGACGAAAGAGTTGAGAATGGACATGGCACGGGTAGAGATACCAGTGTCAGGGTGGACCTGCTTGAGGACTGCACAAGACGCGTCAGTATTGTTTGTGGTCCAAAAAACGCGTGAAAGTCGAACTCACCCTTGTAGATGTAGGAAGAGTAGGTCTCCTTGCGGGTCTTGCCACGCTTCTTCTTCTCGCCAGAGGCAGCGGTGGCAGTCTTCTTGCCGGCCTCCTTCTTCTCAGCAGGAGCCTTTCCAGCTGGGGCCTTGCCACCAGTGCTGGGCTTCTTCTCGGCAGCTTTGGGAGGCATTTTTGATGAAATGTGATGTATTCGAAAATTCGAAGATGAGATTGATGAGTGGTGGTGATGGAATGAGACAGAAAGGCGAGTCGTGGAGCGTGGAGATGGTAGATAAATGGAGAGGGAAGTTGGACTCGTGTGGATGATGGGGGAAGGCAGGCCTCTTATACTGGGCGCGCAAAAGGACGGGTGATCCAGCGTGGCTTTCCCAGCCAGAATTTCGATACGGTAAGGGCGCCGTATGATCTGTATGATCGTTTGTGGTTTGCATAGCGGGAAGCGGGCATTGCCCCGCCGAGAGAGCTGTAATAGTATGTAACGGCTTCCCGGTATTGAGCTTGGCCTGATCGGGAGGCAGCCCAGCAGCGCTGATTGGCTGGCCTGTGGCACCTGCTGTGATTTCCTGCGGCACGCGTTGACGCGTTTGATCTGGGCGGTGATTGGCCGTCTTATCTAAGCGAGAGGTTGATCTGGAAGGCGGCTCCCCCGGCGGACGTCACCCGCAGCGCATTCCTATAAATGCGCCCTCATCTCCGGCCAACTGCAACGACGCCCTCACTTCTCTTTCTCTTCTTCATATTTTCGCTCATCCATCAACCAACACGCTCAACCTCGCGACTCTCACGTCCTCCATCGTCAAGCAACTTCTCTTTTCGAGTTAACCTCATCACATCACCAATTTCAAAATGACTGGAGGCAAATCCGGCGGCAAGGCCAGCGGCAGCAAGAACTCCCAATCGTATGTTTTGATTCCTTTCACGCGTCTTCGCGTGTTATTCCCACCCAATGCAAACCACAATCACTAACTTTCTGCTCAGCCGTTCTTCCAAGGCGGGTCTTGCTTTCCCCGTCGGTCGTGTTCACCGTCTTCTCCGCAAGGGTAACTACGCTCAGCGTGTCGGTGCTGGTGAGTCCAACCAATTCCAAGCCACTTATCAAATGTACGCGCCATACTAATCCATCCATCAGGTGCTCCCGTCTACTTGGCTGCCGTCCTCGAATATCTCGCTGCTGAAATTCTCGAGTTGGCTGGTAACGCCGCCCGTGACAACAAGAAGACACGTATCATTCCCCGTCATCTCCAGCTCGCCATCCGCAACGATGAGGAATTGAACAAGCTTTTGGGCCACGTCACCATCGCCCAAGGTGGTGTTCTCCCCAACATTCACCAGAGTATGTCTTTCCCCACTAATTTCTGTCAAAACGCGTCTAACATTCTCAGACCTCCTCCCCAAGAAGACTCCCAAGAGCGGCAAGGGTCAAAGCCAGGAGCTTTAAATTGCTTTCTCGTTTTAGTCTTTTCTTTTCTTCATACCGTTTCTGCTTTTCGTTTCGGCGTGGTTTGGTTTCCTTATTGACGAGGTAATGGGGTTATGGACTGGGCACATTCATGGCTCTTTTGATTTTTACATGGTTGTACATTATGTCTACGGACATGGTCTCTACTGGCTTGCGAAGGGTATTCATTTGAGTCGATATCATAGTTGGCTCCAGATTAGCTTAGAATACTGAATCCTTCTGGCTTTCACTTTATTTCTGATTGTAATTCAATGTAATTGATCGAACGAATTGACTTGCAGATCGCCATCGAACTTGTATTCACGAAATGATTTCAGATGTTTACAATTGATATGCATGCAGTTTTGAGATCAATATTGTGATATTGTACAACGCGTCAATTCTATTTTTCCATTGATATCTAGCTATTCGCCTAACTAATGCGCACCAGGTGCATCGGCGTCTGCAACACGGTCAGTCTCATATCATAAAGCAAATGACGTGTATCGAAAGAATTCGCGTGGACTCACAAGGAAGGTCGCGAGGAGGAAGGTTTCGTTCGTACTTGGAACCTATCACAACGTTAGCATTGCTAATATCAAACTCTGATATCAAATCATCATCATACCTCCTGGTGCCGTAGGCGCTCTGTAAGGATCAGGATGCTTCCATGTCTCGAGTAATTTCTCTGTCTCTCGGAGGAGTAACTGCTCCATCTTAGCCATTGCCTTGTCCTAAGTATCGTCGCGTCATGCCAATGCTGGTTGAAGGCGTACCTTTTGCTGACGGGGATCTCGGACGTCTTTGTTGGCGTCGAAGAGTGATCTGATGTACACGGCCTGGCCGCGCCAGATATGTCTATGCACAGCCCAGTCGAGGGCGAGTTTCAGGGAGCGACGGTATAGGGATCTGAAGATGCGATTGTCAATGTCCGCGTCAACATCAATATCAATGTCGATGGATGATGGAAGCGTCGGTGCTGTTGGAGGATGGCTTACGCTGCGGGTTTGAGAGGCATCTTGCCGGTGCACACTGCGATCTGTCAATCAACCATTAGTATAGAGACTCAATTGTATCTGACAGAACAAGATATACGTACGGCAATGGAGCAAAGAGGTGGTGGCTGATGTAGTCAGTGAGCGATTATTGGAGTTGCAGTGTGGAGGTCAGTCGGAAAGACTTGGCTCAACTCGGGTTGGCGGCAGGCGACTGAGCCCGGGTTGCCGGCTATGAGTGACGGGACTGCACGTACTGCCTGCCATACGGACAGCTCCTCGCAAGGAAAATTCCGGCCGCCTTAATGTTGCTTTCTTTATTCTCCTGCTGAATAGCCTCATTTCTCGAATTACTTCTCTGTGCATTTTCTGTTGATCTTCTTACAGACCGATTCTGTCTGTCTATAATCTCCCCTCTTCTCTATCGGCCAATTTGTCGTGTTGATCAATCCTTGACATCATCTGTGTCAAGTGTCATTATATACAGAGCTGTCTCCAAGAGCGTCCACCATGGCTAGCCGAACGAATATCGCACGATTGACAAGACAAAATGTCTTGCGATCTGTTCACAATGTGCAGAAGCCTCTTGTATCGTCACGCGCCTATTCCGCGCTTGCCTTGACTTCGCAAAGAGCTCTTTTGCGTCCTCTAAGACCAGTGCAATTCGCCAGGTAAGCCTTGTGATTCAATCGAATTGTCTTGATCCCCCATTGCTAACTGAAAATAAACCTGCAGAGTGCAATCTCCCGAAGTCAAATCTCTTTTGGACAGGCAACAAACTCGTTCCTATGGTCCGTCGCGATCTGCCCCCGTTGTAACGAACTTCTTCTTACCATTTCCTCGATGTAGCGGACACAATTGTCAAGGTGCCTGAGATGGCCGAGTCTATCACAGAGGGCACATTGAAGCAATTCTCGAAACGTGAGCATCCAGACAATCCATCTTTTAGTGTCATGTTCTGATCAGGTGTAGAGGTTGGCGATTTCGTGGAACGCGATGAGGAAATTGCGACAATCGAAACCGACAAGGTATAGCCTCTTCCGATATATTTACTGTCAATCGATTTCTAATGTTTTCAGATCGACGTCGCCGTCAACGCTCCTGAATCTGGTACCATCAAAGAACTCCTCGTCAGCGAAGAAGACACCGTTACCGTTGGCCAGCCCATTGTAAAACTCGAGCCCGGCTCCGGCGGCGAAGCTGCTGAGAAGCCCAAGGATGAGCCTGCCCCAGAAAAGAAGGAAGAAAAGACCGAGACCGCTCCATCCAAGCCAGAGACCAAGGAGCCCGCTCCTTCGAAACCCGAGCCTGTCAAGGAAAAGCAACCCGAGAAGCCCAAGCCCAAGCCTACAGAGTCCAAGAAGGAAGCCGCACCTACACCTGCCCAGGTTGGAGGCCGTGAAGAGCGACGTGTATGTGAACATCGACCAGGTTATATGGCGCATAGCTAACTCGTCTAGGTCAAAATGAACCGTATGCGACTCCGTATTGCCGAGCGTCTCAAGCAGTCCCAAAACACCGCTGCTTCCCTCACCACATTCAACGAAGTCGACATGTCCTCGCTCATGGAATTCCGCAAGCTGTACAAGGATGACGTCCTGAAGAAGACCGGCGTCAAGCTCGGTTTCATGTCCGCATTCTCTCGCGCTTGCGTTCTTGCTATGAAGGACTTGCCTGCTGTCAATGCTTCCATTGAAGGACCTAACGGTGGTGACACTATCGTTTACCGTGACTACGTCGACATTAGCGTTGCTGTTGCTACCGAGAAGGGTCTCGTTACTCCTGTTGTACGCAACGCAGAGGCCATGGACTTGGTTGGAATTGAGAAGGCCATTGCCGATCTCGGAAAGAAGGTACGACAGTTTGATCCGGAATCGTTAACTGTACTAACATCTGCTAGGCTCGTGACAACAAGCTGACCATTGAAGATATGGCCGGCGGTACTTTCACCATCAGCAACGTAAGCATATAAAGGTCTCATTATTTTCAAACGAATACTAATCTGCATAGGGTGGTGTGTTCGGTTCATTGATGGGTACTCCCATCATCAACTTGCCCCAGACAGGTTTGTTTTTTCGCTCCAAATATGTGACTATATACTAACATATAACAGCTGTCCTGGGTCTGCACGCTATCAAGGAACGACCAGTCGTTGTCAACGGCAAGGTCGAAGTCCGCCCTGTATGCACATCTCTGCCCCGATATACTGCGTTGATTCCGTGCTAACATGACATGTAGATGATGTACCTCGCTCTCACCTACGACCACCGTCTTCTCGATGGTCGGGAAGCCGTCACCTTCCTTATCAAGGTATGTATTTATCAACCATCCGCGTCCAAGAAAACTCAGACTAACCCCCTCCAGGTCAAGGAATACATCGAAGACCCCCGCCGCATGCTCTTGGGTTAAAGCATCGCGTCGCATCCCGTGGTATGGAGAGAAGATACGAGAAGTATAGAGACACAACTTAGCGAAAAAGGTGTATCTTGGTGTAGTCGTCGTTGGTTTGACTTTGTAGATTAGTCCTAGTCCTTTTGCGTATACATTGACCTTTCTTTTGTAATTGGCCGTCATGTCGTGCGTCTCTTGTGGGTGTAATGAATATAATCGTCAATTATCGTACCACCTTCATCATTCACCACCGCCATTTTTGTCACCATATAAATTCATCTCCCCCGTCTCCAACTTCACGAGCACAGGCGTCTCAAGCCCAAACAAGAACGCTTGCAATCTCATGACGAGCATAGCCTCGAAATCGAATGCCGGGAATTGCTGCGCCAGACGATTGAGATGCGTCTCTTGCGATTCGCTTTGTTGACTCGCTGTTGGTGATGAGGGTGGGAGGAGGATTGTGAGGTATGTTGATTGTATATCCGAGAGCCATTTCTTCTTTCCTTCGCTTTGTGATGAAGGCTGGTGGGAGGAGAGGAGTGACGATGCACGCGTAATAGCTTCGATAGCCGTCTTGCCGAAGAGTGTGTATTGTTCGAGGACGGCTTGGAGGAGGAACTTCCCCAGTACTTCGCCGAGAGCATCTTCTTCCTCTGAGATTCTCATCGCGGAACACAGGTCCAGAAAGGCTGGAAATATATCCATCAGCGATAGGACCAGGCTCCGATCATCAAGGCGCTCCTCGCGCGGGACGCGCAGGATTTCGAGCATGGTCATGTATGCCGTATTCGACAACAGCGCGCGCCCTTCTTGGATCCCAGTGGATCTGCTATGGCTATCTCGCCATTTCGATTTCCGTGCTCTAGAGAGAAATTGTGCCGTGAACGAAATCAGGCGCAGTTTCGCGTCTATGTCGGCTGGGATATGGCGCGTTGCGCCGTGTTTGTGGGTTGTGAGGAGGTGCCATGCTATTATTCATCGTCAATACATACATACTTCCCCGGAGATAGTAAACATGTAGTAATTGGAGGACATACTGTCAAATATCTTTACAATGTCGACATCTGCATGTGCCGGTCTATTACTCAGTTCTGCGATACGCGTCAACAGGAGCGCGTGTGTCGCTCTGCTGCAGACGTAGTCGAGGATCATGATGTCGGTGTCGAATTCTGTTTCTGTGTCCATGATGTTCGTTTTGGTGATTCATGGGTGATGTATTTTTGATGTTCCAGTAGATATATATAATATAGATAGAAAATGCTGTGGTCGCGTCTGTGTGGTGCTTTGGTGGTGGTAGGTGAAGATATATATTTTCATCTCCATCCCACTCGGCGATCACAGCAGATGTGCACAACATGGGATACACAGTGCGAAAATTTACATACGAAAAATCAAATTTAACATTGGAAGTAGCGCTACTTGGAAGGTATATATTTATTCAATTATTTTCTTCGTTTGAGCGGAGTATCTCCTGAACAACACCCTTGCTAGCCAATGCGCGAGCCCAAAATTCCACAGCTGACGAACAATCATGCCTCCTCACCTCCACAGACGCCTCCTCGTCCCGACGGGATTGCAACTCTACTAGGATCGACGTCTTAATGCCTTGCTGACTATTGACGAGCCGGACATATTCTTGCGGTAAGTCGCTATCATGCATGGTATTCTCAGACTGCGGAGTTTCGATGGCCATCAGACACTCCTCCCTAAGTCCCAAGTCTGGATCTGCCTCGAGTAGCACGCCGTCAAAACCATCAGGACCCAGGACCGCTTTTATGTCTTCGAGTTGAGACCCATTCAAGCGCTGACGTATGCTCTGTAGACTTTTGACGTTGCGAGCCAATTGCTCGGTATAATTTTTGAGCGGATCTCGCACCAGACTCAGTACCGAGAATGCAATCTGGTCTTCTTCATAAGCCGTCATTTTCTCAATAAGTTGTAATCGGACCTGTTCAAGCCAGTCGCCGTCGGTGCAGGGTGCTTTGACTCGTCAATTAACCGTTCCGACATTGTTGACAAGGGGAATTCACCCACCGAGATCCTGAGGCTGACGCTCTAATCCATCGAACTTCCAAAGTCGACCTAGCGCTGGCACGAATGCAATAAAATGGAAAGCGGCTTCGTTGGAGGGACTATTGTCGTTCTGACGCCTTGACTTGCTGGCTAAAGCCTCTTCTTTGAGTGATAGATCGGAATTTAGAATATCCATGGACCTGTACGATGAGTCAGTATGAATAGCAGATATATGGAGACACTACATACCGTGCAAATGAGTTATGAATTCTCTTGATGAACTCAAAGTTGGCTATGGCGTCGCCCCTTAACGCAGGTGTAAATGGCATCGTGAACTCCTTGAAGCTGGCAAGAGTATCTCCGAGGGTGATGTCGTCGATGTTGTTGACTATGTTTAGGAGGGCCACACTAGCACAGGCGTTGTCGGCTGTCTAGACAATGTCAGCTCGACTGAAATAATCATCAGCCATGAAACATTGTAATACCTGATTAGCAAACCACAAGCCTTCAGGGCAGCTTGCCTCTTGCTTCTCTGGATTGTCCTCATGCCAGCGAAACAGGAATATGAAACCATAGACTGGTTTACTGTGAGATGATAGTCAGACCAAGTTCCAGAGTTCGAGGACTGGAGATACGTACGGCAGTTCATTGAATGTGCCCTCATCTAGAGAAAATAGCTCTTGAACCCTGACACCCTCGACCCCGAATTCTTGCAGCATGACATTGAAGGAAGCCTGCGATCAATCAGCTCTCTGTTTATAGACACTGCTTGAAAGACATACTGGCTCGGATTCAATTTCACAGAAGCCATTCCATGAGGTCTTATCGATTATGGCATCTGGAGGTGGACTTGCGTCGCTGTTGAGGCGTCTTCTTTTTGTACGATCCCTCATTTTGCTTGGTGTGTACGTATTGCAGAGAGTGAGTTGTAGTGAAGGAGGGAGAATTTCTGATTTAACAGCGTGCACAACGAGAAGGAAATGACCGTTTGTTTGTCTGTCTGCCTGTCTGGTGGTATAAAGAGACGACCGCGAGGGAGCTCTCTGATTGGTCGAAGCTTTCCCTCTGTGACGCGCCTGGCAAAGCTGCAAAGGCTAAGGCTTCCAACGCGGTTCACCTCTTTTTTTTTTTTCTATTTGGTTTTTCAGCTCACCATCCTTTTGTTTAATGCTCTTTGCTTGCTCACTTCAAGTAGAGTGAGCATCTACTACTTTCATCTGGACTGGAAAGTCTGCATATTGGTCTGTACTTCGGCACCAGTGACCAAGAAAAATCTCCAGCTGCTTGCTTCTTCCACATCGAAGCGGGGCTACTCAACTTTGTCGTTCCTCGAGAATTGCTGGATATCGTCGCTCTAGCTGTTACCTGAGTCTCGAAGGCTACCTGCATCATCACCGTATTCACCAAAGAACAAGAAATCGAGATGCGATGAACGGCACTCCCCGACTCCGATCCGCCTTCCCCCAAAGTCCGCAGACTCAAGGCCTCGATAGACGAAGACAAACCGATTCTCCGGCCATCAAAAGACCTCAGAATGTGAGCGTGACAACTGGTCCGCGTCCTGCGCAGCCTGGGCAGGGTCCTCTGATTCCCACCGACGTGATCGACGCACCGTCGCAACGATTATATGTCGCGGCACTTTACATTGCGCTTGGAGCATGGCGGGTATATGACTCGATGGGAGCTGCCAATGAGCTGGATTCGACGTGGCTGTTTCTCAAATGGAACTTTATTGACGGGGTGTTTTTGTTTGGTATACAGACGTTAAGAGTGCCCTGGTTAGAATGGACCTTTCCCACTTTTCTGGCCATCTTCCTGCTCCATGCGGCGACTAATGTGTTTTTGATGTTTCGCATACCGGTATGCATATATCTCATCCAGAAACACCAATACATGCTAATGCTCGTTCTATAGCTACCGCTCGGAGCATGGGGAGGTATTGTGTACAAAGCTTTTTATGACCGAGAAATGTCTATATCGGGGGGTCGCGTGAAACCTGGGGATATCCTTCATAATGCGTCGTTGATTTTGGGCAAACAGATCATTCATATACTCCCAGAAGGGTGAGCACGCAGGAAGTATATTATTGAGCATGAACTGACTCCGTATAGGTCGGCCGCACTGAATCCCGACGGAATACCACTGTGTCTCAACTCTCAGCAGACTTCCGTTGCCCTCCCCATACGTGTCAACCAATCAACCCCGATAACCATCGACATTCTACGTTATGATTTATCTACCGGTCAAAACGAAACTATCAGCATATCTCACAAACAGCTCAAGCAGATGAAAAAGCAGGCTGGTGAACCGGCTGCAGACGGACACCTCGATCTTCGTTTTCCTATCAAAAAGACAGGCATATACCGCTTAGCCCGAGTTTTGGACGAGTCCAAGCTCGAAGTTCAAACCAAAGCGTCCGACACACTGGTCCCAACCTGTCCTAGAGCGGTCCCAAAGTACACGTTCGCCGATAAATGTAAGAGTGACTTGTCCGATATTACTCTCGAAGTGGAAGGAGTGGCACCACTCAAGGTGAAATACAGCCGCAGGATCAACGGGTTCGATGGCGGCTTTTCTTTCCAGAATGTACACGCCGAAGGCGCTTTAGCCCCGATAGCCGGTCGAAAGCCTTCTAGTATTCTCATCGATCCCAAACAACCGGATCCTCCTTTCTGGGCTCAGACTGCGAATCTCCGTATTGCCTTGAATGAGACGTTGGATGCCGGTGGTGAGTGGGTCTACACTATTGAAGAAGTCCACGACGCACAAGGCAATGTCGCCAATTATTCGTCTTACCTGGACGACACGGATCGAGCATCCTTGAAAAACGTGCTGCAATGGCATCGGTTCTCGGTTCACGAGCGACCGAGACTCTCAATGGTCGGCTGCAATGCTCAGAAATTCCTTCAGATTGCGAAAGGAGAGACCACCGAATTGCCATTGCATTTTCATTCCACCGGAAGGGACTATAGCGACGATGCACCGTTCCAGCTCACTTATTCGTATTCTTCGGAAGAGACAAATGGAGAGACTGATGTTTCGAAGATTCAGCAAGTAGCTCTGAAAACATCAGAGAGCCGACCCAAGATCAAAGAGCCTGGATGGTATTCTTTGGAATCTGTGTCAAGTCATTTCTGTCGCGGAGAAATTCTGGAGCCTTCGTCTTGTTTGCTACACAATCCTCCAGAGCCGGAACTGTCTCTACGCCACGAAAAACTCTTTGACAAATGTGCCAACAACTCTGTTGGTCTTCTCGTCGATTTGGACGTGATTGGGTCTCCTCCATTCCGTCTTCGATACGTTATTGAGAGCGACAAAGGCACAGAAACATTTTCTGAGGTTATAAACGGACTCCGGGGGCAGCTGGACTTTACACCAACCCACGCCGGCCACTATCGATACCGGTTTTTGGATATTGCCGATAGTGTTTATGGCCCACGGTCATTGAAAGACAAAGTGCAAATCCTAGAGCAAGATGTCAAACCGCAAGCATCAGCGCACCTTCTGGGTACGCACAAACCACAGCGAACCTGTTTTGGCGAGTCGGCCACTGTCGGTGTCTCTTTCATTGGCGAGGCTCCGTGGACATTACAATATGAGGTCGTGCACAATGGCAAGAAAGCCAAACATGAGATCGAAAGTCATGAATCTGTTGCAACCATTGTGACTGAACCGTTGTCCAGTGGCGGAGAACACATCATTTCACTGACTAGTGTGACGGACCGTACGGGGTGCAAGCGCGCACTGAAAGACAGCGCAGTCGTTCAAGTCCGCCCTAAGAAGCCCCAAGCTGCTTTTGGCTTTATCGAAGAGAAGCGGACCACACAAGATCTGGAAGGCAACACAGTGTTATTACCGCTGAGATTAAGTGGGCAATCACCTTGGATTGTGAAATACCGCAATTTGGATGTCAACCCTGGTCGTCTGTTTGAAAAGAAGATTTGGGATGAGAATGGAGCCATACCAGTGGCGCAGAGCGGAGTGTATGAACTCGTCGAGGTCTTTGATGCTACTTGTCCAGGGAACATCGAGCAATCTGCGAGTACCTTTGAGATTAAATGGCTCCCTCGACCTATAGTATCTGTGTCTGGACGCACTGGTGTTGGTGAGAATGTGTCGAAACGTAGCGTCTGTCAAGGCGACGATGACATTTTGGAATTGAAGCTGCAAGGCAAGGCTCCGTTCAACGTCAAATATGAACATCAACGCGACCTTGGTAGTGCCAAGGCACGGAATCTGAAAAGCACATCAACCGTGGCATCGTTGGAACTCGACACTTCAAAACCAGGCAATCACGTTTACAAGTTCACTGGCATTTCAGACGCGCTCTACGATGCTGATAAATCGCAAAGCCCAGTCAGTATCTCACAGACAGTCAATGCGTTACCATCTGCTCGTTTCGAATCACCTGGACATATTTATGCGTTCTGCAAAGAGGATAGCGAAGGCGACGAGTTGATCCCTATTGTATTGGAAGGACAACCCCCATTCTATCTTGATATATCCATCAAGCATCATTCAAGCGCAAAGCCTGAAGTTGTGCCCATTGGCCCAATCCACAGCCACAAACACAAACTCCCTATACCCCGTCGACATCTAGAACTCGGCCAACATGTCGTCAGCATCCACCGAGTTGGTGATTCTCTTGGATGTCAGCGAACATTTGAAAAGGACTTATCTTCCGTTCGTGTTGCAGTCTCAGACGTCCCCACGATCATTCCTCTCGAGTCTCAGACAGATTATTGTGTCGGAGAACGCCTCTCGTTCTCGCTATCAGGCCATGCACCATTTGATGTCTTCTATACTTTCGATGGTCTCAAAAGAAAGGCCTCTTCATCAACTACCTCATTTCGACGTATCGCCGAAAAACCAGGTGTATTCACTATCACAGCAGTCAGCGACGGCGCCAGTGGCCGTTGTCAGGCCCACAAGAATATCACCAAGGTCGTCCACGAGATGCCCAGCGTACGAATCAGCAGAGGTCGAGAAAGCATCGTTGATATCCATGAAGGCGGAGAGGCTGAGATCCAATTTGAATTTGGAGGAACTCCGCCATTCGAATTTACGTACGTCCCTCTCCCTACCTACCTACCCCAAGCCCCCAGTGGAATCTTTGCTAACATCTTTTTCACAGATATACACGAAGCTCGAACGCCCGCAAAGGCAAACCAGCCGAAATCCTCGACATCAAACACGACATTTCCTACGAATACAAAAAGACCATCAAAACCTCCGACGAAGGGACATATGAAGTCGTCGCAATCAAGGATAAATATTGCTCCTTCTCGACGCAAAAGGCATCTGCAAAGATTGCGAAACAACAGACGAAGAAATTGCTTACGAATTAAGACGGACGAAGTCGGCGAAGAAAATGAAGGGAGGGAGAGAGATAGACATACCTTTTTTTTCGGAGTTGGTCAGAGTTGTGGTGGTTTGTGTTATGTTTTTTAATTAATGGTTCTTTTTTTCATGAATATTCACTTGTGCATTGCGGTCAAACTTTTTTCTCTTTCATGTCTTCTAAAGGGACTATGTTATTTACACATTTTTGTTCTCGATACTATGTACTAGACCACCACCTAGTCGAGCTATTTCATTTAAAATCGACTCCTTGTTCAAAGTGACATCAGCGGTATCCACCTTTGGCGCCGGACGAGTAGAATAAGCCGTCTTCAAATTGAATGCTCTTATCGTGGTCGATGTCGGTTTCCACAATCCCGCAATGACGTTCTCTTCATGACCGTAGAAGAAGAGAATGCAATGCTCAAAGATTGTTTGAAGCTCACTCAAATACGCCGTCGTGATGTCTCGACTGGACGCTTCGGAAGCAGACAGATTGACGAGACCCTTCAGGTTTGCGAATTGCGGTTGGTTGTGTTTCTTGCTCTTCTTGTTGGGGTCGTTGAGATGGATCACGAAATCGTAGGGAGAAAGCGCGGGCGTGAAAAGCAGGTTTTCGAGGGATGTTCTATCTTCCTTGCCGTGTTGTTGCTTGAGTGCTTCAGCGGCCGCTTTTGCTAAACGGGTGATATGGCCTGCGACGACTTTGGGGGGGTTTTCGTTTAGTGTCCATGTTACTCCGTCATGGTCTAAATCGGATGCCACGATCATGGAGACTTTTTTCATTGCAGGGTCGATGTTGCGCCAGGCTAGGAAACGCGTTTCGATGGCTTTGACGTCTTCCGTTGTAAGTCCGCCCATGTCTAGGATGAGAGGCTCCTGCTGCCAGTTCCATTTTGAGAGTAGAGAGAGAGTTCGGTAGAAGCCGGTCATCAAACTGGACGGTGAGGCCCAGGGATGGGTCGAGACGTAGACGTTGACAGCGAGAAGCTCGACAAACTCTTCGGTGACATGAGACAGAAGAAGTTGGGAGTTGAACCAGTGTTTCATCAGGCGCACCGTAGGTGATAGTAAGGGATACCTGTTGGAAAGCGTTTGGACAACCTGCGTGAGACGTGGGGTATGGATGAAGGTCTTTTTATACTCGAAAAGAGCAGCGCCTACATCCTCCTTGTACTGAAGACTAAGTCCGCTTTCCTTCAATTTCCTTTCAAGTAGCGTCGCTTCGCGTTCGTGGTGTATCCTCAATCGAAATTGAATACCCGTTTTATGCACAATGTCTAGGAAAGCTCGGTTTACGAGGCGTCTGCTCTCATTTTCCAACCCAACCCTGAAGTACGTCACGTCTCCATTATCTTTCAGGGCCTCGCCGATCCTCAATAAAAACGCCACCTTGGTCATTTGAATGGCGTCTAGATTGTCCGGCCACTTGGTAGAACTTTCAAGTTGCAGGTTGATATCCACAGGAGTAAGCCCAATATCCTTGGGGTCTGATATCACAGCAGTGCTTCTCAGGAACGGACTTGCAGGCTGAAGATGCCTGACCTGAAGTGGAATATCGTCCATGCTTTGAAAAGAAGACTGCAACGATTGGAACGCATCACGAACGCCTTGAAACATCGCCGCAGTCTGTTTTTCCGAACCAGCAAGCTGTTGCAACGTCTCATCGAATTCGTCTCCGATACATTTGATTGAGTTTCGGGGAACTTTCAAATGGCGACTAAGACTATAAACCAATATTTGATCAACGACCGACCCTTGATCTGACCATACTAAACTCTCAAGAATGCTTCCGTCTCGGAACCTTCTCAATTCTGCCTTGTCGCCCCAGAAGGCTCGGAAAGCCGCAGCTTCTTCTTGCATTTCTGCTGCAGGTCCATGATCGACAAGTCGACTCGCATTTTCAGGGTCCAATATGAGACCAATTGAGATATGTTGTGAGTGCGTTTCGCTCAGCGATTTCGATTTAAGCGGCCGAGGCGATGGAGAATCAGTCCATAGACAAATGACTTTTGCCCTGTCGCCGAGTGACTTTTCCAGAATATCATAGATATGATTTTGATAGGAAACAGAGTGTAGGAGATCGGCGACTTGCTGTTGCAGAGTGAGAGAAACCAGCCGGTCAAACTTGAGCATCGGCTCATTGTTTTGAGCGATGAACACTTTTTCGAAGTTATCGAAGCGTGTTTCATTCAACAATGAGAGTGTAAGGCTGCATTCGTGGCGAAGCAGCTTGTATGATCCAATGGCCATCTTGTACAATATGTTCAACCCTCTTTTTCCATCGAAAAAGACCGGACCACCAGCAGGAAATTCGACATCGCTGGCGAATAGAGACAAAGGCTGCATCAGGTCTCGCGCAACCAAGTATCGCATGGCTGCTTTGAAAATCTGATAGCTGCTATACGACGGCAGTAAGATAGGCTTACCGTTTGCGCCACCACCCTCAAAAAGTAGGCCCAGAAGCAACATCCACTCAAAGCTACCAAAACCGCCTGTCTCAATAGAGGACGCAAAACCATGTTGCCGAAGCCAGGTTTGGCCGAGAAGACAAGCGTCTCTCATTGATGCATACTTTTTAAAAGAACTCTGTAGCCACTTGTGATATGGTATAACTGTGGATTCGAAGCGCAAAGCAGAGTTGTAAAATGGACTTGACTTATTTTCATCGTTAGACTGAGGCTCGTCCTCTGCACCCGCCGCCTGAACATTGTTCTTTGACGGAAGCGTTCGTGCGATAGGAAACAACTCATCTTCGACAGCGGTCAATATGCGAATGCGGATGGGTTGCTTAGGCGAGTCTTCGGTGGCATTATCTGTGGGTCCCAACACAATTATGGGACGTAGAAGATCTCCATCCTGATAGTTATACTGTATCGAATAAGGCAACTTGGCTTCGCGAAGGCTGGCCGCAATGCATGCAATGTAAAAAGCGCGCTTTTGGAAGTATTTGTAGTTTCGATAGTCCTTTGGCTGGAACAACGTGCTGGGAATGGTCACAGCTATATCAACATTGAAGGTTTCGGTGGTTTGTAGTCCGGCTCGCAAAATGACGCTACCAACAAGATCGATGCTGGTCGGAGGCTTGGACGAAACATGGCACTTCGCAAGGTCGTCGGGTGAGTGACAAGGGAAGGGCACTGTCACGCGATATTTGTCTCGCAATTCTTTGGCAGCAACGTCGGCTCGCTTCGGTTCTCGTTCGGGAACTTGTTGCAAAATATCTCTAATTCGGCGCAGATTTTCTTGAACGGTAGAGACTAGCTTGTCATAATCCGGCCTCAATCCGGCAAGTAACTCGTCTGTCTGAAGTTTGAAGAGACTGGACTTGGAGAGACCGGTTGCTTTATCGACTTCTGCAAAGCGGTTTGCAGATTTTGCTGAGTTTTGGGGTTTTGATTGTTTGAGTTGATTTGAAGTATTTGCGACTTTGCTATCCTGATCGTAGTCTGCACTTGTATAGCCCGGACTGGTGTCTCGATCAGCGGAGGCCGGGCCATTGAGCCTGCGTCGTTTCGTAGAGGGATCCGACATGTTGGATGCTGTTCGATAATATACTTAAAATAAATTGCTCTGTATTAGAGCTCTCAACGTCCGTTTTCCATAATTTCACACTGCTTAATGTAGCATCGACATGGAGATGCTAGTCAATGCAAAGCTCGAAAAAAATTATGTGCAGTAAACACACCGCCTGCCATTCTGGATTTTTCGATGTGGGCCTGTTTGGGCGGCCAGAAAAGCGCGCCTCATTGCTCAGGCTTGTTTTCTCCGCGAAGGTGTAGTTAAATCTAGCCCTTTTGCAATGATGCGAGCCAATTGAAGTTGTATGTAGTCGAACTGGATAGATATAGTGTATAGGATACGAAGCTGAATGACTCACCTGCCACAATGCCCATCGCTCCTGCTGTTTGGAGACTGCTCTCGTAGTCCGTAGGTACCGGTTGCCCGATTTCGGCGGCCGGCAGCCCCTCCAGCGATGACACATCCTCAGCACAAGGGAAAAAGTCGCCCAATCTGCATCGATGTGAGATGCTCATCATGAACAACATACAGAAACATCTGAACACATTTAACCATCGGACCTATCCATCATGCTCCAGGCTATAGGAGGTACCGTGCCTCCAAACACTGATCATGTATGTGGAAGCCCCGCGCATTTCCCCCTTATTTGCTGTGGTCTCATCTAACACGCGACTATAGGCGATCAGCGTCTCTCTTCCCACATGGAAGAGCAATGTCGGATACGAGGAGGGACAGGATTGGGTTTTGAGTCGCATGCAATGCGGTTATCCCAGGTTCTTCGTTCATCCCCTGATTCAATCGCTCGCTCAGGAAGTACTCCGCCGTTGCGGTAATGCCGACCTCGAAGCCACAACACTTTTCCCTTCATCACGAACCGCAGAGATATGTCGAACCTTTATAATTGCAAGGATACCGGCCGGCGAATCGTCCAAAATTCGAATTGTTAGCTTCGTACCATCGCCGAAAGCCGACTCCGATATTCGATCCCATGTCAACTCGAAGCTGTTCGGCGTGATCTACCCTAAAGAATACGCGCCAATTGCTAAACAAGTCTGGCAGCATACAGGGGACGGTGTGCAAAGTCGTCGCAGTGAATTCTGCTCGAATGCATTGCAAGACGGTTACCTCGTCGAGGACCATTCTATAGCTTCGGACGGAAAACCATCAATCTATTCTAAAGGACCGAAACGATACCAACAGCGAACCCCAACACCCAAAGAACAGGAACATAATGCCAAGGCAACCGATTCATCTGACGGACAAGAGTTTTCATCCTTCGTCGAAGAACGATTTGGTCGCAATTTGAGCGCAACATTGGCACAAAATGCGAAAAGAGCGATGCGACGACGAATTGCTGGTTCTCTTACCGCCAATGTCGAACTCCACGAAGCCCTGGAAAGCGAATTATCGGGTGGGCGCATTGCAGGCTTGACCGAAGACGACGTTTTCCTATACCCAACCGGCATGAGTTCCATTTTCAATACTCATCGGACCCTCTTGAACGCCAAAGGACCTCAGAAAAGCATATGTTTCGGATTCCCATATACAGACACATTGAAGATTCTCGAGAAATGGGGCCCTGGCTGCGTATTCTACGGGCATGGATCATCAGAAGATCTCCAGGATTTGGAAGCGCGCCTAGAAAAGGGAGAAAGATTCCTCGCGTTGTTCACCGAGTTCCCGGGAAATCCATTGTTGAAGTCTCCGGATCTCAAGCGGATCCGTGAGCTGGCAAATAAATACGATTTCGTCGTCGTGGTAGACGAGACAATTGGTAGCTTTATCAACGTGAACGTCTTGCAGCACGCGGACGTCGTTGTCAGCAGCTTGTCAAAGATCTTCAGCGGTGACAGTAATGTCATGGGAGGCAGTGCAGTGCTTAACCCTCAAGGACCTCACTACCAATTCTTGAAAAAAGCATTCACGACAGACTACGAAGATAATGTTTGGGCCGAAGATGCAGTGTTCCTCGAGAGAAATAGCCGCGATTTCATTTCTAGGATTGAAAAGATCAACGCCACGACAGAATTTGTGACTGAGATTCTGCAAGCTTCTCCCCTTGGTGCGTGAAACTCCGTCCTCTATTGATCGATGACATTGCTGACATACAGAACTTGTAGTGAAGGAAGTCCATTACCCGAAATACAGCCCATCAAGGCTGAATTATGATGCATTACGCCATCCAAATGGAGGCTATGGTGGTCTATTCTCTATAACCCTCCACACAACGAAAGACGCTATCGCATTTTTTGATGCGCTTGAAGTTATGAAAGGACCTAGTCTTGGGACTAATTTCACTTTGAGGTTTGTATTATGACTCATAACGAAGCACGTCTGTCATGCTAATCATTTCCTCGAAGCTGTCCGTACACATTGTTAGCCCATTATGGCGAGGCTGATTGGGTACGTGAACATAGTTCTGGATTACTCAGCTCATGTACGCTAACATTTCAATGAGGCTTCTTCGTTCGACGTTCCATTCGATTTGATTCGGGTCAGTGTCGGATTGGAAGATCCTGAAGAGCTTGGCGCTCGCTTCCAGCGTGCTTTGGACGCGATCAAGCAGAACTCCGCTTAGGGTTATCGATCATGAGATCTATTTTATACTTTCGATTCATAATTAGCGATATTGCCCGACGAACGATGCCCTATTTCGACCTTGCAATCCTTCAAGATCGTTTCATGCATTGCACGCGATCTTCAACACAGAGACGATTATTCAACAAATGTTCGGAAGCTGACGTATCATGTCTATACCTTCATCTCTTCGCGCTTGATGTTCAGGATTCAAAGGCTCGATCGAACGATTCTTACGAACATTGAAGCTGGTGGTTGAGCAACCTCTTGCCGCCTTTAGAGAAGTAGAGACAAGAAGAAAAAACAACAAATTTCTACATCGTATACACCGCTCATTTTGAATTTCATATTTGCTATCTCGACGATAGGCCAATACAGTAGAACCTTGCTATAACGAACAGAAGGCCCTCCAACGTCTGGATCTGATATCGAGATATTTTAACTCTCATAAGAATGGGAAGCACTCTGGTATAATAAAATATGTAATCAATAACAATTCAGAGAACTCTCCATATTCATATGAATAATTTGTAACCTAATTTCAAAATATAATGACAGGGGCAGGTTCTGCTGTATTCAAAGTATCATCACCCTATATTGCGTGCCCAATCGCTCGGAGCCCCGGAGATCAAATGAAAGACTAAACCGTAGACGGCATAGTCAGGGCAGAAGATCCAATGAAAGGGGATGTATCACGTGCCGTACTAGCGGCTACGCGCCAGTCCGGGATTTTTTGAATGTCCACCAGCTCATCAGCTCACTGGCATCGACTGGGCTTTTCAACACGACCTCCTAGGAGTTGCTCACTCGCTGTGTCAAATTCCATCTTTTATTGTTTATTATAAGGATTGCGCTTGTTTCTATCCGAGGAATGGCACAGTGCTAGGAGTCGTTCATCCTCTCAGTCTCGGAAGTGTAAAATCTGTCTCCTCGGGTCAATTCATCACCACTCACTTCCTTTGATAACGTCGCAATTGGCCCGTCTTGGTACTCAATCGGCGACCGAGACTTTCGAAAAATGCAGTCTCCTCTCACTGCCGCTCGGCAATCCCTCGTTTCTCTCCCTTTCCTGCTGCCGTCCTGGTGTGAATTGGCCTCGATATCAGGGAGACGATACCAGTCCACCTACCGACGAACAAAACAACGCCTCCGAATAAAACCAGATGCTTCCTTTGAACCGACCCAAGAGAAATTCGACAGTATCATATTCAACCCTCCCTCGAGTGCCCCGGATGCCACTCACACACCAAACATATTCCTTCCCAAAAATGACATTCGAAGAAATCTTGTCCAACCCGAGCCGACCCTAAGCATTGAACCAGAAGACCTTCCTTGGGCTACCAAGACCCCCAAAAGGCAGAAATACCATTTGACAGTGGAGGACGTCAAGGAAATCAGGAGACTACGCACGCTAGACCCCGTTGCGTGGAGTCGATGGAAGCTTGCGAGGAAGTTTGATTGCTCTGCTCGCTTTATCAACATGGTCTGTGAACCTATTCCGCAAGCGGAGAAGCAAGAAATCCATAGGAAGGTGTTGGAGGCTGTCAAGTCGAGATGGGGTGCTACGCGACGCATGGCCAGGGAGGACCGGGAACTCAGGAAGGAGGCCTGGGCTAAGGATGAATAAGGAGGAGACGGATATTGGAGAAGCTATACAGCAAGGAGGGACGGAGAACAGCGGAATTTTTCTGCTATTTCCACTCGAGCGAGCAAAGGGCTCGCTTGGGATGTGTTTTTATACTCATCATGTATTATCATAGAATTTTTCAGTGTAACTTTATTTTTTGAGGCCACCAAAATTACTTCATTCAGACCAAGCTTTGATAAAAACAATCTCAAGATACATGCAATAATATTAGATAAATCCTCACAGTGCGTAGTAGTAATAAATCTCTCAGTTCCATCGCATCCACAGAGTAGCGCAGTGTCACGCGGCGCATCATCCAATTCGCCAGTGACACCTTCCTTAATAATGCAAGCCGACGCTGGCCGCTCCGACTCAATCAGAAGCACCAGAGATAATAATGCCCCCCGCTCTGCCCCTCAAGCTGCTTTCTCTCACGGCGAGGAGATACTCGACAACTACACCTCTCTTCACTTCTAGTAGCTTGAGAAATTGTCTGTACAAGCATCCGTTCAGCTGTCGCATATCTTTGAAACCGCATCTTGGCCATCGTTTCTACTACGGACATATCAGTGATCCCAAGATGGCGCCTCAATTGGAGCCCTTTTTCAAGCAGTTCGTTGTCTCTCCGAGCCTTTTCATTTGATTGTCTTTCGCTAATTTCATGTATCCAGGGTCGATGACCTCTCGGAGTCATTCATTGATCGTACGTTTGCTCTTTTCCCAGAAGCTTGTGGTCAGCGCATTTTTTCTAACTGTATTTGCTGGAAAAGGACTCCGAAAAGCTGTTGCTATCCCCTCTATTTCTGCTGCCGATGAGCACCGCCCAGATGTCTTCAAGGTAGATTAGCAAGCAAGAGCCGATCAATGCGTGCGACAAACGACTGACAAAAAGTAGATGGGACAATTCCTCGCAACCGAACTGGAGAACCTTGGTGCTGAAGTCCACCAACGCCCTCTCGGCAAGCAGCCTGGCAAAGAGCACCTTGACCTCCCTCCTGTAGTCATTGCTCGCTACGGAAATGACCCCAACAAGCGAACAATCCTCGTCTACGGTCATTACGACGTTCAACCTGCCCTGAAAGAGGATGGCTGGGCAACAGAGCCTTTCGAGTTGACGATCGACGAGAAGGACAGAATGTACGGACGAGGCAGCACAGACGACAAGGGACCTGTTCTCGGATGGTTGAACGTTATCGAAGCTCACAAGAAGGCCGGAATTGAATTCCCCGTCAACTTGCTCTGCTGTTTCGAGGGTATGGAGGAGTACGGCTCTGAGGGTTTGGATGATTTCATCCAGGCTGAGGCCAAGGCTTTCTTCAAGGACACAGATGCAGTTTGTATTTCTGACAACTACTGGTTGGGAACTGAGAAGCCCTGCCTTACTTATGGATTGAGGGGCTGCAACTACTATGCCGTTACCGTTTCTGGTCCTGGCCAAGATTTACACAGTGGAGTGTTCGGTGGTTCTGCTCACGAACCCATGACCGATCTTGTCACAGTCTTCTCGAAGCTCGTCGACTCGCAGGGTAACATCCAGATTCCCGGTTTGATGGACCTCGTGGCACCCGTCACTGCCGAGGAGGAGAAATTGTACCCTAACATCAGCTACTCCATGGATGACCTTCACGAATCTCTCGGCAGCAAGACTAGCATTCACGCTACAAAGGAGAGAACTCTCATGGCCAGATGGCGTTACCCATCGCTCTCTATCCACGGTGTTGAGGGTGCCTTCTCAGCCCCTGGTGCCAAGACCGTCATTCCAGCCAAGGTCATTGGAAAGTTCTCTATCAGAACTGTTCCCAACATGGAAAGCGAGGATGTGACCCGGCTAGTGAAGGATCACATCAACAGCGAGTTTGCCAAGCTGGGCAGCAAGAACACATTGAATGTGGAGTTGATGCACGATGGTAAATGGTGGGTGGCTAGCCCTAAGCACTGGAACTTTACCGCTGCTGGCAAGGCTGTTCAGCAAGTCTTTGGCGTAGAGCCAGATATGACCCGTGAGGGTGGCAGGTACGTAATCAACTAGCCTTTGAGAACGGAGATCTTTTCTAACATGTATGGCAACAGTATCCCCGTTACATTGACTTTTGAACAAGCTACTGGAAAGAACGTTCTTTTGCTGCCAATGGGAAGCTCTACTGATGCCGCCCATTCCATCAACGAGAAACTCGACAAGTCAAATTATATTCAAGGCACCAAGTTGCTCGGTGCTTACCTGCACTACGTGGCAGAGGAGCCCATCAATGCTTAAGCATGATAAGTGTTCCTTGGGCCTTGTTAGATTTGAGCTGGAGTCGGCAAGCTCCTGGAGTTTGATTCGGGTTCCATTATCTAGTCAAAGGCACTGAATAGTATAAACGTGAAGATGATCATGTATTAAGATTGCAATGAACCCATACAGGAATATTCTTGTACATATGTACGGGGTAGAGTAGAAAAGGAGGGACGAATCGGGAAGCAGCCGATTGAATGAAAGTCCCGCTCCACGTGATGCCGCGATCCGTAAATTACGCGACGAGTCGCGCGCCAAACACTAAACTTAACTGCGAGACTTGAGATAACTGTCAAGTTCTTCGCCTGTGACAACATATATCTCACGATATCATCAGGATATGTTCGAGTCTAAAAGATATGGCACCACACAAGCGCACACAGGCGGATTCCGATGAGGATGATGCGAGCAGTACCAGTTCCAACGCGACTCCTGTAATCGCTCCTCGCTGTCATTTCCATGAATGCAAATGCTAATAGCGACGGAATATAGAATAAACGACGCCGTACCTCTGATGACAGCATCTCCATCTCCGGCGGCAGCGACGCAAGCGACCTAAGCGACCAAACTGACGCAAGAGGACGCGAAAAATCCTACTTCGAATGGCAGCCCCCCGAAGTCGAGCAGGAAGACGAAGATGCGCTAGAACAGCAACAGACGCAATATATTCATGAAAGACACTACGCCGACGAACCGAATATACCCGCTGACCATGGCATTATTGAGCGCGTGGACTGTTTTAATTTCATGTGTCATGAGCATTTCTCTGTGGATTTGGGACCGCTTATCAATTTCATTGTTGGCAAGAATGGGAGTGGGAAGAGTGCGATTTTGACTGCGCTTACGTTGTGTTTGGGTGCGAAGGCGTCTGTTACGAATCGAGGGCAGAGTTTGAAGAGTTTCATCAAGGAGGGGAAAGAGTCAGTTATATTTTCATCTTGATAACATGGTAAATCAAGGATGTCGGCTCATGCATATCTAGATCTGCTACTATTATCGTTCGGATCAAGAATCAAGGCGACGGTGCTTACATGCCCAACGAATATGGCAAATCCATCATCGTGGAGCGATCATTCTCCAAGAGCGGAACGAGCGGCTTCAAAATCAAGAGCGAGGCAGGCAAAATCATTTCAACGAAAAAGGGAGATCTTGACGCTATCACGGATTACTTCAATCTGCAAATCGACAACCCAATGAACGTGCTTTCGCAGGATATGGCTCGTCAGTTTCTAAGCTCTTCAAGTCCGGCGGAAAAGTACAAATTCTTTGTCAAGGGTGTGCAACTCGAACAGTTGGATAATGACTACCGCCTCATTGAAGGATATATAGATCAGATCAAGGAGAGTCTTGAAGTACAGAGGGAAGATTTGAAAATACTTCGAGCGACCAAGGAAAAAGCGCAGCGCAGATTAGAGCTTTCCGACCAGCGAAATACACTCAGGCAACGGATCCGAAATCTTCGAGCACAAATGGCTTGGGCACAAGTCGAGAACCAGGAGAGGGTAAGTAAATTTTGAGAATGTTATGTCTGAGTCCTTGAAGCTGACTATACGCAGATTAGGGATCGGATCCAGGAGGAAATTGCCAGACTTGATGGAGAAATAGCCTCTGCGGAGGCTGCGACTTCTACCTTTGACAAAAAATATGAAGACGCCGAGCGTGAACTCGAGACTGCAACTGAACTGCTGAACAGCACCAAGGAAGCATTAAGCAAAGCCCAGGAGGAGGGTCAGGTATTGAAAGATGCTAACGCGAAGGATATGGCGGAGCATCATGATATCAGAGTAAGTCTGCACGCCACTTTGTGTTGATAGAGGATAATCAAGTGATAATCATTGAAGGCCGAACAACGCAGGATCGACCAATCGATCAAGAGTCTCGATAAGGCGATAGAGGGCCTCAAACAGGAGATCGCCGATGAGAATAAACGACTTGCGGATATTGCTGGCGGTGACATTGCTCGCAGACGAGAAGAAATCGCGCAGCGAAGAGCTGAAGCCGATGAAGCCGAAGAGAAACTGAAGCAGCACCAAGGAGGTTTCAAAAACTTGCAGGACGCAGTTAACGATGCCGAGCAAATCGCAAAACAGGCCACCATGCCCATCCAGAAGCAAAAGAAAGAAATTGACCAAGCGGAAACTTTGCTTAGGTCACTGTCTCGAGACCGTGGACAGACCCTCTCGGGTTTCTCTGAAAAGATGCCGCAGCTTTTGGCTGCCATTTCTCGTGAGAAGTCATTCAACCAGCGTCCAGTTGGGCCAGTGGGTAACCATGTCCGGCTGAAGAAACCGGAGTGGTCTGCGGTTATCGAGCAGTCTTTGAACAACACGCTCAACAGTTTCATTGTGACGTCAAAAAAGGATATGAATATACTCATGCAGATCATGCAACGAGTCAACTGGTATGGCTTTCCCCTTGGGCTGTCGGAACATTTCTAATCATGGTACTAGTGTTATGCCTATCCTGATTGGAAGCAACGGTGCAATTGATACATCGGCAAACGAGCCTGACAAGCGGTTTGATACTATATTAAGCGTGCTTGAGGTAAATTACGTGATCGTATTGTGATTGATCTGACGCTGACTCTCTTCTAGATTGACGAAGATATCGTTCGTCGGCAATTGATCATTAACCATGCCATCGAGCAGATAGTGTTGATCGAGAATGTAGAAGAGGCGTCCAAGATTCTTTTCGAAGGAGGCCGCGTAAGGAATGTCAGACGTTGCTTGTGTATTGATGCTAGAGACCGACGACGAGGTGTGACTCTGTCATATGGTCGCACGGGAGAACCGAGTCAAGCTCCTATCGCTCCTTACGTTGGACGGCCGCGTATGAAATCAGACATTGACTCTCAAATCAAGTACGTGCTCTCCGTTCAGTATCATCAACTCTACTAACACTTTTGTAGGTTTCAACAAGACCACATCCAAGCGCTCAAAAGGGAATTGAACGAACTGCAATCAAAAGCTACAGCATCCCAAGCCGAATTACAACGACGCAAGGCTGCACTGACAGAGCACAAGGCGAAGGAGAACGAGCTGAGAATTGAACAACAGCGACTCTCAGATGCAGCCGATGCACTCGAAGACGCCCTTGAAAAAGACGAAGTGGTCGACGGAAAGTTGGAGACGCTACAGAACACTCTCAAAGAGAGAGAGGAAGAGCAGAAGCTGGCCATCAATTCTCTTGATGATGCCAAGGCTGCGCTTGACACCATGAAAGACAAAATGCTGAGACAAAGAAAGGCAATGTCCGCAAAGGACGCTGAGATTAAACCCCTCGAGCGAAATGTTCAAATTGCCGAGAGTGAACGCCTGAAAGTTGACGAACACAGACGAGCTGTATTGAATGAGAAAAATCAAGCATACGAACGCGTCAAAGACCTGCAACAGGAACGCGACGCGAGAATTGGGAACAGAGAAGAGATGAACACTCGTGTCGCCAATTATATTGAGCAGGCCAGCATTGTGTCGCCTCGAGTTTCTGTCGATGAGGGCGAGACAGCTGATAGTCTCGACAAGAAGCTGGATAAACTTTCTAGAGATCTGGATCGTTATGATCAGCAGTGAGTTGCGTATAAAGTCGATATTCTTTTTATATTCTAATCAGAGAACTAGGATGGGTGCCACACGTGAAGAGATAGCGGCTGAATTGCTCAAGGCAAGCAAAGCAGTCAAGGGCGCCGAGGTAAGGTATCAGGGCACCGAACGGTTAGAAAAGGTAAGATACTGTTTTATCAGGGCCTTTCTGCATCATATGCTAATCTGTCAATGAACCACAGGAGCTCAAACGATCAATCAACTACCGGCGTGAGCGATGGAAGGTCTTCAGAGCGCATATCTCGTCTCGTGCTAAGGCCCAATTCACATATCTGCTCAGCGAAAGAAGCTTCCGTGGTCGACTTCTCATGGATCATGAGGCCAAGCTGTTAGACCTTCAGGTAGGCTTCTCTATTGTCTTTAAGTTTTCGATTTCACTAACCAGTTGGTGTAGGTCGAACCTGATATAACCAAGAATAACGCAGGCGGCCGTGGCGCAAAGACGTTGTCCGGTGGCGAGAAATCTTTCTCTCAGATTTGTCTATTGTTATCACTCTGGGAAGCCATGGGATCGCCTATCCGGTGCCTTGACGAGTTGTAAGTACAGATAGATTTCTTGGGTTGGTTGCCTGTTGCTAATGTGCCACAGCGATGTTTATATGGATCACATCAACCGAAAGTCGTCTATAGATATGCTGGTAAGTTGATGGCAATGCGCATATGTTGAGTGTGTTGCTGATTGTCTATTAGATGCTGGCTGCAAGAAGATCGATTGGTCGTCAGTTTATTCTCATCACTCCTGGATCAAGGTCTGATATCAGTCTTGCTCCAGACGTCCGAGTCAAAGAGTACGTCCTCCTTTCTTCCCATCACACTCGACAGATGCTAACCACTATGACTGTAGACTCGCAGAGCCAGAGAGAGGGCAGAGCACGCTGACATTTCGTGCGTCTTGATTAATGATTTGAGATTGATACCCCTGATCGGGCAAGGGCAACGTTGTCGCTAGTATTGTACATATCTTCAATGACTCAACGTTCCGCTATTCAAGAAACCCCTGTATTCGACTGATGCCGTACATAAGCACACTGCCTAGAATCATATGTTTGTCTATAGTAGGGTCGCAATAATAAGTTGAAAGAAAGGATATCCCAAAACGGCAAGGGTTGTCTCCCCGCCCGGCAACGGCGGCCGCTGATTGGTGAATAGGGCCCTCGAGCTTCCCCCAATAATCCCTTCTTCTTTTGCCTTCGTGTGGGAATTCTCCCTCACAAGATCCTCACTTCTGCCCTGAGTCTTCCCTCATCATCTTTCGTGCTCACCAACACATTACTTGCCAACCCGAAAAATTTACCGTGAAAAAATTAAAGCGCTCTTGCCGACGTTGACTCGAGAACTACCAGAAAGAAATTCAGCAAACGGAACCGACAGACTTGATTGCGCACACCACCTTCCAAAGTCCTCTTTTTTGCCGAACCCTTCGAGAACTTGTGCATCACAACTACACCTGCCAAGTCCATACACTTACCTATTTAAACAAGGCTTTTACTCGAATATCAAATATTCGACTTACTGCGACTTTGATCTCGCTGCTATACCTGTCTTGATTCAACGTGAGTGTTTGACCCCTCACCACTCGTTGACGTCGTGCGTCGTGATCTTCACGAATCATCAAGCTGATGCCTTTGACAGAACACAGAACCTCTCCACCTCGCCACCTGTCTATCGACGACTATCCAGAGTCTGGCCGACTCGTGCTACATCAGTACTTGAATCTACGACATCCAGCTCTTTCTCACTCGTAAACACCACCTACTTTCACAATGGTTGACGCCGTTACATCACAACTTAGCAACACCAAGCTAGGGTATGAAATGGACCACCTGCTGCTCTTGTTTATCAGTTTTACTCAACTACCATTATAGGGAAACGGACGGATCATGGAAAGACCAGTTGAAGATCCCCGCAAAGGACAACCGAACACAGACTGAGGTTCGCTTTTGACTTTCTGATACGAAAGAAGGCGGCGCTAATGTTGACTCGAACAGGATGTTACCGCGACAAAAGGCCTCGAATTCGAAGATTTTTATATCAAGCGGGAGTTGATGATGGGAATTTTCGAGGCCGGCTTTGAGAAGCCATCTCCCATCCAAGAAGAGACGATACCTGTGGCGTTGACGGGTCGCGATATCCTTGCGCGCGCAAAGAACGGTACTGGAAAAACCGCAGCATTCATCATCCCTACTCTCGAACGCATAAACCCAAAGAGCACCAAGACGCAAGCTCTTATTCTTGTCCCTACTCGAGAACTCGCCCTTCAGACTTCGCAGGTTTGCAAGACTCTTGGAAAACATCTTGGCATCAACGTAATGGTTACTACCGGTGGTACTGGGTTAATGGACGATATTATCCGTTTGAATGATACCGTGCACATCATTGTTGGGACACCTGGTCGAGTTCTTGATTTGGCAAGCAAAGGTGTCGCTGATTTGTCGGAATGTCCTACTTTTGTTATGGATGAAGCCGATAAGCTTCTTTCTCCCGAATTTACGCCAGTCATTGAACAACTTCTTTCGTTCCATCCCAAGGATCGCCAGGTCATGCTGTTCAGTGCTACATTCCCTATGATTGTCAAGTCTTTCAAGGTTTGTTTCTGTGAGCTTGGCTTGGTTTCATGGCCGTTCTAACAACAATTACAGGACAAGCACATGCGCAACCCTTATGAAATCAACCTGATGGACGAACTTACCCTTCGTGGTATTACGCAATATTACGCTTTTGTTGAAGAAAAACAAAAGGTCCACTGTCTCAACACTCTCTTCTCGAAACTCCAAATCAACCAGTCCATCATCTTCTGCAACTCGACGAACCGTGTCGAATTGCTGGCAAAGAAGATTACCGAACTCGGCTACTCTTGTTTCTACTCCCATGCTCGAATGCTCCAGCACAACCGAAACCGTGTTTTCCACGACTTCCGTAACGGCGTCTGCCGTAACCTGGTGTGTTCCGACTTGTTGACTCGTGGTATCGATATTCAGGCAGTCAACGTCGTGATCAACTTTGACTTTCCCAAGAACGCTGAAACCTATCTCCATCGTATTGGTCGTTCTGGACGTTTTGGACATTTGGGTTTGGCTATCAACTTGATCAACTGGGATGATCGATTTAACCTTTACAAGATCGAGCAGGAGCTAGGCACTGAAATCCAGCCTATTCCTCAATCTATTGACAAGAAGCTATATGTGTACGACTCACCAGACACTATCCCTCGCCCTATCGCTTCTGCACCTCAACCTGGCACAGAGGGTCAACAGCGTGAACAGCAAGGATACCGTCAGGGCGGCCATCACCCTGGTGGTCGCTACAACAACAACGCAGGCCGTGGACGAGGAGGCTATCGGGGCCGGGGCGGCCAAGGTCAGCGCCGAGGTGCTTATCAAACCCACAGTCATGATGGCAGCAAACCCCAACCAACCCCTGCTTCTTAATCGACACATTTACTAGGTGCTTCTGATTCGATGTTCTCGCGAATCCGAAGCCATATCATAAGCTGATTCAGCTTATAGAGAGCATTTACGTTGAAGTTGTTATGGCCGCTACATGATGAGTTACGTTTCTCCGTTACCATGTCTGTACCATATGTTTAGATGTTTCAATCTTTGCACCTTTTACATTATTCGATACTTTCGGCTGCGAAAGACTCAGACAGAGGTGTTTCGGATGTCGCATCATTTGAAACCAGTTCTTTGCTCGTGTTCCTTTTATCTCCTTCGTTTGGTGATGGTGTTCAGGTCAATGGTCATGCGCTTGAGGTCGTGGTTATCTCTAGCCAGGTGTTCTAGGCGTTGTTTTGTTCTGGAACACGAGTTGATGAACATTCGCAGGAGGAGCGTTTTATTCGTTAAGAGGCATGACCTGTGGGTTATGGCCTTGTCGTCGCATACCTTTTTCTCACCTTCTACTCTCATGTTTCTGTGGGGTGCATCGCATCACTGCGTCTGATTTCTCGGATCTTTCTTTCAGGAAAGCGTTCCTTCTTAGAAAGATCTGTGACTCATCGACCGCTGCACTGGTCGAACGTTTCGCCAGTAGAAACTCAGACCACATCGTCTCTTTCTCATCGTTATCCGACGCCACAGTTCATTACTCTCGAGTCGGTTCGACTTTGATCTCTCACGAGAGCATGCCCTTGAACGACCGACTATATCAAAACTCTTCCCTCTAGCATTACCCTCTCCCTACAATACCCAAAATACCCAAACACCCATATACAAGAAAAAAAAATCATAAAACAGGAGGACTCTAGGTTTGTTTTGCAGTGTACTTAGCTAAGAGATCTAGAAATGACAATTTCCCTCCAAATTCTTCATTGTTGTTGTAGTTGCTGTAGTTGGTAGCATGTGACAGCCTGCCAATTACGTAGTTCAATTTTTCTCCGACTGCGGAACAATTCTTAGTCTGACTTCAAGTTTATTTAGAACTTCCAACATCTTTAATAGATCTGCCCGCTATACCCCATGCTCCTAATTGAGCAATGGCTTCCACAACAAAAGATCAAGACCAGCGGCCAAAGGTATTCCTCAATTGCACATGGCCGCAAACAACACTGACCTTGTGGTGATATAGCCGAGTGCTTTCCGCTCCATCATAGCGGGCTCTACAGCCGGAGCTGTTGAAGTTGGTACGTATGACTCCTCTCACAATTTTTTACCCTACAGACCGTACTAACGTCTCTATTACTTGTGGTGTAGCTATAACATATCCTGCCGAATGTGCGCCACTCCTTCCAATCTGACCTTAAACCGAATTGAGGTTCTGACACTGGTGGTTGTGATGGTGGAATAGTTGCCAAAACACGAACCCAACTCAATCGCCGTTTACCTGATGCCGGAAAACTTCCCTGGCCACCGTTTGGCGCGCAGTGGTACGCTGGTTGTACGACGCTGATTATTGGAAATTCGTTGAAGGCTGGGATTCGTATGACCCTTGCTCTCTGGAGAAACCTTGTGGGACGATGTGATGCTTACGGTGTGATATGTAGGATTCGTCGCATTCGATAAATTCAAGGCGCTACTTCAAGATGAGAATGGAAACATATCTGGGCCGAGGACTGTCGTTGCTGGCTTTGGAGCCGGGTTTACGGAGTCGATTCTCGCCGTGACGCCGTTTGAGAGTATCAAGACTCAACTGTGAGATCGTCCCCCCTCCTCCCCTCTCAAGCATATTGACATATATTAATGGCCCATGGGCAGTATCGACGACCGCAAATCTGCAAACCCGCGCATGCGAGGCTTCCTTCACGGCAGCAAAATCATCTGGCAAGAACGCGGCATAAGAGGCTTTCTGCAAGGATTGGTGCCCACGACGGCACGACAAGCCGCGAATTCGGCGGTGAGGTTCTCGAGTTATACGACTATAAAGCAGTTCGTGCAGGGGTATGCGGCGCCGGGGGAGAAGTTGGGTGTTTTGAGCACATTTGCGATTGGGGGTGCCGCGGGGATTATTACTGTGTGAGTAGTATACCAGGATAGAAAGGATCAAGGTGAATTGCTAATGGTTTATGTGCAGATATGCGACGCAGCCACTTGATACGGTGAAGACGAGGTATGTCGATACCATCCCTACTGTCTCTGGATAATTGACTAATTCCGAGGAGGATGCAATCCCTGGAGGCCAGGAAGAACTACAAGAATAGTTTATCCTGCTTTGCGCAAATCGTCAAGAATGAGGGTGTCTTGACTCTCTGGTCCGGAGCGTTACCTCGTCTGGCGCGGTTGATTATGAGTGGTGGAATTGTGTTTACCATGTTCGTTCTTGTCATATGCTCTGATGCTTATGGAACTTATACTGATTATCTTGCGATGCAGGTACGAGAAAATGATGGATGGGATGGACGCATTGGACCCGGAACGAAAATACATCTAATACAGACACCGCAAATGACATGGATAATATACAAGACTGTACATCTACTATACAAACACGTAGCGTCATAATCTAAGCTTAAGGAGAGTGCCTCTCCTTTTCCGCCTCATCCAGCATCATCATCTGCACATCGTGATCAACAAGCCACGTCCGCACACTATCCATAACAGTCTCCAACCCATGCCCGCCATCAAGCACACTATCCAGATCATGCACCGTAATCCCACTGCGATGATCCGTACACCGACTCTGACTGAAATTGTACGTGCGCACCTTATCGCCTCGACCCATCTTCGCGACTCCCCCCATTGCGCCTCGACGTAACTTGACCATTTCCTCCTCGCGCGCTTCGCGGCGGCGATCAGCGAGTCTGGCGCGTAATAACTGCCAGGCCATTTTGCGGTTTGTGTGTTGAGAGCGGCTGTCTTGCATTGATACCACAAGACCCGTAGGGATATGCGTAAGTCGGATCGCCGACTCAGTCTTATTAACGTGTTGACCACCAGAGCCGCTCGCGCGCATTCTCTCTGATTTCACCTCCTGCGGATTCACGTAGTAGTCGCTATTCGGATCCTCGAAGTTGAGGTTATCTTCGTTTGCGCCGGATTCTGGGAAACTAGGTAAAATCATCACGCCGACTGCGCTGGTGTGTGTGCGGCCCTTGGCTTCTGTGGCGGGCACTCTTTGGACTCTGTGGACACCGATTTCTGTCCTGAGGATGTCGTAACTCCCCGGCGTCTCGATCTCGACGACTGCTTCGGTTAGACAATCGGTTGCCGTTGCTTCTTCCATTTCCAGCTTCACGATCGATGCGCGCAAGCCCTTTCGTGAGCAGAAAGCCTGATACATCCTTAGCAACTCATAGGCGAAAATTCCAGCTTCATTGCCGCCTGCACCGGGTCTAATTTCCAAAAGACATGGTAGCGTTGCAAAGGGGTGTCGCGGGATCAGGGCAGATTTGAGTTTGTCGGATACAGTTGGCAGTTGTGTTTTGGTTTGTTCTAGGTCTTCGAGAGCGAGGGATCTCAGTTCGGAGTCAGTTTCGGGATCGTCAATTAGGGACTTTAGTTCTGTGATGGTCTGCGTACCGGAGACACCTGTCAGCTTTGTCCTATGCATATTTCGGGTCTGTCATAACCCACTTCGTGTGTTTTGTCCCAGTCCTTTACGGCGTGCGCGACGGGTGCCAATTCAGCCATGCGTTTGGCGACTTTGGTGTCAAAGTTCTCGCCGAGGAGGTCGCGGAGTTTCTCATGTTCTTTTGCGATTGATCGGGCTCGACTGAGAAGGGCAGCTGATAGTTCAGATGTTGCTAGAATGAAAAGCTTGTCAATGCTGTTTTGTTTGAAATGCTTGAGACTCAGGATAAATACCGGTTGATTGGAGTCTCTTCTGTAGTAACAAAGGAGATTGCTCCCCTAGGAGCACTCTGGAGTTCCTCAAACATCTTGTGCATATCGAGATGTTCTTGAGAAACATGCTGTAGCCATTGAACGTTTCTTGAAAGTTGAGCTGTCAATGCGACCAAGAATAATTGATGCTCAATGTTCCTGAGTAAAAATAGATCCACCAATCAGGCGCTGTACCACGTGATAATTACGAGTCATTAATACGGGAAAGCATGTATGTACCATACAGATAATTACACGTATCAAATACCGCATCCGTAAAGGCCAGACAGACAGTCCCTCGTGCAGCTTCTCTCTCTAATCACCAACTTGTCCTTTGCGCCTACTCTGACTACACTCTTTTATACTACAAGACGAGACGGTGATGATGTGAATAAGGCCTTCACGAGGTCCGATCCATCGCCACTCTGACGACAGACACCTCCGAGTACATTCATTCGATTTCGTACAACATTATATATACACTGCAACGCAACATACAACATGCGCCTACCAACCAAAGAGTTCGCCGTGCTATTGGCATGCGCCGGTGTCGGCTCCTCACTCCAAGCAGATATCCCCGCCGACCTACCTGTTGCGTCGCTTATATCTTCTGCAAAATCACATCTTGCTACGGGCTCTCCTCGTGATGCCCTTGCCTACTTCGATGCGGCCGTCGCTAGGGACCCTACCAACTACTTGACCATATTCCAACGAGGCGCTACATATCTTTCCCTAGGCAGGGATACACAAGCCATCGATGACTTTAACCGGGTCCTCGAACTCAAACCGGATTTCGACGGTGCCTTATTACAACGATCTAGAATCAAGAGCAGAAGTGCGGATTGGGCTGGCGCTAAAGAGGATCTAGTCAAGGCCGGCAAGAAATCCTCGCCGGAATACGTGGAACTCGATGAGGCGCAGGCAGCAGAGAAAGCCGCCGAGCAGGCAGAAGCCAAGGCGGATTGGGAAACCTGTGTGTCGCAGTCTAGTGTGGCTATTATGAAAGCTAGTGTGGCGCTCAGCCTTCGACGACTTCGCTCACACTGTCGATTTGAGAAAGGTGATATTCAGGAAGCTCTAGGTGACCTGGCACATATACTACAGATATCTCCAGGATCTGTTGAGCCACATTTACAAATATCGTCGACGTTATTCTTTGCTTTGGGCGATCATGAACGAGCCATTGCACAGATCCGGAAATGTCTTCACTCAGATCCAGACTCGAAGGCGTGTAGTCGACTCTTCCGCAAAGAGAAGCAATACGTCAAAAGTTTGAATCAGCTGCAAGAGTTTAAGGAGAAGCGAAAGTTCACCAATGCGATTAATCTGTTGGTAGGAACCAAGGACGAGAGTGGTATGATTGATGATGTAAAGGAAGACGTCAAAGAAGCCCGGGAAGCGGGCCATATTCATCCTAATGCTCCTGACGAGCTGTACACGTCTCTTGTTGAGACTACTTGCGAAGTATACCGAGCTGTAAGTACACCTCACAGCACTCGAAAGGGGCTGGACTAACTGTACCCAACAGATGAACTCAAAAAAAGCAAAGTCCTACTGTGCCGATATTCTACAACTCAAGCCACACTCCTTGCATGGTCTCTTATATCAAGCTCAAGCTTTTATTGATGAGGATGAGTTTGACCGTGCAATCAACACACTAAACACAGCCAAAGAACACCACCAAAGCTCCCGAGAAGTCCAGGAACTTCTCCAAAAGGCCCAAGTTCTACTCAAACGATCCAAGCAAAAGGATTATTACAAAGTCCTCGGAGTCAGCCGTGACGCAGACGACCGAACAATCAAACGAGCATACCGACAACTCACCAAACTCCATCATCCGGATAAGGCCATGTCACAAGGCGTATCAAAGGAGGATGCGGAGAAGAAGATGGCCTCTATCAATGAAGCTTATGAAGTTCTTTCCGATCCGGAGTTGAGGGCTCGCTTCGATAATGGCGATGATCCTAATGATCCTGAGTCTGGACGAGGAGGTCCTTTCCAGGGTCATCCGTTTGCCGGCGGACGAGGTGGTGGTGGTCAGCAATTCTTCTTCCAACAGGGTGGCGGTGGAGGAGCTCAATTTAAATTCAACGGCTTTCCAGGAGGAGGATTTCCATTCTAGATTACTCCATGTATTTATTGTCAAGACAATCAACATATTTTCTCAGAAGACACTATCACATTCTGATATTCATGATTTCAAAGACAATTACTTCGGCGCATCCGTCAACGGCACATAACTAACCGCAAAAACCTTCTCCTTCACCACCGTCCCATCAGCCTTCTTATCCACCACCCAAATATACTGCCCAGCACCCATACCCACCTGCCCAAACCCCCCTTCGCCCGGTCCAGACTCAACAGGAATAAACATTCTACCGGGAGCTTTAAGCTGATCCACAAGAGTAGCATGCAGCTCCACCGCCGCAGCACCTACATGAATAGCATCATACGGCCCGCCCTGCGGATACCCCTTTCTTCCATCTCCGCAGAGGAATTGCACTTTTCCGGACTTTAGGAAGTTGCGGCCATCTTCTGATTTGTTCATGTTCTCTCGGGCGAGGTCGACGAGTTCCTGGATATGTTCGATGCCGATTATGTGTCCATCTGCGTCTGTGGGAGGGGAGGATGGGTCTGTTATTAGGTTCGCAATTACGTGCGTCAAATAGCCCGATCCAGAGCCTATGTCTAGCACGCGCGAACCCGGGTGGAGGAAGTCAATTAGATATTCGCAGGCGTGGCCGTGCATGTGTGGTGCAGAGATGGTTGCGCCGTAGCCGATGGGTTGCGGGGAGTCGGAGTAGGGGCTTGAGGGGGCGTAGTGGCCTCGGTCAACCTTCGTCATGTCAGTTCGACAAACATATGAATCTAGAATAGAGGAATGGCAGGATGCTAACACCAAGCATGGCCTTCTTCACCCTCTTGTCCTTGATGAGACCTGCGCTCCACAGGTTTTCGATGAGCTCGGTATTTGTTGACCCAGAACAGAACCAGGCCATGCTGAAGGCTCGTTTGAAGAAGCGAGCGAAAGCCACCGTGGTGGTGGTAAGTAGAAGAGGAGATTGGAATGGAGCGATAGCTCGGGGAGCTTTATGATGTATAGAGCTTATGATGTATAGAGCTCGGTGTAGCTAGTTATCCAATAGGGTGGAGAGGAGTCAACTAGCTGTATTGCGTCCGGTTATGGAACCACAAGCTGTAGATCATCAGACCGAGTATTACTATCTGCAACTGTCTGTTTAGAAACAAGAGATGTCGTTGTTCATGTCAAGAAAGTAGCTAAGGTGGGGGAGTCGGATAAGATAAGAGCGGAACTGGGGGGTCGGCGGCAAAAATGACTTCAAGCTCACGCGCTCATTAAGTAATGAAGGAACCTTTACGGAGCACATTGCCATGGTACGCATGTTGTCATTAGTGTATCTATTTGACCATATCAACCTCATCTTTGGCATCCTCCTGTGGTTGCTGCTCCCCTGTAGATTCGCCTTCCTCATCCAAAAGCTCGCCGCCCCATTCAACATCATGTTCAATAGGTTTTGTGAAGAATTCATGCGCCAATGCCTCTTTCGCACTGAGTCGTTTATTCGGGTTGAGTTCCATCAATCCCGAAAGCAGCCTGATTCCCTGCTGCTCGCTCGCGGTCAGATCCTCCACGCAGCTAGACCAAATCACCAGTTTCTCCCATCCATACCCCTTTTCGCCTATTGTAGGAATATTGGTTTCGAAGATCTGGCCATGTAGTGATGCGGCATATTTCATGCGTCGAACGCCGAATATACTTGCCATTTCAACCAGAGCTTCAACATCGTCGGCGGAGTTGAAGAATGGGAATCGACGCCCGAGCAGTGTGAGTAGAATGACTCCGGCTGACCACATATCTATCTTCGTGGTCTGTGACGTACATTTGAACAAAACTTCTGGAGCTCGGAATCCTCGCGTTCCAGCTCGGTTCGCTCGTCGAGCAGGCCGGGGGTCGTTTTTGGGATAGCCGTGTTGTTGATGGGCAGGCTGGTTTGTGTAGTAGCTGGATTGTAGTCTCATTTGTCGTACTTGTGCGGGGTTGGTGCATAAGCATGGCCCAGTATAGTCGGATCCTTGACGCTGTAGCAAGTTAGGGAATCTACTTTCCATTGAGAGTTTCGGAGTTGCATACCTCAGCTAGACCAAAATCCACCAAGACTCCCCGTTTCAACTCGGGATTATAAAGAAAGTTACTACACCCAGCGTTAGTACTTAGAGAGCTGATAAAGGACAAGGAACTCACGTAGGCTTTATATCGCGATGCAAGATGCCATGCTTATGAACAAACGCCAATGCCATGAATAATGACCGAAAGTAATGTCGCATGTCGCGTACTAAGAACGTCCGGTACTGAATGCGAAAGTCGGTATGAGGAAAATAAGGAAGGACCGCCACAACCTGATCTTGATGTCTAAAGGCCGTGATGAGTGGGCAAACAGACGAGTTCCCTCGGAGATCGTGCAGCAGTTCCAGCTCGTTTTGTATTCGGAGCGGACTGCTCGTCACATATATCTTTTTTAACGCGACATATCGTGGTTTCTTTTTTGGGATGCCGTTGCTTGATACGTTCTTCGAGACATTGTCACCGAGGCGGCGTTTCTTGGGAACTCTCCAGTTTTTCTCATCTAGCTCGTCCTCAGAGTCCCAATCGTTCTGGTAGTGATCGTATAGTATATCCTCTGCTTTGTACACGGTGGAAAATGTGCCTGAAGAGATGTCTGTTAGCGCGCGGAAAGAGTAAAATGGTTTGTAGACTAAGTACCTTCACCGATCCGATTAATCAGACGAAATCGTTTTGATATTCCTGTAAAAGTGTCTTCCAGTTTCTTCATGTCTTCCTTGACTGATGGATCAACCGGCTCGTCATCTTCATCCTCATAGTGTTCGTTCCTGTCGTATTTCTCGTCGTTATCTTCATCGTCGTCTCGCATGTGGTGATTTTCTTCTTGAAAATCGTCAAGCCGTGGCTCTGCAGGGCGAACGTCAGAGGGTCTGAATTGCTCGAATGAGTTTGATCGCTCGCGGGGAAGAGCAAATTGCTCTGCGGTAGTCATGTTTGACGCGATCCAGAGTTGTGATTCACAGTAGATTCATTCTACACCTGGCCAGAGTCGAGCTGGCAATCAAAGAGACATGATCAAGTAGAAGAATAGTATGTAAGAATTGTTCGGCCCTTGATTTTCGCGGAAAAGACGCGGTTGGAGGATTGTGACGTATCAAGTGGTGGAAGAGAATCGACGCTAAAGTTGATTGTTTATCAAGAATCCGATAGCAACAGAGAATCAGGCAGGCGGTCAGCTGGATTTACCCTGTCACTTCAAGAATGCTTGACAACTCGATCGATTTGACAACATTTACTTAATTAATCTCGAATCTCCAAATAAATGTAAATCTTAATAATTCCATATCCAAGAGGAGACGCGCGTATAGACGAGATCTAAATTGTATGCGCTAAACCTAATCTGGCTAGTGCGTCGTCCCGTGGCTCGAAAGGGCAAAACACAAACAAGCCGGACAACATCCACGCAAAACTCCCCGCCTCAACTTCGCCAACTTCATCTCTCGCCCGTCAACAACATCTCCAGCACCCATCCTCCCAACGGCTCAACCCACACAACGCATGAGTCACCATGGAGGACAGAATCGATTTCAATATCAATGACTCGCTAAAATACTACCTGAGCGATCCTGCGACGGTACCGACGCCGGACGCTGAGCCAGAACTTTACGATTGCGAAAATGAGACCGAATTGCTTTCATCGGCCCTCATCGATGGAGTCATCGACCCCATTGTTGACGGCGTCGCCGCGAATCCTGAAATGCTGATGCGACCGTCGTTTTTTGATTCGCTTCAGGTTCTTCTAAAGTGCGCAAACCTCATTCAGACAATTGTCTATGCTCGGGATAAAGAACTAACCTGCCTCGGAAATAGATGCTGCACTGTATTACCATCGAAAAGCTTGAGCAAGATTCTGGACTTGATCGTCTCCGGTCTTGCTGTAGAAGCCGATATCATTCATAGCGACTTGGAGGCAGACGAACAAGAAGCGGTACAACAACATAAACAATTGCTTGAAATGTATGGCTTCTTATTACAATGGGCTCTCTCCGCGGTTGAAGTCAAGGCCGCCGAAAAACCAGCCACAGCAGCCCCTGCTCGCCGTACCGGAAAATCAGGCAAATCGAAACAATCTAGCAAAGAAGGACACTGGGATTGGACACCGCAGATACAAATTTCTATGGAGACTATGTGCAAAGTGTTGAAACTGAAGTTGGGAAAGATCTTTCTGACGACCTCTGACCGAGACACTTTTGTCAATCTCTTTACTCGATCGGTATATCTACTATTGGAAAACGAACAACGAGTGAAGAATATGGCCATTCGGATGCACGCTTTCAAAGTATTGTGTATTGCTGTGAAGCATCATGGCCATGCTTTTGGTATGTGACATATCGACCTACTTAGTGCTATAATTGCTAACCGACATATAGGAGCCCAAACCTCCATTGTACAGAGCCTAACCTATTTCGAGCACTTGTCCGAGCCGATGGCGGAATTTCTTCATATTCTTTCAGAACAATATGATTATACACAATTAGGCGATGAGATTTTAAGGCAGGTGATACTATTCATATTCGGACTCGTCCATACTGACTCTCCGTAGAGAGCTTGCGAATAAGGAATTCAACAGCAATGACACGAGAGGCCCCAAGTCAGTCTCGGCTTTTATAGTCAAGTTGTCAGAATTGGCTCCACGAGTGGTCATCAAACAGATGACTCTTTTGGCCAAACAGTTGGATAGCGAGGTATGTAGGATATTAATTGAATGGTCGCAATTGCTAATTCTTTCTCCAGTCGTACACGCTACGTTGCGCTATTATCGAAGTTTGTGGCAACTTGATTGCCGATCTCAGCAAAGAGGAAGAGAGAGATGGCAGCTCCAAGTCGCAAATCAATGCGTTCTTTGATGTTCTTGAGGAACGATTCTTGGACATCAACCCATACTGCCGCTGCCGCGCCATTCAGGTCTACATGCGCCTCTGTGATCTAGATCAAAAGTTTCCTAAACGACGACAGAAAGCCGCCGAACTTGCGGCCAGGAGTCTGGAAGACAAGAGTAGCAACGTCCGGAGGAATGCCATCAAACTTCTGGCAAGGCTTGTATCCACCCATCCGTTTAGCGTCATGCACGGTGGTCAGCTCGCACACAAAGACTGGACGGCACGCCTAGAAGCCGTTGAAGCCGAGTTGAACTCTCTTCAGCCCCCCCCGGAAACCCCAGGTCTCGGCGAAACACACATAGACAGCGAACTTTTGGACGATGCAACGCAGCTTCCGGATGAGTCGCCCTCGAAAGCACCAAAGATGACCGACGACGAAAGAACTGTTGCTATGCAGAAAGCTGCCGAGGAGGCCGCAACTTCAGAATTGCTTGCAAGACTGCAGCTGACGCGGAAGTACTACCTTGAAGCTCTCCGCTTTATTCAAGTCCTCCACTCAGCTTCGCAAAATGTGTGCCAACTCTTGTCCGCCCGCAACAAGAGTGAGGTCATTGAAGCCATGGATTTCTTTGTGGTCATTGATGCATACAAAGTAGAGACCTCGAGAATTGGTATCAGACGAATGTTACGTCTTATCTGGACCAAGGGAAACAGCGATGAAGGGAAGGGGGTCCAAACACATCTGATCGACTGTTACAAGGGACTCTTTTTTGATGCTCCTGATAGCTTCAGCGCCAACGACGCTGCAAACTACATTGCTCGCAACATGATCAGTTTGACCTTTGGCTCTACGCAGGCAGAGCTGACTTCGCTCGAGCAATTGCTGAGTACCATGATGAAGTCTGGACATATTTCAGAGGCCGTTGTTGCCAAGCTTTGGCAGGTGTATAGCGTGCAGAGAAGGGAGATATCTCGAGCGCAGCGGCGAGGATCGATCATCGTACTAGGAATGCTTGCTCTTGCCGACCCGGATATCGTTGTGAGAGAAACAGAGGCGATGTTGCGCATTGGTCTGGGCGATCTTGGACGTTCTGATCTTGTGCTTGCACGGTATACCTGCGTTGCTCTGAGACGAATGACACCTGGCCGTCAAGCAAAGAGCAAGGAGAGCGGTGTCGCTAAATTGCCCAATGATCATCCTGTATTAGCAAGATTGGCCGCGATTACAGAGATTTCGTCCGACAGCAAGGAATGGTACGGCGTCGCAGAGCAGGCGATCAGCGCTATTTACGCGCTTTCGAAACACCCTGATGTGCTGTGTTCTGATATCATCCGGCGAAAGACGAGAGAAGTTTTTCAAGCTACTTCACGTCAATCCGCTAGTCAAACAATGGTTGAAAGCGACGAACGTCCTGGCACGGCATCGAGCGAGAATTCATCGGGAAACAAATCTTCCTCGGCAGGTCTATCTCAGCTGCTCTTCATCGTCGGCCATATTGCCATCAAGCAAATCGTTCACCTCGAGCTTTGTGAACTCGACTTTAAGCGGAGAAAGCAAGAGCAAGAGAAGAACAAGACAGCAAGTAACGATACCCAAAAGAACGACCAGGCAGACGATAACGAGTTAGATCTTATTGGCGGAACGACCGAAGATGATTTCACCGAAGCCATGGCCCACGTACGAGAGCGTGAACTCCTATACGGGGAGAGCTCTCTATTGACCAATTTCGGCCCATTAGTGACCGAGATTTGTGCCAACAACAATGCCTACCCGGACCCAAATCTTCAAGCCCAAGCAACCCTATGTATGGCTAAGTTGATGTGCGTATCTTCAGAATACTGCGAGAAGAATCTGCCCCTTCTCATCACCATCATGGAACGTTCTGAAGACCCCATTGTCCGCAGCAACGCCGTCATCGCTTTAGGCGATATGGCAGTCTGCTTCAACCACCTCATCGACGAAAACACCGATTTCCTCTACCGACGTCTCAACGATGGCGAAGCCTCTGTGAAACGTACCTGTCTGATGACCTTGACCTTTTTGATTTTGGCTGGTCAAGTCAAGGTCAAGGGTCAACTAGGTGAAATGGCCAAATGTTTGGAGGACGAAGACAAACGCATCGCAGATTTGGCGCGCATGTTCTTTACTGAATTGGCTACCAAGGATAACGCCGTCTACAACCACTTTGTCGATATTTTCAGTCTTTTGAGCTCAGAGCGCAACCTCGAAGAAGGCTCACTCAGACGGATTATCAAATTCCTCGCCGGATTTGTCGAAAAGGTATTCCCCCTTTACCCTACATATCTAATGATCAATAACACTGACGGTGACGGTTACAGGAAAAACACGCCAAACAACTCGCCGACAAACTCGCCGCGCGTCTCACCCGCTGCGAAACAGAACGCCAATGGAACGATGTGGCATATGCATTGTCCCTGCTACAACATAAGAATGAGGAGATTACCAAGACCATCGGTGCTGGGTTCCGGGTTGTCACTGCTGCTGGTTAGCCCCTTTTCCTCATGTTATATGCATATACCCCGGTTTTATGGTGGTTCGTTTCTTGGGTAGCGGTGCTAGGTTTTTGTTTTGGGGAGTGTACATATTATACATAGGGACTTTGTGTTTCATTGCGGCGTGCTTGGGCAGAGGTTGCATATTATTCGGTTATTGTCTTGTTACTGATGGTTATTAATGAATCTGATCACTTCAAGCATTTGTCTGTCAATATCTTTATGCCATCATACGTAATATAAGCAATCAATTGATTCGAATTGTTGTGCCTAGTTAGATGAAGCTTTCGACTCGACAAGCCCCTAACTAGACCAGACAGACAGTGAACCAGCCCGGCGGCGTGAGGCAGCACAATCCAACGAAAGAAAAATCAGGCCAAATGGCTGATGGAAAGTACGTCCTACAAGGTATTCACGTAACTATTCTCATCGTCTCTCGTTTCATGTCAAATTTCAAGCAAAACAGTCCCTGGGGCAGTAAATAAGTAGGTGCGCAGAATTCCTATGTATATGCAAGAACACCATCCCAATCAAAATGAAATCAATCAATCAAATCAAAGAGAGTAAAAGGTTCCCGACCTCTCTCTTGCTATCTCTTAACCTCTCCCATTCTATCTAACGAGTAAAAGCAAATGATAAAATCAATTCGTAACAGGATCGATCAAAAGTAAGACCAAAGCATGCCATGCAGAACAATGTATGATATGATAATCTCGAAAGAAAAAAAAAAGGACAGATATGATATGTAAGAAAGTACCTAGGTAGAAAAGGCTAAGCACCCGTAACTTGGCTCTCTTCCAACTCAAAATCACCTTTAAACATCTTCTCCAACGCCTTTCGGCCATCAGCCGTCAAATCTGGTCTACCAAGCGGCGTAACTGCATCTGTGAAGAACCTCGGTTTCCATTTTTCGGATTTGGATTCTCGCTCTGCTGCTTTGGCGCGTTGGCGTTCTTCGATTTCTTGTTTTAGTTTTGTGGCTTGGCTGAATTGTTTGGATAAGATGGCGGATGTGACGCCGGACCAGAATTTGCGGGATTCGTTTGATAATTGGATTTCTTCGGGGGGGACTGATTTGGGGACGACTGTGAGAGGGACGAGGTCGATTAAAAGTTGGGGTTTGTTGGATTCGGAGGAGGTGGAGGATGAGCGAGATGAGATGGAAGAGCCGCTGCCGGAAGTCGCGGCGGAGGTAAGGGTATAGTAGATTTGTTCGCGCCAACAGCCATTGATACGAGCCAGCACATCGTTGGATGGGACGTCTTTGATTTTCATTTTGGTGTCGTTGTCCGGGTCGTAGCGGAATATGACTCCTTCGACGCGGCTGTGCGCTTTTGATACCCAGCCATCTTCTAGGTATTGGAGGATGACCTTGATCTTGGTTTTAGGACATGTGATGTAGCAGCTATCTGCCACGGAGATGTAGAGTGAGCCACGTAACAGCCCGCTTAGATGAGCAGCGGGATGTGTGAGCTGGTATTCTTCGTTGTCGCGATTCGCCAAATTCACGAATATGCCGAGATTGTGCTGACCAGGACCAACGCGAATGCTGGTTCCTGTAAACTTGGCGCTGATCTGGTCAAAGCCACGGGCTGAGATGCCACGTTCTGGGCAATCAATGTAGAATGCTGAAACTGGAGGGTGATGGGATGTTTGTTCAGTGAGAAAGCAGACTTTGGCGGAACCGTTAGACGTTGAAACTGTGCCATTTGTGGATTTGGATGAAGGCAGGGCTGGAGTTGTTGTGTTGTCAACCTCCCAATAAGCCTGGTGCTGTTAGCTCTCTATACATGACTTTTACTGCTAGGGAACACACCCTGAAGAATTCTCCCAGTGTCGAGTTGTATGGCTTGCATGGCTTCCCCTTGATATATTTCTATGCAATGTTAGCAGATCAATCGCATTGACAGAATCAAGATATGCATACCAAATCCTTGGTAAGCCAAAATCGCAAAACCTCCAGCATCCGACCGAGGTCGTCATCAGATGTACCAATACTACAACCTCATCAGTATTTGATTTTTCGGGTGCCCGTTGTCAAGTAATACCTTGCAAAAGTCTCGGGTCGATCCAAATAATTCCAGTATTCTAATGAATTGATCAGCAGTTTGCAACCACCTCATATATCAATTGTCGTACCTAAATTCGGCGTGGGCTCCAGGAGTTGTGCGGGGAGAGAGAATCGGACAGACGCAATGTCTGCAACTCCGACGAATCTGACATCTCAGTTAGCGCAAATCCATGCGCATGGTTCATATCTTATATGTGCAATCACGGTATGCCGTACTTGCGAAGAATAGATAGAAAGGTCTTTAGTTTCGAGGAATCATCGTGACCCTTTTCGGCGACGCTAGAGTCCGACATGTTGCTTGTTCGTTGCGTCGCAGATTTCTATTGAGTTGGAACGGCGTAAATTGAAGAGACGGGTCGTAAGATGTATTGTTTTCGATTCGACGATTCGGGAAGGAATCAACTGTCATTTGTGTCGGCGTTAGTATTGAGAATAAATCGACGATAAGTCCAAGGCCAATGATGTCAACAGCGGGGACATTTAGTTCGTATTGGCACGAGACGGTGTCAGAAGAACGAGATGCGATAGACAAACCTGCAAACCAGCACCAAGCTGAAAGCGGATGTCTTCTGAAGAGAGATTGACAGTTGAGAGATCCAACAGTCAAGAGTTGAAGAATCAAGAATAATGGATGTTGTGGAGTTTAAGCGGTGAGTTTGTCGCTCAGAGCTCTCTGGCCCCAGAACGGTTGATTGCCTCCAAGCTCAGGGACTGCGGGTCGGTGGATCGACGGCTAATTGATTTCCTGACGTTTGACGTTGGTTAAGTGTAAGCAGATGATAGACGAGTTGGCAGAGGCCCTTGAAGGGAGGTGATCAGGGAGAATGCCATTAGTGAATGCTTCAGGAGTAGAGAGTGAGTGTATGGAGAAGGAGTATCTCGAGAGAGAGAGAGAGATAAAGTGGCGGACAACCCGCCGATAAGCGCCCGCTGTCTGGAGCTCCTCGCAGCCAATCAGCATGCCGCCAGCTGCACGAGGGCCGATGTGCTTCTACGACTGCTTTACTTTATACAAGATATTTCGACTTAAGAATGGACTTCATTCAGTGCTGTCAGTTATCTCAACACAGCGCTATTTTCTGCCGGTCCGGAGGCGGAAAACCCTGTTTTTCCAGCTCCGAGCGGAGCGCGCAGTGTCTGAAGCATACATAGTTTGAGGCCTAAGTACGAGATTAAGATACGTTAAGAATTAGACTAGAATATGATTTTTAACCACAACACACCACATGTTAACGCCTTGGTTAAAAATATTTTTCCTGCAATTTATAGAGAAAAAGGAGCGCTTTTTAATGATATTAATATTACCTAGTTTACTCCCGTAGTTCAGTACAATAAATCTAAAATGTAACGATATGCTGTTTTCATGTAGAATATATATATATATACCTGCCGGGTGCAGTTACCGACTTCCCGGGCACTCTATTTATATTGATATGTCCTAATTGGTTGAATACTATATATATAAGCTTAAGTTTATATATACGCCTATACACTAACGTATGTAGGCTTGTCCACTGGCTCGTACATGAGCTTATCAACTAGTTATCTCGTTAAGTTGAATTGGCACGTACGCTGGCTGGCTTGCTCGTCCGTTAATTTGTACGTCAATTCGCTCGTACGTTGGATAGGTGTTATATATAGATATTATTTGCTTTGCACGTTGCCTAGATCGTTGCTTCAATGTCAAGTGAAGAACCAAAATATATGCCACTGACCTAAAAACGAGGCCCCGTTAATGGGGTGGCAATTTAGTTGTTTTTTTTAGTCTTTCATTAAGAAAGCGTCGAAATAAGTATACAGAATTAAAATTATTTTCACGTGGGCACACGTGATCTCTAGCCAATAAATGCCAGGATTCTGGCTTATTCCGACCGATCAAAATTGACGATTATTAGACAGAATCTAATAATTATACACCACGTATATCTTTTGTAATCCTGAAAATTAGCTCGGTGATAGATATTTCATTTCTCTATCTTTTAATACTAGTAAATACTATATATAAGTAATATTAGCTGGAAGCGCACTACAAAGCTAAATAGGATCTGTATTTTAGGGTTTATTATTTTAGCAAACTATTTATTAAACCCTTCTGCGAAGTACGGCTGACATCGTTTTGAGCGGGCGGTGAATAAAACCGTACTAATCTGATATATATGCCCCTTCACTCTACGGATAGTCGACCTCTGTCAGAAGGGTCTGTGTTGAGATAAGCTATCAGCTTGCCTCGCCAAAATCATAATGTCCCGTCTTGGACGCATGTTCTGTTGCGCCCTTCTCTCCGACAAACATCCCGCCGCATACATTGCAGCGAAGCTGAAAGGAAGCCGTGTTTGTATAATAATGTCTCTGCTGTAGTGTACGGCATAGCTCCAGCGCCTTCTCCAAAATGACAGGATCCGCTGCATCAAAGATCCGTGTATCAAAGTCCGGCGGCGCGTTGGCATGGGTAAAGGGAGGATCCGACGGCGACAATGCAATCATATCATAATGGATGCCCGAATAAACTACAAAGCATCTCGTAGGCTGACCTTCATTGAAGTGGTCGACTCTCAGCGTCTGCACATCGATCGAGCAAATCTCAACTCCAAAATGCTTGCTGAGAATGCTCAGCTCTATGCCGCCACCCCACGAATTCTCGCTCTGGATCCATCGGCAGTAATCATCTCGTTTCTTCTCAAGGACCACGTCGCTGTATACGTCTGGTTGTGCTTGGATGGTTTGCGCCACGATGGAGCGTAGTTCGGTCATTGTATCCATTCCTCCCATGATTGCGCCGCCGACTGCTCGGAAGAGACAGGAGTTGTCGTCTGGCATGATTCGTAGCACGACGGTTCCTCCATGTTCGGCGGATGGCACTTCGGGCGGTTCTGTGTCTTCTTCGGGTGTGGTGCGCGACGGTTGTTGGGGTTGCTGTTTTTGTGGTGTTGCTTGCGATGCTGGTTGTTGTGACACCCATTCTGTCGGCTGTTTACTGTTGACGATCAACTGCTCTCCGTTGAGATTCACGCCTACCTCGGCGATTTTCTGAGTAGGATCGTACTCTTCCAGTCGGAGAGGTTGTAAATTTGGATAGCCATATTTAATCTCAAAGGCCGTGAGTCCGGTATTGTCCTCGATGAGTTGGGCGAAGTCGGCTACAGTGGTGGTGGATTGATCGAAGGTGATGGTGTTTTGGCCGGTGGGGCCCCGGACTCTGACTCTCATCTTAATCTGCGATGGTCTGCTGGGATATAGATCTTGATTGCAATCTAGATGTTGTAGATTGTGTGAAATGAATGACTTTATAGGAGAGGATCTGTGGTTGTCAGAAGAGAAGGACGTGGAATGTATTGTTTATCTCAACCAAACTGGCGGGGGCAAGCTCTGGATTACATCAGAACCGCCCACTGCCCTAAGTTAATTGCATACAGGACTCACAACAGTTCTTTGTCTTCTTTATTTAATGGCTGCAAACCACTTGCCTTCAGTATTGCTAGCCATGAGTTTATGATACAGTCATATAGAATGCCAGTAACGAATCGGCGTCTCGATAGCTGGTTGGCACGTCAGATATAGAAAAATAGTCCATCGAACCATCGGATCATGAAATTATACTCCGTACGTAACTATGTATATGCCTGCCTTACTATGAAGGGAATCCGAGGAGCTGGCCAGGCTGGCAGGCACAAGGATGTATACGCGCTATGCCCAATCGGGAGCACAGCTTAAAGGTGGCGCTAAATTCCTTCCGGCGCGTCGAGGCCTTCTCCAACCGCATCGAACTAACCACTGCGCTTCTCGCGAATCTCGATTCAGTCTACTATCCCCGATCGCTTTTGCGTCGCAACACAGTGATTCTTCTCTATCTCGATAGTTCAAACTGGTGTACGAATAGTTGCCACCATGTCGGGAGAGGCCCCCGAGGCAGGCGTCGCAGGGACGACCAACCCTCAGCCCGCGGCCGAGCAGCCTGTCCAGTCGATTGAACAAGATGGTGATGCAAAGAGTCGCGAAACGAACCCTGGCACAGAAAACAAAGGCGATGAGACCGCGAAAACTGGCAGCGAAGCCCCGGCAGCAACAGCAACAGCGACACCGACAACAGCAGCCCCGGCGCAACCAAATGTCAGCGAAGTCACCGCCGATCAATGGAGGTCTATGATGGATGTCGTCATGGCCATCTATGAATTCAGAGAAGAGGAGTATGTACCGTCAGTCGCCTGGAAATAAGATCATGCTAATGGATATGCAGCGACTACGACCCCTCGAGACTATTCCATCGCAGCGTCAACAAACGATATGTACCTGATTACTACGATATCATCAAAGAGCCAATGGCGCTCAGTATTTTGAAACAAAAGATCAACAAGAGGGAATATATCAAGTTTGAGCAATTTGTCCGAGATTGCGCGTTGGTAAGATATCCGTATACTTCTCATGGATCATGCTAATAGCGCGAAGATTACACATAATGCGCAAACTTACAACAGACCCGAGTCGCAAGCCTACAGAGATGCGCTTGTTATTAAGGTATAACTTACATCAGATTATCTCAGAATGTGTCTAACATGTATAGGACGTGTTTATCGGAGAATTCAAAAAACTCGTCGACAGCGGCATCATCACAGCAGAAGCAGCAGAAATGCCCGACCTAGGCGAGATTCCAGAAGCCGATCCGCTCCCCGTCGATGACGAGGACGATGAAGATGATGAAGAAGACGAGGACGATGAGGATGAGGATTCTGACGATGGAGATGGCCGACGAAGACGACGCCGTGGTCCCGGAAGGAAAAATGCACAGAACCAGGACCAGGAAGTCCGAAAAAAACGAGGTCGACCTCCTCGTGTTGACACGCCAATGGAAGCTAGAATCAAAGCGGTCTTGAAGGGATTGCGGAAATTCAAGGATAATAGCGGCCAGCTTAAAGTGCGCCACTTTGAGAGGTTGCCGGATAAGGCAATGTATCCGGACTATTACATGGAAATTAGAGAACCCATGGCTATTGACTCGATCAAGAGAAAGTCGAAGCGAAAGAAGTATCACTCTGTGGATCATTTTATGCGCGACGTTGATACGATGTTCAACAACGCCAAATCGTACAACGAGCCAAACAGTCAAATCTACAAGGATGCGGCGGACCTGCAAGTCGAGGCACACAAACTTGCCGAACAAGAAAAGAGAAAACCAGACAGCGAATACTTGATGGAAGACGGCCGGTTGCCTTTGCCGCAGGGTATCGTACATAATGGCGAGCTGTGGAAAGTCGGCGACTGGGTGCATATTCAGAATCCAAACGACGTGACGAAACCAATTGTGGCTCAAATTTACCGAACGTGGCAAGATTCCGAGGGAGAGAAATGGGTGAATGCTTGCTGGTACTACCGGCCCGAACAGACCGTGCATCATTTTGAAAAGCACTTCTATCCCAATGAGGTGGTCAAGACGGGGCAGTACCGTGATCACCGTATCGATGAAGTGATTGACCGTTGCTTCGTCATGTTCTTCACCCGGTATAACCGAGGTCGGCCGCGAGGGTTCCCACTAGACAAGGAGATTTATGTCTGTGAAGCGCGATACAACGAAGAGAAGCACAAGTTGAACAAGATCAAGACCTGGGCGAGTTGCCTACCGGACGAAGTTCGTGAAAAAGACTACGAGATGGATCTGTATGATGTGCCGCGTCGTATCAAGAAGATTCCTAGTCCTATCAAACATCTGCTTCCGCCGGACGCCAAAGAGACGGATGATGTGCCAAAACCGACATGGGGAGCAGAGAAAGCGCCTCCTTTAGTTGGCGCTGTGCATCGGCGTCCACGAGATGAAAATGTATGTCCAACCTAAAATTATTTCTGAACACTGCTGACTTTGCCCCAGGAATCTCCACCACCAGAGCCGACTCCATCTCCGCCTCCACAACCCATGCATCGGCCCAGCCTTCCTGCATCACTTCCTCAACAGCCATCGATGCCACTGCCGATACCACGCGCCACACTTCATCAAGACAGCGTCAGTCAAAGCCCGATGGGCGCTGTCGGTAATATCGCGCCAGCAAGGTCACCGGCCGTCGGAGCACCTCTTCAAATGGGAGTACCCAACATGCCCTCCCATGTCCCCGTACAGCCATATCAAGCACAGGCCGTACCAGGCCCGGCGCCGTACTATCAGCCTCTACAAGCACGCACCGCCCCTTACGCTACCCCCTCGGCACACCCAAGCACATATCAATCATCTCCAGTCCAACAACCAGTGGCGGCAGCTGTACCTTCCCCACAGCCATACCCCCAAACAGCCGCGCAGCCATCACCATACACCGCGAACCGCTACCCAGCACCAACCCCAGCCCCGGCCCCAGCTCCAGCCGCACCAGTGTACAATCCCAACGCTCCCCGACCCATTGAAGTATTCCATCTGACCGAGGCCGCGAACGCCGCAATCCCAGCCGACGTTCGCTCCGAATTCCACTGCGACCACCGCGGACACGTCCTGTTCTTCTCCACCCCGCCAATAGACATAGTCTCTTCTGCTGCAGGGGCAAAGAAAGGATTGACCCACTCATTGAAATACCTCGCCGCAAAGGCCGAGAGAGAAAAGCAACGCAAACGCCGACGCGAACAGCAAGAGCAAGAAACCATGTCCATCGACGAACAGCCCCCTTCAACAAAACGCACACGCCTCGAGACAGAGCAAATCGACTCTTCGCGCTTAACAAACCTAATCTCAAAAACAGTCTCCTTGCTCGCCAAAAACATCACAACCGGCACAGACACACTCTACAATTCCATGTACACAGACCCGCAATCCGCGAAAGAATACGCAGAAGCAGACGCCCGACAACGCGAACAGGACGCAAAGACGTACGCACTGGCGAAGAAAGTAGCGGACGAACTCAAGGAGGCGACTCTAGATGAGTTTGCGCCTCGGGTGACGGATTTGAGGCGTAAGGGGGTTTATTTGGATGATGTTAATTGATTTTTTTTTTCTGTGCTCTCTTTCTTCTAGGGTTGTTATATAACTAACTAATTATTGTCTGCTTTCTCGGGTTGGTATGGAGGATACGGAGTCATTAGCCATTAGTCTTAGATAACTATTTAATGAGCAGAAGTTTGAATAGGTCATATGTAAAATCATCAATTCTTTCTTTCACCATCAACGTCTCTCATAATCTAATAGTTGTAAGTAAGTACTTCATCTGTCTTGCGCTGTGCTGTCGTCATGTTCTTCTGTCTGTCTCTGTCTCTGTCTCACTCCAATGCGCCAATCAACACGATCAAGTATCAGTACCAAGGATAAGATATAAACAAACGAAGAAACACCTACACAAACATCAAAGCAAAAAAAGAAAGGAGAAGAGAAAAGAGAAAAGGGATCTGTACATGAGTTTATTCATGATGGATAATCAAACAAGATAAAAGCCCAAACGCCAATATGAGAAGGTCTTTTCGATCGTGTCGCTCTTTTTGTATTCACTTTTCGTATTTTCAGGGGTCAGTTTCCCCCGTTTTGTACACATACAGACTAAAAACCGTTCGTTTCTGTAGTCCCCGACGACACCGACGAAGAATCCGAGACGGGTTTCTTGTTTTCGTATGCCAATGATGAGGACGAGGTTGGCGCGCCCCATGCTGTTGTGGTCGTCGCGCTGGTGCGTTTGTTGTTCTCTTTCTCTTCTTCTTCCATTGAGAAGACTAGGTCGCTCTGCTCTTCTTCGTCGATGCGGCTGGTTGTCGCGAATGTCATGGGTGAAGAGGCTGTTCTGCTGGTGCCTAGATTATTGATTGAAGAAGGAGGCTGCTGTCGCGAGGGGATTGAAGTCGTAGAAGTTGCAGTGGTTGAGGTGGTCGTCGGGTGGAGAGACATATTGTGCAATTGCTGGGAAATCATGGACATGGAAGATTGACGCGTGTTCGGGCTGGAGACGAATGGCGATATATCGCCTGATGTAGGTCGGCTACCGATTGGGCGCAAGCTGGGGCTTGACGTATTGTTGTTCGTATTGCTGAACGAATGCAATGAGGATTCGCGAAGTGGTGACCCGATATGCAGATGGTTAAACGACGAAGATGTCAATGCTTGCTGTTCCTCTTCCTTCCTCTGGCGTTGGCGTGCAAACAATGCGCCGAAGCGAGAGGGGCTTGATCCTAGTGGGGAGCCGACTTTGGTTGCACTGGTGCCTGTGATACGGTCAAAGCCACTAAAGTCGCGCTGGCTGCTGCTTAGTTCGTGCTCGGTTCGAGATAGGCGTCTCATTTTCTCCTGTGGCGTGAGCACGTCGTCGTGCAGGTTGACCGGCAGATAATCTTCTTCCATGGCGAAGTTGTCGTCCCAGTCATCCAGCATACTTGGGCGCGGAACACTTGCTGACAAAACCTTTGACCGAGGCACCATGCGCTGCGAGTGCAGGAAGCGAGAAGAAGTATACGAATCCTCAATTATGGCCGGTGGTGACGATCCAAAGTTTGACGTGGGTTTGCGCAAATCAGATCCAAACGCCGTATCGCGCAGAGTCCTCAATGTATCAGAAGGCGCTCTCTGAATAGGTGGCGAGGCTAGATCCAACCCAAACTTCGAGGGAACAGACGCTGCCACAGGTCCATATCGAGCCACATGTGAGATACCCTGACTGTCGAACGAAGCCGGAAGTTGGACATCGCGCAAAGTCAACGCTCCGACGCGGGGGGAAGTCTGTAATCGGCTCTCATCCACAGGTGAACCGTACTTGGAATCAGCAGCCAGCCCATTCTCTCCCGTAGATAGACCTAGTCCTTCTAATGTCTGTTGTTGATGCTGTTGATGGAGATGACTCTGCGGGGGAACGCCCAGTAAATCCTCCTGTCCTTGACCAGCATATTGATAACCACCACCATATCGACCATCCTGTCCATTTAAACGTTGCTGCGACAATACCGAGTTTGTAAGTGCTGAGTCCTGAGTCTGGAATGTCTGCGGATTCACACGGCCGCCGAGATTCAAATGACTGCCTCCACCAGCGCCTTGGCCGCTGTAGTTGGGTCGGTTGACTCGACGACCGTCGGGGAGGATGTGTGCCAACGCGCATTTGGCGCCGAATTTGCAGTTTCCCTGAGACGTGTCAACCAGCGTTAGACAGTATAGATCAGAGAGCTGTGATGAGTATGTACCTTTGTGAAGTATTTACACGGAGCAGAGTCGATAGCCGCATCGGTAGAGTGAAGGAATGGACAGGCAGGTCCCGCTTGACAGGCACCTTGACGGAAGAATTTGCACGGTACATGCTTGGTGTCTGTCTAGTCAGCTTTTCGAACATCCAAGATAACACTGGCTCGTGCTTCGAAGCAGATAACGACTCACTCTTCGTACTCGAATTCGGCGGACTGCGAGGCGTCAACTCGTTAAATGGCGTAGCTCCAGACAAGGTACGGGCATGTCCATTGCCCTGTCCATTAGGAGTAGGAGTCGCAGCAGGAGCAGCTGCTGTATTGTTGCGCGTTCTCATTTTCTCCGACAACGGAAGGCTTTTTGTGTGTGTGCAGGCGACAAAAAGAAAGACGAGAGGAGGGGCTGCTACTGGTCGGAGCCCATTGACGATCTCTCTCTTTGTAGACAAGTGTAGTGAGTGTCCTGATCACAGCGTCGTGACACAATAAGAAAGAAGTGGTGAAAGGATGAAGCAGTGAATTAAGTTAGAGTGAGCTTGGGTCATCGGAGGGCAGAATTGGGTGAGAGCCTTCGTTGGAGAGGAGAACCGTTGGAGCCTTCCGGAGGGGCAAAATCAAAAAGAAAAAAAAGCATGAACCATAACCACTCGAAGGTGTGGGGATTGGATTGCCCAGATAACAGAAATAATGTTTTTATTTTGTTTCCTTCTGGAATGGATTGTCTGAAATACCTCAATATTGGAAGATGTGTTTTTGGAGTAGTTATGTGTACTTGAGAGATCAGTCAGGCTGCGCGAGGCGTCTATACATGTACCTTAACTACCTAAATACAAATACTTAGGTACCTAGTCTTACTCGGGCAGTTAGTCCAGTGAGACTGGTCATGGGCCTCGCCAACCCGAAAGATAAGGCTGCTCAGTGCTCAGTCTACTCTGGATGTAAAGTCGGGACAAGCTGTATATACTAGAAGCTGCAGATAAGTGATGCTACTAGCTATCTCTTGTACCAGCAATGCTTGGCTGAAGACCGGAGCATTTATGCTGATCTGATTTGTCGGAACTCTCCATCTTATGCTTTGTCTGATAAGAGATCATGAGGAATGATAACTACGTATTGTTCATAAATCACAAACATCTTCATAACTCAAACACACGTGACCACTAAATATCATCTGACAAGACCCTATATCGTGACTTCCAGATCTGCTGACCCGAGACCATGGACTTGACATTGAACAAGGGTTCCTGCACAAGCCGCGATCTAGCCTTTTTGTCGACTATGAGCTCGTCCCTCTGCTAACATCAGCCGTGTCAGAAAGAGCCTTCGATACCGAGCGTCTCCTGTCACTCAAGTCAGCATCATAATGTCGACACCTCCGCAGAAAAGAGAATGACCTTAAGATCCCCCGGCGTCATATCCTCCGGCAACACCTCCGTACACCTAGCCCAGAACTCTAGGAAAATCCTCTTCCGCGACGTGACCTGACCATGCCACTTCCTCCATTCCAGATCAATACGATCAAAATCTTCTTTACAGACACAGTTGCTCGACTCCTGCATCTCTGCTGATAAGGTCGATACTTGCGATGATAGTAACGTCTTTTTCTCCTCGAGGCTGGCGATTTGATCCTTTAGAACGGAGAGGGGGATGACTGCGTTGATTTTGGCTAGTGTCTCGCGGAGCTCCTTTTCACGGCTTTTTAAGGTAGAGATCTGTTCTTCGAGGTCTTTGGTGGTTTGGTTAGGATCACTGCTTTCGGTGTCGGTTGGATCGTTGGCGTCAACTTGCTGGATGGCGTGGTAGACCATTTGCTTGCCTTCAGAGGAGAGTCAGCCGCGTATTATGAAGAGTAAGAAAAGATGGTAGAGAACCTGCTGCCCGTCCTTCGATCTCCTTGCGTTCGTGCATCTCTTTCAATGCCTTTACGGTGTATGCTAGACATTTCCGTGAATTTGTCTTCGTGTATACTGTTGTATCGTGAGGTATACGCACTTTTGGTAACCTTTCCATGGAGGTTGGTCGAGATATCAAGAGCCTGACAGCAGTCCCAGACGTCAACATCTCCCCAAACTTCATATAAAGAGGTAGGTGTACTCACAGAATAAGGACGACTATATACCACCAACGCAACATCATGTCAACTACTGTCTCTCATCTGATCAACCCTCATGCCTGAGGTGAACGTACTTTTGTTTCTCTATCCACAGTCAGCGCACACTAATAAGCATATTGCTCAAAGTCCTTGGAAAAAGATAGACTTACTCAGATACTCCAGAATAAGCGCCGAGCCTGTTCATCAATGTCAATCAATGATGCCACAGTCTCTCGGTCTGGAGAACAGAAGGACTCACCATTATCTCCCGCCTCCTTCTCGTCTTTCTCTTTCTTCTTCCTTGGCGCCATGCTTCCAACTACTACGTAAAGATTCTCTGCAATAGAGCAGAAGACGGATGTTTACCTGATCCGCAGTATTAATCAAGGATGCGGTGATTGGTGTTGGTTAGAAAAGGGATGAGGTTGAGGTTGAGAGTGACAACAACAAGGAAGGAGGTGCCTTCCCAAATAGGTATCTCTCTACCACCCATACAACATCACGTGTGGCTTTCAAGATAACTTTCAACTACCTCTCTTATTGCGGGACATGAACTTATTCGTATAGCCTAAGCTCCACACCAGGACTGCGCGGCTAATACATGATGAAGGTAATAATGCTCACTGACGACAGGCAGAAACCAAAACTTTCTTCTGCAACGACGAAGAAAAAAAGGGGGAATAAGAAAATCTCATCATTTATAAGACTGAAACTTCTTTTATTTTCAAATGCTACCAGGCGCTGTGCACATATAAAACAAAAAATCCAATAGACAGGATGGATGGAGGTCAAAGATCAAAGATCAAGGGCAGAATGTGGAATTGAAATTTACATGGAGAGATTGGTCGGAGAAGAAAGGGATTATTGTCGGGTATCACATCACAATCTGGTTTCACGTCAGTAACTAGACTTGTCATATGAAATTATGGTTCGGGAGAAAAGGAAAACTTACACAATCGCTGTCGGTTTTCCCCTGAGGGACACCCATTTCTTCGAATGTTTTTGGTCCTTTCTTGGGTGGAGGGGCAGCCGCAGCAGGTTTTGGAGGTGGGTTGCTGCTTGGGGGAGCGCTCATTGGGCCGCCTGGAGGTGCACCACCCACAGGCGGTCGTGGGGATGTGCCGGGGGAAGGTCGACCGGGTCCTCCGGGGGGCATTGAGCTGGGAGTCATTGATTGGTTTCGTGGAGGATAGGCGCCAGAAGGTTGTCGGCCGTAATCTGGTGTTCGGCCCGAACGACGATCAGGACCCATTCCAGGACCTCCAGGTCCAGGACCCATAGCTTGGGGGTCAGGTCGTTGGAGCCGTCTGCGGTTGTCTGGTGCAGAGTAGCCAATATCCGGCCGAGGGCTACCGTATGGATCACCCTGGCTTGGTGGCAGTTTGGGTGAATTAGGGCCCGAACCACCTTGACGATAGCCTGGGGCAGGATTGGCAGGGAGACCTCGGCCGTAACCTGGACCAGGACCATAGCCTGGTGAGCCTATGTTGGGATTGATTCCAAATGCAGAGCTTGGACGATCGCCCATTGGACCGCCATACGAGCCACGTCCGTAACCTTGCTGTCCATTAGCCCCATACGGTGCTCCGTATCCATCGTCAGATATCCGCATTCGTGAAGGATCAGGCATCTCTAGATTCTCCTGAGGCGGTGACATAGGAGGAGCCTGTGCTGCTCCTCCATAGTTTGGACGAGGTCGATTCGCCGATCCGTATTGAGATTTGATTCGTGCGATGGCGACTTGCTCATGATCCTTGCGAGAAAGCGTCTTGGAACGCGATATACTGTCAATTCGTCCTGCGGCATCCTTGTTACCACTGGCAGCGGCCTTGGCATACCATCGTCGGGCTTCCTGAATATCGACGGGCACGTGGATTCCGACTTCGTAAAAGTAGCCCAAAGCGAACTCTGCCGTGGGCAAGCCGCTCTGTGCTGCGCGTTGAGCATAGGTGAAAGCGGTCTCGTCGTTTTTCTCAAAAAGTCCTTCGTGTCCACAGAGGAACCATTTGCTGATTGCCATTTCGGCTTCGGGCTCGCCTTGCCGAGCGGCCAGAGCATTGTAATGCAGAGATAGTGCCGGATCGAATTCACATCCTAATTGACCGAGCTCATACGCGGCTCCCATCTTGACCTGGGCTTTGGCAAATCCATGATACGCCGCCTTTTCAATGTTCACTCGAGCTCCATTCATATCAATCGGCAGGAATTGGTCGGGTACTGTAACTTGAGGAAGTTCTCGGGCCAGTAACATTCCATAGACCTATAATTCACATAAGTATGCGCGCGAATTCCATATTCTTTTGCTACTCACGTAGGCACCTTGAGGCGCATTCTCATCGCATGTCTGTGCCGCAAGGCGAATATATTCTAGACCCTTTTCATAATCCTGCCGCTGTCCATGCTGGCCGAGAAGAATCATCATACCGAGGCGCTTTTCAGTTAGCAAGATATCTGACAAACAAAGACTCATAACTTACGTAGTACGAGGCGGAATCGTGCATAGAAACACCCTTCTCATAATGTCTGATAGCCTTGGCGGGCTCATTGGAGCTCTCAAATTGCATGCCCATGCGGTACTCTGCACGGGCATATCCTTTCTCTGCGGCCCGCGAATAAGAGCGGAAAGCCTCTTTCTTGTCGACTCGGTATCCGAATTTCCCAAACTCCAGCCACATACCTTTGATAAATTCGGCATGTGGGTGGCGCTGCTCCGACAGAAAAGTCACAATGTTCATCGCGTCCACTCTGAGTTGATGTTCAACCTGAGGGGTGTGTGGTCGCGCGGGCTGAATCTGCGACATGCGCGCTTCGTTCTGCATGGAAATCTCGACGTAGGTAAGCGCATCTTGAGCCCAGGCCAGCTGCATATCTGGGTCATTAGACGACAAGACTGCGACGCGCCCTTTTTCTAGGTTCGCCTCTTTTTGTTCGTCGGTCGGCGGCACATTGGGAGGTGGATTGCGAAGCACAGGGAACGGCGAGAAGTTTGGATGATCCATGCCATCGTAGGATGTTTGATTATATGATGGTGAAGGAGCACCATTGTCGTAGTAGCTGTTATGGGGATTGTTATTGTAACCCGGCGAAGGCATGGACGAGGAACGATCCGGAAAATGCGGTCGGTCGTAGGACGCCTGTTGGTGGCTGCTGTTGCTGAACGATCGCGGGGTGCGAGCCTCGTGTTCCAGGTGGGCGATATTATCCTGCATGTTTTCAGGAACTTCAGGCATTACTCTGGAAGAGGAGACGAATGTCAGCGAGGAAGTTTGCCTAATGGCCGACAAACGAAGAATGCATCTGCGTTGTAGGGGAAAATAGGCGGTGTTTCAGGTAACTGGGTGTTGCTTTTGTTTGTTCTCACCTTTGAGGAGCAGGGGAGATGACTTCTGGCACATAGTAATCATCTGTACCACCAGGATAAAAAGTGGCGCCTACCCTTGGCTGGCCACGGCCCTGCGGTGGCCTGGACATGGTGCGCGCACTATCTCAGGGAGGAAGGGAGGAGTGGATGAGAGAGTAGTATGCAATGCAGTATGCGTGGACTCGTATAGAATGTTATTTGGGCTGGCGGTGGGTTGACTGAATAAATTGATGGGCTCCGGTTCGGCGAGGAGCGCCAGACGAAGGAGGGGTCCCGTTCACTCAGTCAAGTCAGCTTTGCAACTCCGCAATCTGTCCGACGCTGGTTGGTCGTGTGTAATTTCACAGAGAAAGTCAAGAATGCAGACAGCGAAGATCTGATTACATCGGAAGGATTGAATCAAGATACTGATGTGCCAGTTGTCGTTCTTGACTGGTGGTTGAAGCTGGCAAGAATGTCCGCCGGCAAGCGACAGCGGGGTGTTTGTTGGAGGAAAATCGACAAATGGATCCTGTGATAGAGGTAGCTGCCAGCTCGGTTGCTTTTATGCCACGGAAGCTATTCTACGACTGCTACACAGCTATTAGTCCCTGGGCTGAAATTAGGATTTGCAGCTGATTGATCAACCATGTCGCATTGGGGCTATGTCTCGTGTATGACAAGCTGAGATCCATCCATGCCACGGCCACAGCCAGGCTCTAATAATAGCCCAGTCTCTCTCATAGGAGATCTTATAGAATATACATTTTGCGAGAAAAGTAACTCTGGGGTCGGCCGTAGAGAGCCAAAAGAGGAAAATGAGAGAGAGCGTCGGGATGGAATTTGTTCTTTCCGTGTCTTCCCCTTTCCTTCATGCATCGTTCCTGACTAAGACGTCAACAACCTCAACCATGTCCTCCGAGCTATGGCAACCCTCGACCCAAGAGAGAAATTTTACCATCCCTACACTCCCTACGATATCCAGCTCCAGTTTATGAGCTCTCTGTATGATTGCATCGAAGCAGGCAAAGTTGGAATATTCGAGTCTCCTACAGGTCCGTGCCAAGCGTGTACGATTTGATTTGATACATGGTTTCTAAGCTGTGATACAGGAACTGTACGTTTTGCAATCATGACCAGCGTCGAACGCCACTGATTGCTCGTAGGGTAAATCATTGAGCTTGATATGCGGCGCTCTGACGTGGCTGCGCGATCACAAGCGCAAAGAATTTCTCAAATCGATAGATGGACTGGCTGGTAAGTACTGTACCTGTCTCTGTCCGAGAACATAAGCTGATCTGACTACAGCCGATGACGGCGAGCCGGAGTGGATGGTCGAGTATGCTAAGAAGGAAAGAACGCAGGCTCTGACGCAGAAATGGCGAGACCTGGAAGAAAGGCTTGCCAGAATTAAAAAAGAGGAGGAAAGGAGGAGGAAACTGGCCCAAAACCCTCACAGGCCAATTAAAAAGCAGGTACGTGTGAGCCCCGTCTAATACGCCGTTCGGTTGGTACTAATGTTATGAAGAAAACGGACGTTATCTCTCCAAACACGGAGGATGACAGCTTCTTCGAGTTAGACGAGTATGAAAGCGACACGGAAGCAGGAAAGAGCGTCTCCATCCCTGGGTTCAGTGACATAGCAGGGCTATCTGCTAGTACTGTCGCACTACTTGATCGTTTCAAAGGCCGAGTCGCAGGTCAAAAAGAGAATGAAAACGACAACGAAAACCAAACAAGAATCTACTACTGTTCGCGCACACATTCGCAGTTGTCTCAATTCGCTCAAGAGCTGCGAAGAGTGAACCTCCCGTCGAGTCTTCCCTCGCTGGAGAAGAATGCACAAGGAGACAAACAAGAACATGCCGAGCTGGAAGAAGTCATTAAGCATCTGACCTTAGGGTCGCGCAAACAACTCTGCATAAATCCTTGGGTTTCAGCTCTCGGAAATGCCACGGCAATCAATGAGCGCTGCATGGAACTGCAGCAATCCGGCGTTGCGGCAGATAAAAAGTGTTCGTACCTACCAAATAAAGAGTCTGAGGACGTGCTGTTGGACTTCCGTGATCGTATATTATCGACAGTCCAGGATATTGAAGATATCAGTCAAACTGGAAAGCAGCTTTCTATCTGTCCTTACTACGCAGCGAGGAAAGTTATTGATCAATGTGAGGTGAGTTGAAGGACTTTTCAGTTGAGAATAGTACATTCTGATGACATACAGATAATCACTCTTCCATATCCCCTGCTACTCCAGCGATCCTCCAGAGAGGCATTGGATTTGTCCCTTCGAAACCATGTTGTCATCATTGACGAAGCTCACAATCTGATGGATGCAATTTCAAACATACATTCAGTATCCGTGACACTAGATCAGCTCCGAACATCTTTGTTTCAGCTCACAACGTACGCACGGAAGTTCCAGACACGGCTCAAGGGCAAAAATCGTGTTTATGTCACCCAAGTAATCAGACTTGTCAGTGCACTTGCAGAAAACCTTCAGACTCTTTCTCAGAAACACAAGGCATCAGAAGTTATCGTTCCATACTCGGATCTCGTCACAGGCAAAGGAGTAGACCAGATCAATCCTTACAAGCTGACAAGGTACTTGCAAGAGAGTAAATTAGCAAGAAAAGTCGATGGCTATGTTGAGCATGCCAGTAATCAAGATGGGAAGGTGAACAGCGGCAAGGCAACGCGTGAAAAGTCTACTGTACCGGTGCTTTTCCAAGTACAGAGCTTTATCTTGACATTGATGAATCCTTCTGATGAGGGTCAGCTATTCCTTAACAAAGCGGATGGCGGCGTACTTTTGAGATATATGCTCTTGGATCCCACAAACCATTTCAGGGATATCGTCGACGAAGCGCGAGCAGTCATTCTAGCAGGAGGTACCATGTCGCCGGTGAGTTTGAAATAATCAACGATGGAATCATTTGCTGATCTTGACAGATGTCTGATTACGCCGATCACTTATTCTCTTATGTCTCGCCAGCGAAACTGGACACCTTCAGCTTCGGGCATGTCATCCCGCCGAAGAATCTGACAGCACGCATACTCGCCAAGGGGGTTCTTGGGGGCGATTTCAACTTTACATTCGATCAGCGAAATTCTGATTCGATGGTAAGTTTGGCTCAGTGCGTTCGATGAATGATTAGCGCTAATCTTTATCTATAGATTACAGATTTGGGACGGACGATAGCGAACCTTTGTGCGGTAATCCCAGATGGCGTTGTAGCTTTCTTTCCCAGCTATGACTACTTGAACCAGGTTCTGAATACCTGGCGAAAACCAGACAAGTCCGGACATGGAGTCTCGATGTTCTCGGAGATCGAGAAATACAAGCCGATAGTCTATGAAAGCAACAACCAGAAAAAAGAAAGCAACACAGATGATGTACTTCTAGAATACTCGAAGAAAGTCGAGTCTGGGTCTGGAGCCTTGTTATTATCTGTCGTTGGAGGTCGACTCTCAGAAGGCATCAATTTCTCCGACAAACTAGGCAGAGGTGTCTTGATAGTCGGACTGCCATTTCCAAACATTCATTCCGCCGTTTGGAAAGCGAGAATCGGCCACATTGAGAAACAAACATATGCGAAATTGACTCAGAACGAGGCAGAATTATCCATGTCAAGCCGGCGAGAAGCAGAGACAGCTGCCAAAGCAGCGGGGCGAGACTTTTTTGAGAATTCGTGTATGAGAGCAGTGAACCAATGCATTGGACGAGCAATACGGCATAGGAATGATTATGCAGCTATTGTTCTGATTGATAGGAGGTATGAGACGCAGCGGATTCAGGGAAAGTTACCAGCATGGATTCGACAGAGCTTGGTGTCTTCTGCTACTTCTAATATTCGTGGTGATCTTTCATCGTTCTTCAAGACTCATCAATAGAAGGATATACTACGTAGTCTATTTATAGATTACTCTTCACATCATCTTTCTTCTCATCCAGCTCCAACACAGACTTATGCATAAACTCCAGCGCTTCATTCATCATGGCCTCCGTAAAGTCATGCGCCGTATTTTGATAAACCAAATCCTCTACCCACAAATCTGCCTTCTTAGTCGCAATCGGCCCACCACCCATACCCACAACACTCCCAGTCGCAGCATGATTCTTCAACCAAGTCATAAACGACTCCGTAAGCCGATACGGCACCAACTTATCGGTCGCACCAGACATACACAAAATCCTCTTTCCGCCCAGATACCGGTTGATAATCTCTATTGACTTGACATCAAACTCATCTCGAGACAAACTGTCTGAGATCTCACCGGTCAGAAAAGCAGCCGGATCTCTTTTTCGGACAACCTCTACCAGCGAAGAGGGGAAATGCCTCGATCCCAAGAACTGGCTGCCGGGTGCATCGCTCGGCTGTAAGTAGGTAGATAGCTTCGAGAGTCTGGCGCGATCAGTCATGAGCGCGATGTAATCCGGCATACCGACTACGACAACCCCCGTCGTGATGCGCGGTTCGTGCACGAGGGCAAGCCAGGTTGTGTGGCCACCTAAAGAAATTCCCAGCGCGAAATGGGTGGCTATTGAGTATTGGCCGGTGGGGAAGATGTATGCTGGCAGAAAGTCGATTAGGGTTGATATATCCTCCGCTGTGCCGGCTATTCTCATCATTAGTACATGGTTGATACAGGTGTAGGAGGGGGGAGGAGGGCATACAGTATACAGAAAACATGTCAGAAGCATGATTATCATTTCCCGTTCTCCAAACCTCATTCGACAAGTGGTCAATCTCTCTCGAGCCATGATTCCGTGCATCAAATGTGACGGCTATCATCCCCCTCTTCTTGCGTCCTTTCAAAGATTCAGTTGCGAATCGTGGGTAGTGGTCATGGACAATCCTCCTGGCCACCTCGGCCATGTCCTTTTGCGAGTCTAAGCGGGGATGGAGCAGCCACACGCAGACTACTTCGGAGACATTGGCGGGGATCTCGGACAGACCGAAGACGGTGGTCTGGATGCCTGCGATGTGGAATGTTTGGGCGGAGAGGGATGGGGTTGGGGGTGCTTTGTAGCTGTTTAGGGGGGAGATGGGGGAGGGCATTTTGCTCTCTTCTCAATTGGTTCTATACATGTGTCTTCTTCCTAGGATATTTCTGGAGGAAATACGTATTGAATATTTATCCCCGTATCCGTATCGTCTCGGCAGTAAACGGTAGAATAGAATTCGGCGTAACCTAGGTAAAAGCCATTGGCCGCGGCGGAGATTAGTTTCGGAATGGGCCTCCACACGTGGGTCTTGTCCCGGCTTCCGTGGCCTAAGGCACGTACTCCGTAACTTCCTGATCGACAAGCTACATACAGTACAAGCTAGCCAGACACAGCAACAGCAACTGCTTTCATCCTGGACATTATTCACAGCACCTCTATCATACAATCAGCCATCACTAATACTCCTCACTTATCTTTCTACATGGATGGTTCAAGCCACTGCTAATAATTGTCACACTGGGCTTGTTGTTTGTGTCGTTGGCTTGTGCTAGCGTGAAGTTCTGGATTCAGTAAGTTGTCAACACGCTGAAACTATCTACGAGTGACATGATTCATGAGCTAACTATGCTGAATCTTAGGGGCTAGACCATGGCTGAACTCAACGATTCCTCCCCGCTCGCATCAGTCTCACACACCAGCAATAACAACAGCCCCGGAACAACCCCTAAGAAATTCCTACGCCAACATCTACCCCCCTCACCAGGCAAAGGGTCCTTGCCGTCATTCGTCCCTACAAACAATGAGCCTGCAGACAATGCCGAGATTCTCACACATAACAAAGGAGCACGGTTTCCATCGTCGAGTCGGGCAGGCACCATCGTCGATCAACCGATACAGGAGGAGGTAGACTCGCTGGACGACAAGGAAGAGGCACCAATCGGTGACGCTGCTGGGACACACCATGAGGATCAAAATGGTACCGTCGCTGCTGAGGACCACGAATTGTCCGGGCGAAGGCAATCTGTGGATTCTACGCCTGGCCCGGAGGATGCCACGAATGACATGTCGGCCAAGGACAGGAAGCATTCTCTTTTCAACAAGTTGAGGGCATTCGCGGCTACGCCGTCGTTCCCTTCACACTCGCGGTCTGCCAGTGTGGCTACGGCTCCGATAGGAATAGGGATGGAGAACGGCGGCATCAATCATGACCTGCATACCCCCGCATCAGAGAGAGGGCAGTTTACCTTTCCTGAAGGAGCATCGGACGCTGGAAGTGGAGGCGATGCAGATGCAGAGGAAAGTGCAGGCGAACAACGGTTAAGATTACGCAGGAGAAAAAAGACGCAAAGACCGCGCCCAGCCAAAGAACCGCACGAATCCGCCCCGACCACCCCCAGAGCTGCCGCAACACCCGGACTTTTCTCTTTCAATTCCTTTCACCCTTCAGAGATGACTAGACCTAGTATTTTCCCGCGAAGAGCTACAACCGATATGTCTGGTTCATTACGCGACCCCGTCTCGGAAGACGAGGGTCGGAATAGGCTCAACATGGACTCTCAATGGAGAAAGAGAAGCAATGCATGGCTATCTAGTGCTCGTGGACTGGCATATAGTGGACGCACGGATGCGCAAAATACAAACAACACGAATGCCACTTCCAACACCGATGAGAGACGGCCTATGAACCTTCGAAGATTGACTGCTTTCGGTGCTCCGACCGGAGAGCAGGAAGGTATCCGAGAAGCCTGGAGGCGACACAAAGCTGAAAGAGGATCTAGTCTAAGTGCACAGAAATGGCGCCAAATCAAAGCTGGTTTGAAAATGATTGGACAACGGCGCAAAGCAGACATTACGATAGACCATGCCAAGTCTGCAGAGCTGTTGGCAGAGTTGACCTCTGGGATCCCCGCTGCTCTGATACTTGCCAGTATGTTCCAGCGCGACGAGAACGGGAGCAAACGTATTCCTATTTTGCTTGAGCAGCTCAAGGTGCAGATCACAGATAGTCGATTTGACTCGCATTCTGGCGATCGACATCTTGTGTTTCGTATCGAGCTGGAATATGGAAGCGGAATGACCCGCATGAAATGGATCATTCACCGCACATTGAGAGACTTTGCCAATCTTCATCTGAAATACAAACTGCAGATTGGAACTCAGAAATATATCCAATTGAGAAGCCAAGATAGTGCGCAAATGCTTCCTCGTTTCCCCAGAAGTGCCTTTCCCTATCTACGTGGTGTCCGAGGCTTGGATAGCGAACGAGAAGAAGAGGATGAAGACGGCGGTGGCTATGAAACTGGAGCTGAAGCAACCAGTGGCAATGAGGCTCGTCGCAAGATGAAGAAACGACGCTCGTCTTTTGCCATAAATCGACGTCGTTCTAGTACTGGAGTCACGTTGGAAAATGACGGTACTGCTGGTGAAGGTGCTGCGGCGGCAACAGGCGAGAGGAGGTCTTATTCAGAACGGCAGCGAAAGAAACTCGAAAACTATCTGCAGAAGATGATACGGTTTTTGATCTTCCGGCCTGATAGCAATCGGCTATGCAAGTTTCTTGAATTGTCCGCACTAGGTGTTCGTCTAGCGGCTGAAGGCAGTTATCACGGAAAAGAAGGCTTCTTGGTTATACAATCAGCCAAAGGTCTTGACTTCCGAAAGGCCCTCAGACCAGCTTTGTTCAAACAGAGACACTGGCCGAAGTGGTTTCTTGTGCGCCACAGCTACATCGTCTGTGTTGATTCACCAGAAGAGATGAATATTTACGATGTGTTTCTCGTGGACCCCTTCTTCAAGCTCCAGTCGCAAAAGGTCAGGCTCAGAGATCAAAAGGCCAAGGATATTGCCCGTCACGCCAAAGATTCAGCAGCCCACCCTCAACACCACACATTGAGAATGGAGAACTCAGAGCGGAAGCTTCGCTTGCTCGCACGTAACGAAAGACAATTACACCAGTTTGAAGATTCTATCCGATTTATGGTGGAAAACACACCATGGGCCAAGCCCAATCGTTTCGATAGCTTTGCTCCGGTACGAAAGGGTTGTTTCGCGCAGTGGCTAGTAGATGGTCGCGATCATATGTGGCTTGTATCGCGTGCCATCAATCAAGCCAAGGACGTCATCTACATCCATGACTGGTGGCTGAGTCCGGAGTTGTATCTGCGCCGTCCAGCTGCTATCAGCCAGAAATGGAGACTTGACAGACTCCTGCAAAGGAAAGCCCAGGAAGGTGTCAAGGTGTTCGTCATTATGTATCGGAATATCAACTCGGCTATTCCTATCGACTCGGAATATACAAAGTTCTCCTTGCTTGATCTGCATCCCAACATTTTTGTGCAAAGATCGCCGAACCAGTTCCGACAGAACACTTTTTTTTGGGCTCATCACGAAAAACTCTGCATTGTTGACCATACGCTTGCATTTGTCGGAGGAATCGATCTCTGCTTTGGGAGATGGGACACCCCTCAGCATTTGCTGGTAGATGATAAACCCACAGGATTCGAGTCACCTGATGGGCCAAAGGATACTGACAACTGTCAGTTATGGCCAGGAAAGGATTATTCTAATCCCCGTGTTCAGGATTTCTATGACTTGGACAAACCTTACGAGGAGATGTACGATCGTAACATCGTACCGAGAATGCCTTGGCATGACATTTCTATGCATGTCGTAGGCCAGCCCGCTCGAGATCTCACCAGACACTTTGTCCAGAGATGGAACTATATCCTACGTCAGCGAAAGCCTACCAGACCTACCCCGTTCTTGTTGCCTCCGCCAGACTTTAACCCTGCCGATCTTGAGGCTTTAGGCCTTGACGGTACTTGCGAGGTGCAGATCTTGCGTTCGGCAGGTAATTGGTCTCTTGGGACTCCGGATGTGACGGAGCACAGCATCATGAATGCCTACGTCAAGCTGATTGAACAATCCGAGCATTTTGTGTACATTGAAAACCAGTTCTTCATCAGTAAATGTGAAATTGAAGGCACGAAGATTGAGAATCTGATTGGAGATGCCTTAGTTGAAAGAATCATTCGAGCAGCTCGCAATGGAGACAACTGGCGTGCTGTCATCATTATTCCTCTGATACCCGGATTCCAGAACACGGTCGACTCTGAAGGCGGTACCAGTGTTCGTTTGATCATGCAGTGCCAATACCGCAGTATATGTCGTGGAGAGACTTCCATCTTTGGTCGTCTACGTGCTGAGGGTATTGAGCCCGAGGACTACATACAGTTCTTTAGCTTGCGTACCTGGGGCAAAATTGGACCAAACAAGCAATTGGTGACTGAGCAGCTCTACATTCACGCGAAATGTATGGTGGTAGATGATCGAGCAGCCATTATTGGATCTGCAAACATTAACGAGCGTTCTATGCTTGGTTCGCGTGATTCCGAATGTGCGGCCCTTGTGAGGGATACCGACATGATCTGGTCAACAATGGATAGCAAACCTTACTTGGTTGGCAGATTTCCGCATACCCTCCGAATGCGACTAATGAGGGAACACATGGGCATTGATGTTGACGAGGTACTCGACCATGATCTCTCGATGGAGGCGGCAGGACGCACAAGACGGGACAGCGAAATTGATGCCGTGTCTCTAGATAGCCAGGCCAATGGATTAAGTCCAAACGGGGAACGCGACAAGCAAGATGAGCGTGAAATGATTGAACGCCGCCACCGGATTCAGGATGAATTCCTCACTCGGTCTGAAGACATGCATAGTTTCAATCATGACGTTGACTGGGAACAAGGCAACAATCCAAACTTGAAGTCTAGCAGGAAACTTACCGCTGATCCGCGAGTTACGGATAATGCTGAGCATCGAAATGAAGTCGCTGGGCACGGCGCGGACCGCATGAAGATGGGTCTCGAAGCAGGTGTTGGATTTGGCCGGGATTCCGCTATACTACAAAATACTACTGAAGTGCTTGTGAACGACATGGCCACTGAAGGAAAAGGCACTTTGAGCAGCCCGAGAAGGACGGCGAAAACCGCTGAGCAAGAGCGACTCCGGAAAGACAGTGCTAAAGAATCGATCCTACCTCCTACTCCTGGACAAATCGAACCAGCATTGGATCTTCCAGAGACTCAATTGTCTCGACTTCAACCACTACCGCAAACCAACGATGCTGATATTGGAGGCCCGATGCTATCGCCCAAGGAGTCCACAAGTGGTCATCCTCTGGCCGCTACCATCCAACAGCCGTTCATCGATGAAAATTGCATGCAGGATCCTGTGAATGAGACATTCTACCACGATACATGGCACAAGATTGCGGAGAACAACACCAGAATTTACAGGACTGTGTTTAGATGTATGCCAGACAGTGAGGTCAAGTCATGGAAGGAATACAAAGAATACACGACATACGGCGAGAAGTTTGTGGAAGCTCAAAACCAGCAGACGGATGTATGGAAGTCGCAGCATACGGGCACCGCCAACAACCAATCTTCAGTGAGCATGGACACGACTGCTCTGCCTGAATTGGAAAAGACAGAGAAGGGGACTGAGACTACTATTAACAATAGTGAACCACAACCGTCCGTGGATGACGAGAAAGCCGCTTTGAAAGAGTTGGATCATACTACCCAACAACCAAACCGTTCCACAACAGAAGTCCCAGAAACCGAAGTTGCACCAACAACCACAAACGAAACAAAAAACAGGGGCGGCTCAGGCTCAGCTCAGCAACCATCATCAGTCGGATACTCGGGCGCCTTGAACATGAACATGACTCAGTCCGGGACAGCTTCTAAACGTCGACGAACAACGACTCGAGGCTCAAGAAGAGAGTTCCATGCTTCTGACGGAGTGATTGATTTGCGTCATGCGGATGAACTGTTGCATTTGACGCAGGGGCATTTGATTGCTTGGCCTTATGATTGGTAAGTCTCCCTGGGTCTTCTGATGAGTCGGGGTTGCTAATGATTGGAAATAGGCTCGAGAAAGAAGAACAAGGTGGCAATTGGCTGTACACTCTTGACCAGATCTCTCCTATTGAAATTTAGTAAGTCCCTTCTTCTTTCTTGGGTTCATTGGAAATGAGACTAACAAGGATTCAGCAATTAATTCTCATCGCCTCACTCTCTAACCGACTCTCTTTTTCTACCCGTCTCTCTCAATCGAACCTCTACATCTCTCTTGCTCTCCTAAACCCCATACGACTCGCTCAGATCACTACACACACATGTGAATACCAATAACACCATCTTAGACTAGCATTCTCATTTCCCGCCTGTGTTCGTTACTTTTTTTCCCTGTTTACTTTTGGCGTGTTTTTGTATTGAGTACATAGTGACTTGTTTCATATTATTACTTGCATTAATTGCTAGCGAATGCATTGCTATACTTTGTACAATCTTTCGAGTGGTCAGTACCTGCTCAAAGATCAGCTAAGCTTTTGCCCAGGAGAAGCCTTCGGCAGCCAAATTAACCATGTACCAATGACTCAATCAATCATTTAATCATTCACGTATTTTTAATCAAGCTTGTGCCGACCTGAGACCCTGGCATCTCAGAGCCGATCCATCAGTGGCGTCGAGTCACATCGCAGTCCTTGACGAGGGTATGTTGGAACTGGAAAGCAGATTTTGAATTGATATAGATACTGTATAGAATGAACTCCAGATGTCAGGGGTGTACGTACGCCTACTCTTAATATATATCGAATCCCTATCGAGCGTCATTAATCTCCTGGATGGCTGATCATTGAAGTATATTGCAATAGGGACTGGCATATGTTTGGGCTCGGTTGGACTATGGCTCTACTTTTATGGGTATATGGTGACGCTTTTTGGAGGAAGGCTTCGGAGGAGTGATGGGTTGATAGAAGGCAGCCCTAGATGTTCGTTGAACGCGGATATGTCATTCAAATTCTTTCTGTCCGTATATGTATTTTCCTTTGCAGCGTGATTCAAACAAGTGCTGTATCAGTAAGCTACTTCGCTCAAGACGTTTCGTGCTTCGTAGCAACCCTCGTGGTAGTATAGTAATCCATTTTATCTAATCATTGACACTGAACGACAATTCAGGCTACACAGTATTGATCAAGTAACTTTGATCGGCATATAAATTGAAATATGTCTTACATAGGTCATCATGCGATTAGCCCTAATCTCTGAACAGATAGACCCTTCACCATACGCTCGTGAGCTCTATACCGCACTCATGGTCAATACGTCGATTCTAACCCAGAAACATAACATATCCATACTCCAGACAGTCTTTTTGAAGTCATGAAATCACCACTCAACCAACCTCGCATCAAGCTGTTTCAAAATCTCACCTCTCTCATCCATATTCCTCGCAAGAAGTAAATGCACATGCTCACCCGGTATTCCAGGCCCATGTCACGGTGTCCCGAAGACAGGGTTATCATATTCAGCGACCCATAGCCCTCCTCCTTGACTCTCACTAGGCCAGCCGACCTTCACCAATCGACGCTCGGTTTTTGTTGCACGCGGAGCTTCGCCAGCCTCAATTTTACAGATTAAAGGATCGAAATCGTCCTCCACGGCGGCAGCGATGTCATAGCGGTCCTGACTATCGAACCACGTCGCGCCCAGCGACAGGAGGCGTCTACAAACCTCATCGTCGGCGTCCAGATCTCTGTCACGTTTGAGCGGTGGACTCACAGTGTCAAAGCCCAGGAGATCAAAGTCTACGAGTGTAGCGTTGTCGAGGACAATCATACCACCGCGAGAGGGCCAGGCGTAGATTTTGATTTTGTTGTTTTCGTAGCAGATGCTGCGGGTTGTTGGGAAGTTGGGTTTGGGTGTGTTGCTGGCGCCGATTGGCCCGATTCGGCTGCGAGGATGTGGTGGATTGGGGGAGGGTCTTGTGCGTACCATGTTGGTTATTCTGGTTGCTAAAATCAAGTATTGGATTGATATAGAGAGGTTGAGAATTGTGCCAACTGGTCAATACATATGCATCGATGATGGAGCGGGATGTGTTGAAACTGCAACTGATTTTGGCCTGAAACCAAGAGGCTAAGAGAAGAGGCATGTGACATGAACCAGGTACAGGTTTGAGCATGATACGTACCTTGTTATTAATGTAGAGGCAATCAGTAAGGTTGATGTGATGGTAGAATGAAGTGGACACAGAGATTAGACTGTCACATATAATGTATACGTACCATGCACTCAGCTATATACGTACAAAATATTCATCTATATACAAGTAACATCCTAAACATCTACCCAAACTTTGGTATCGTAATCTCATATAAACACCCATGTAACACCATCGCAGAGCGGGGAGGAAACATTATTATTTACCCGGGTTATGGCACTTTCTCCTGTGCCTTCTCATCCGTCAGACTACCCGGTGAAGCTTTTCCCGAGGCAGGACTGGACGTTTTATCGGTTTGATCGGACTGTTTTCGGGGCGATATGCGGCCATTCTATAAACCACTGGTTAGACTCCACTTTCATGAATGGACTGGGACTAGGGAAGCTACCTGCTTGGCCCATCGTAACCCACAACTGTTGCATAGGTCACGATGGCCACTTGGTCCGCGCCTCCATTCAGGTGTATTACGCGTTCCGCAGTTTGCGCATGCCTTTTCTAATGGTCCTGTCCCTTTCTTCCTCTTACGCTTCTTTCGGCGGCTGAGTAGGCCTTGCAGCTCTTCTGCGAGTAACCTGTTATTCCTCTCGAGTTGTCGGAGTTCGAATTGCCAGCTTGAGCTTCGCACTGTTTTCAGTTCTTCGAATATATTATTAGTGGAAAGCATGGCTTCATCCTGCGTTCCTAGCGGGAGCCCATGCGACCCTGCTTCGGTCGTGACCGTGGCTGGATGTTGATCAGGTCCTGTTCGTACGCTGCTATTGTTGGCCTGTGCGGGTGGAGTTGTGGTGGTAGTCATCATAGTTCCTGCTGATGTCGTTGATGTAATGACCCCTGGACTGTTCACGTCGGTTGTTGTAGAGGATATGACTATCGGAGTGTTGCGTTGCTGAAGGTATGTCGACCGCGAATTCTTCAGTAGATATATCCGAGCAATCATGAACGAAGGCTTCGTTTCCGGGTTCGCGTCTCCCGGGAACAAAACGGTCTGCGCCTGCAAAACATGACCGCGCTTGTGTCTAATCTCATGTTTGAACGTGGCCTGCCGTCCTGTGCGAGCAACTTCCAAAGCTTTACCCAATTCACCCCTCGAGTCACTTCGCATAAAATCTTGTATGCCCTTTCCTACCATTTCGGCGGGAGTCCTATCGAGAAGAACACGGGCATTCGACGAAACAAATAAAAACATCCCTGAAATGGAGATCTTTGTCCACAAATCATTCTCCCCTATGCCTCCCGCTTCAAGGACGTTGGATCGGTCCAATGCATATACCGGGCGCTCACGACCGACAAGTATCAGACACTTGCGTCCTTTACCGGGCTCGATATGTAATGATCCATAGCTTTCGAACCATACATAGCCGCTGTTCTTCCGTCGGAAGCGGTATATCGCGCTAACAGGTGAGCCAGCCGTACTTTGTTTCAACTCACGAGTGACCGGGGCAATATCACTAGGATGACAAACAGACGATATCGATCGTCCCACGAGCTCACTTGGGTCGTATTCAAGAATCTTCGAGCTGGATTGTGACAGATAGAGAAAGAGACCTTTAAGCGATAAAACATGAATCACGTCGTCGGCGTTTTCGAGTATTACTCGATCCAAATAGCGTCCGTCTTTGATACCTGAGCCGATATTCTTCAAGACAGTAGTAGCTTCATCATGAGTAATATTTCTCGACAGGCTTGTCTGCGACCTTCGCGATTCAGGCGCATGTAAAACATATCGTGAAAGCTGATCTCGTTGGTAATTGATTGAATAAGAGCCATCTAATACCCATTAGTAAAGATTTATCACAATTTTGACTGACCAAAACCTACCCGCATTTCGCTTGGTGACTGCCTGAGGCTGCTCTACAAGATCAACCTGGAAACCAACATAAAATCTGTAGTCTGTCGTATTCCAATGAATTGGTATCATAGTCAACAGATTCATGAACGACTGTCCGCCTTTCCGATAATTGATCATGCTGACTTGGACCTCAGCTCGAGCTTGTATCTTCTCTTTCAAACGGTAAACCGTCTGGTCATCCACGTATTTTCTTTTCATTCCTGGGTCGACTTTGCCGTCGGGCGATTGTAAAAATCGACAATTTCTGCCGAGGATTTCATGTTTCGTATACCCGGTAAGCCGCTCAAACGCATCAGAGACGTAGACGATGGGGTCATCATGAGAAGTTATATCACAAAGAATGAATGCACAGGACATATCGACGGCGCCGATGTCTATTTCCGGGTTTGGTCGATTTGCTATATTGGCCTATATCCCAGTTTAGTGAATGGTTTCTTCCTGAGATGGTGATATGAACTTACCAGTATACCAAACATATCAAATCCGCTACTCGAGTATATATTGTAATATTCTGACGCGACTTTTCCCGCTCCAGGCTTGGGTGTTGTTGACGCAGCGATTTCTGCAAATATCGTCAGCACTAACTGTCTTGTCGAATTGCTTGATAAGTAGTTTAGCGTAAGGAAAGTTACCGGATGGAATGAATGGATTGCGAGAATTAGGCGGAGTGGCTGAAGGTTTAGATGGTTGCTGCTGCATGTATGGTGAAATGGGTTGAGATGGATTGCTGCTCTGGCTGCGTCGTGGCAGGGTGACCACTGAGTTTTGTTGCGGGCGTCCGACTGGAGAAGTATCGTTCATTCTTTGTTCGGGTAGAGACAGATTGAAGTTGGACAGATCCACCCAGTTGTGTTGGGTATTCGGCTGTTCTGGCGCGGTCGTAGGTTGCATCGATGACTGGGGAAGAGGGACAAAGGTAGAATTCGAAAACAACATATCCAAAGACTGTGATTGTGCGTCATTCGAAGGATCAAATCCTAGCGAGAAAGCCATATCATTTCCCTGAAAATTGCCTGCGGGGTAGCCTTGTTGAAAGGCGGTCATCGGGTCCATGGAAGGCGGATATGTTGAATTATAGGTTGTGTTTAGGCTGAAGTTTTCCGGGTCTTGAAACAATCCTTGGTTTTGCTGATATTGCTGCATTGACATGGGATCACTCCCCGTAAAGAGCATATTTGGATCATTGCCTTGGTTGACCGATGGATTAAATTGATATGTTCCCATGGTATTTCCTTCGGCCCCAAAATCCATCGAAGCTTGTTGCGAGCGAGCATTTTGCTGTTTGCCATCCACTGGCTGGGCTGCCGACATGTTGAACCTTGATCCAAGATCATTGTTATCTTGCAATCCAACCGTTGCGCCTGTTGCGCGCGCAGGAAACGAGTTTCTTCGAGCCTGTTCTTGGTCTTGCGACGGTATTTGGCCGGCATACTGCCCCGAGTCGAATGGGTTCATTGTGTGCGTCGAAAGGTGGCGTATCGAATACTATCGACGATTGTAACCGACATACACGCGGCTGTCAGGCCGAATCGAAATCGAATAACGTGCGCGACGCAGGTGATTATGAGCGCTATCCTCGAGAATCGTCTCCCGTATCTCGTTGACGCTAATGATTTCACATCGATGTCATTCGAGGATGATAGGAAAGAGCGGCGAAAATTATCACGGACATATAGCATATAAGCTCAATGAAGGTGACATTTACCTGCACCAGCACAAAGGTCGTATGTTGGTAGTAAAGCGGTAGGAAAGTAATTATCAGTTTGCGAGATTAATCATAGCTCTATAATGGCGATATAATATGATATGATATATGATATTAAGACTCCGCCGAGTTCGAAGCGGAGCGCAGATGTGACGAGTCAAGCGAGACGAAGAGGGAGGGGTGTGACGGTACACTGTCCGGGGGACGATTTGAGGCAACAATGAGCATGAAAATGTAACTGTCTGACGTTCTGAAGAGAGTCGTAGAAACTCGCGCGTAGAGCAAGTAATGTAATCTCGAAGGAACGAGTACCAGCCACAGAAGACGGTATGTCAGACAGATTGAGGAACAAAAAGATAAAGACGAGCCTCCGAGGTAAGGAGTGAAATTAGATGTATTAGTAGAAGTAGTATGGTAATTGGCGTAGCCACAATGACATTCACGAGTAAAGAATGAGAGAATGAAAGAAAGAAAAGAAAGTAATGATTAATGCTGGAACTTGGACCGTCGGGATTTGGACTGCTTTCCGTGGATTGGAAGCTTATTGCCCAGATCGTGTCGCAGGGAAGGATGGAGGAGGTCTTCTTTCCTTTTGTCACCCGCGGTCCAGTGACGTGGGCTGTGGCGGAGCCGCCCAGTGGCTCCTGCCTTATTAGGCCATTCGAGGCTGGTGTCCCCGCTGTATTGTACTGGAATACGTATTCTGTATTACACGTAATACCGTATTGTCACATATGCACAGCCCTAATTCAAGACAAGTAGCTGCTTCACACCAGGCTGGTGACTCCCAGGCAATATCTACACACAGAACACTTGACAAAGACATTTGCAGCCTACGTCCATTATCTGCACTCTTTACATTTCTGGCACTGTTTGAAATCTCTGGCTTGATGGAGACCTCATAGAAAAACCAATAACATGTCTATCAACAATGGCATCTACCGTAGAATCCTGAACAGTATCACAGGCTGAATGTAGTATATAAGCAGAGCAATTATCCTGAGAGTTGATTATCACTCCATCACTCACCTGCCTGTTCTCTAGCTGCCTTCCTCATTACAATCTGAGGTCCTCGAACTCGAACCCAAATCTTCCAACATCTTGTTGTATCAGAGCCTGTTCTCCTGCTGCATACTTCCTTACAACATCCTCAAACCCGAACCCAAATTTTCGACAATCATGTCTTCACAAGTGAGTTCTGTCGTCTGGATGTCGGTGCTCATACCCCTATGTGGGATAGGGCTGCTCATCGGCCTCCTCGTACTGCTCAAAATTGGGGTTTTCCACCCATGCCTTTCTTGCTTGGCTGATTGGTCATATGTACTGTGCTACCCATTCGTCAACCGTACGGCGCTTCGTGATGAGGAAACCGCGATGGACTAGGGCATCGTTCGCAGCTAAATACCCACGCCGAAGCAATGGTAGCAACAAATCAGCTAGGCAATGGGCGACGGAATCGAACATACCACTCCTAAACTGGGTCTCCTAAGGCAATATTCTAGCCCACACTATTTGACAAAGAGAATTGACAGGTATTTCCCATCCAAGTTCATTGTTATTACACCATGACCGTTTTTGGCACCGCTGGTTGAGAGCTCTGGTTTGATAATGGGCTCACTGAGTAACAAATAACGCGTCTAACAACGGCAGTTACCGTAGAATTGTGAACGGTGAGGATCCCCCCAAGCTCATAGGCTAGAAAGTAGTATTTAAGCAAGAGAAATATTCGTGAGAGCAGATTATTATTCTTTCACTCGCTCACTCACTCATTTGTGCTCTTTGCCCACTTCCTCAATACCACATTCTCGACCCAAAGTATTCAAAGATCTCGTATCAAGATCCTCCACCATGGCCGAGGACTCGTCCCGATACCGGTTACCCATCGCACTGGGGATCCTGTTGACAGTTGCCGGTCTGATTCTCCTAGTGCTCACGACATTTGCATACAAGGTTACTATAGAGTATATCTTGCCCTTGAGACCATGGGCTATCACCACCAGCGGTAGAGGTTGCGGTTTCTGTCATTGTGTTGGTCGACGTCGTCGTGCCATCGACCGCGATGATTCTGGTTACGATGGCGACGACGATGTACTCATGGATCAATTCAATCATCACAGCAACTATGACAGTTTCCGTACTATCGACCACGACATGGAGCATGAAGCGAGGGGACAAGCCATTCATCACATCAATCACAGCAACGGTTCAGTCAGTGATGCCAGGGACAACCACTCAGGATACTCGCCAGTCCATCCACCACGCGTTCGTTACTACGAGGAGGTCCGATTCCACATGGATATCGTTGAGGAAGAGAGTTGCATTGGCCTGCAGCGTCCACGGCGCGTCCGATGCCGTTGGTAAGTTTTGACACTTTGTATTTCGTGTCGACTGCGAATAATGCTAACGATTTTTGTCTCAGGGCAACATACCCCGGAAGGTCGGTTTGACGAGACTCAGGTGATGGGACATCGAAGTGGTTCAACATGACCTTGAAGCCGAGGGAGTCGCGTGTACTTTCAGTCGGGGAGAAGAAGAATGGGTGATATGGATGAATGGGGTGGGAGTTAATCCTATATCGCGTGTGATACATGTACAGTACTGCTAGCAGCCCTAATTTGAAATCTTGCTATGATTCATGTCTATATAATTAGCTGGGTAATAAAGAACAAAAATTGCTTGTTTTACACCTAAACTGAACCCTCCTGCTTGACAAAGAATTTCAGTAGGCAGTTATCATCAGAATTTGTTAACACTACACCATTTCCCTTTTCAGTACCGCTGGTTGAGAGCTCTAGTTTGATAGATCTATCACCAACGGCAGTTACCGTATGATTGTGAACAGTAAAAGTTTTCCATTGTTGATAAGAAAGTAGTATTTAAGCAAGACCATTTTCTTTGAATGTGAAGTGTCACACCTGCACTTCTTCACTCACTCGACTTACCTGTGCTCTTCTTGACTTTCTCTTCATTCCTGACTGCATCCTCAAAGACAAAGTCTTGGGATATCTTGTCTCCAAGTCCTACAACATGGCAGTGAATTGGAATTTTCCCCCCATTGGCTGGTTCGTCTTGGGAATTGTCCTTTTACTACTTACACTACACCTATATGTAGGTATGCGGGAGTCCGCCTCTGCCCCCAAGTCATGCTCTGCCAACTGCCGCGATAGAGTTGGCGGTTGGTCCCGTTGTCTGTTTGTCCGTCGTGTCACCAATCGAGGCCAACCAGACCGTGATGAGGAAATCGCGATGGAGCAAGGCAATCTTTACACCAACGGTACCAACGGTCAAGTCAATGGGAGCAACAACTACACCGGATACTCAGCCGTCGATGCACCACATCCTGATCACCATCACGAGGAGGACGACACAACCTACCATTTCTCCATGAAGGCTGCCGAGGACGAAGAGAGCTTACTCGGCTTGGGGCGTCCAAAGCGCGCCAAATGCCGATGGTAAGGCTGTTGATACATGGTTTTTGTGTATTTCAGACGAGTGTCGCTAACAGATTTACTCTCTCAGGATACCATTTCCCGGACGTTCGGTCTAAGTAGACTGAACAACACATCGTCAAGCGCGTCGAACACATGACACGAAGTCCGAAGCCCATCTGCTGTGGAGGGAGAAGTGAAGCGTGGATGATATGGACAACAGAATGAAGATTTAGGGTTAACTAGTTGTGGAGGACGGGTACTACTATTTTGCTTGTGGGATGATTGTTAGAGTCTAACTTTCAATACAATTCATTGATCAAAAACACGAAATCTTTATCCATGGGCGTAAAATACATTCAGATCGATATCCGGAACCTTATATTACAGCTTCACCAATCACATTCCTCGATGACCAAACAAATGTAAAGATCTCATAAATCTGCATTTGTACACGTACGAGAATTACGAAACACTTGAGAGCCGCGTACGTATTCGGATTTCCACGGACTTTTAGTATGTCGCGGAAGTCCAAAATTACAGCGATGTGCTGCGAACCAGTAATTTATGTAATTTACGGACGCGCAATTACGTCAAAGGCTGTACTATGTAAAGGCGGGAAACACAAAGTGAAATGGAGCCCGAGATCGAGGGACTGACTCCACATTGAATTTGTCATCTCCATTCTGTTCTGGGTATGAGGCACAGCGAATGATCTTTGCCTCTTTCGAGATGTAGATAGAAATGGAACGATGTTGATCTGGAAAGACGTAACTGAATACACAAGTCCAGACTCTGGATGATTATGGAATTGGCAATGTGATGGATCAGTCTTGAGCCAGCCACGACGGCGCACTGACGACCGCTTGAGTACGTCTGCACGGAGTACCAGGATACGGGATACCAAGAACGATGGCACTAAATCTCCTCTTCACTACTCATAGTACAGAGTCCACAGAATCATCTCTGTCCTCAGTAACTGTCAGCCCAACTTACACATGCAGGACTCGTATTCAAGTCAGAAAGCTTAAGAGGCGGCTACAGGCCCGGGGAGACGGGTTGGCCTGCTAGCGCCAAAGCCAATGCAGGGCGATCGATCCGGCCTGTGTGTCCAGCTGTCAAAAGAGTCAATGTGATGGATGCGATGCGAAGCGACAGTTCGACGTGGTTGACAGGTTACGTGTCTACATGTCAGTGGGCTTCTTTCTGCCATTGACTTTATGAAGTTATGATAGACTGGAGCATCAAGAGATGGCTATTCTAATATTTGCAGTGTCTGTCCGATGTCAATCAGTGGAAGTAGCATCGCGTCCGGAGATAGACGAGATGAGTTGTATGTGTGATAGAGACCTCCTCGTCTTGGCTGTGTCAGGTGTTTGGCCATCCTCGAAGCACAGAGCCGGAACACGGAAAAGGCATCACAGACTCCCCACCCAAAGCATCCTGATTGGTGGTGAGTAGCCAAAAAAAAAAGCGGGCAAAAAGGGGGTGTCATGCACTTTCTAAGCATCTGATTCGCTGGAAGTAAGACCATCTCGACAAAACAGGCTTAGCCTCTCCTTTGTCAATGCTGCACTAACCGGAAAGCGTTAAAACCAAATAAACGCTTACTCGTATGATGGCCATTTTTCTGTTCGTCTTAACGTCTTTTGTCTTTGTGATCTTATAATATTCGCATTTATAACTAACTGGGAAGCGCGACGAGACTCGTATCCCTGAGCAGACGATTTACGCTCCTTTTTCTCTCTTTTGTTGTGTTTACTTGCGACGGCACTACCAGTCGCGCATTTGATCGGGGTTGTGCAGGGATACGATAAACTCCGAAGACGATCTTTTAATTCCATATCTCTTTCTCGCAACACTCGCTGCTTTCATATCGTTTACGCGAATGTTCAGATTATAGAATTGACCGTCATACGAACGCGCTTTATCTGCGATCATTCGATTGTCCCACAACGTGACGCTCATTGAATTACGAAACGAGTCGCGAAGACAACTACCAACGGCAACTAAGCTCGGAGTTATAACGGGAAACATGGCTGATAAGGTCTCAATCACAATATGCGGAGATGGCGGATGCGGTATGCTAGATCCACTGGATATTTGCATGGGATTGATTGACTCATGGTGGTAGGAAAATCTTCAATTACATTACGGCTTGTGCGCAGTCAATGGATGCACGAGTAAGTTTTCCGGATTTATATGTATAAGAAAGCACCTCACTGACTAACTTGTCCAGATATGACCCTACCATAGGTATATCTCTAGAGCAATTCCAATGTCGAGTACCAGACTAATTCCCGACAGAGGACTCCTACTCCGTAACCCGCAACATCGACGGCACCGATTACTTCCTCTCCATCACCGACACCGCCGGCCAAGAAGAATATCGAGGACTCTGGGCAGCATCCAATCTCAAGTCGGACGCTTTCCTGATGGTATACGACATCACCCATAAGCCCAGTCTAGAAGCTCTAGACTACTTTATGGATATGATTGATATTGAGGCCGAGCAGCGGCTGGAGGATAACCAGCGCATTATGAAGGAATTGGGCAGCGAGGCTAAGAATCTTCAAGTGGGCATGCCACCGCCAGTTAAGATTGTGGCTGGCAACAAGTGTGATCTTAAAGATGCGAGGGCAATCTCGGCTCGGGATGGTTTGGAGTATGCCCGGAAACATGGATGTGGATTTATGGAGACGAGTGCCAGAGAGATAGTCAATATCGAGGAGACATTTGCGCGTATGTCAATGAATCCGATTGTTTCAATGAGATTGGTGCTAACAAATTGTCTATAGTCATTGTTCGACGAGTAGTCGAAGCCCGAAGGCAACATTACCAATCCCAACAGCTTGAAGCCCGAATGGGTTCATCTACTGCGCGCACACCTGCATTAACCGTCAGCGAACGACAAGCGACCGACCCGCAACAATCCAAGGATGGCCAACGCCGACGTGGATTCCCTCTCTTTGGTGGTAAGAAGGATACCTCAAAACGTGTATCCTTCGTAGATACTAGTAAGAAAGAGGGAGGCGAGCAGGAGAAGCCCGCTAAGAACGAAGGGGATGACGATGAGACTCATAGTTGGTGGAGGCGTCTTATTTGCGTATAATCTTGATATGATCTATGCTTGTCCATTTAGACTGTTTGGAATACCCCTTTTGTTGACATTTACCTAGTTGACGTTAATCTATGCAATGTATAATAACCATCAATTCTATACTGTATGGACTCATAGTACGGACGAGTAACTAGTGGTGCCTGAGTTGGCGGCGGCCAGGCCAACAACGGGCAGAGCAAAGTGGGCCGCTTGCCGTGTGGAGAAAACAAACAACATGATCAAATAAATCACAATCATAATAAACGACACGACAGCCGGGATGGTTTCTCTTTTTCACATACAAACCTCAATGATTCATACGGCATATTAACCGATCGGAGTCTATCATTTTGCCCCCGGGCTGCAGCTCCGTAAACCGTGGAGGACTCCAGGAACGCGACAATGGAGGAACAACAGACCGCGGATCGCCATCACAGCGAGACACAACAGAACACATCGCACGCAACGGATACGCCGTCAAATGCAGATCATGATGCTTCGTATACCCATGACGAAAACGAAGAATTCTCGCTTGATCTGCCGTCAGCTCATGACCAGAATGCCGACGACTCTAGAACAGAAGACAGCATACTACACCACTCACTCGACGGTGAGGATGTGGACGCCGCCGACGACGACGCCCATCGACAAAATAACCAGACAATCTTGGAAGAAAATGAAATGCAGAGAAAGCTCATGGATATTGAGTCAAGCTTCTTACCGGAACCGTCTACGATCGAAATGGCAGCTACCCAAAACGCAGGCGCTGACGATACGTACCTGGTTGGTGTGCCGAGCAGAGACCATGAAGAAGACTCCTACAACCCGGACGTATCGCGGATACAAGAAGAGAACTCGATCTCCGAATTACCACGTATAGTCACACATGACGAAGACGGGACAGCTTATAATCCAGCAGATCCTACGACGACGCCAGCGACGAATCGAGAGTCGGAACTCAATACATCCGAACTAGAGACTTTGACTTCATCGCCCACTGCAGCCGCTGCGCAGCGGACAGTCTCTCGTGCGCTGTCTAACACGTCTAGAAATACGCAGGAAGGTAGCGCCTTTGCGGATTCCGCCGACGTTCACCGAAGTTTGACACCTAGGAAAAGCCGGCGTAACTTGTCACCTGCTTTTTCTGACACGCGGCGATCGCGAGAAGCATTTGTGGATAGTACTGAAGAAGATAATAAGCCTTCGGATTCGCAATCAAAACGCTCTCGCCCTAAGTATCTGAGTAGTCGCCAATCATCGCATCGGTTTTCGGCATCGTCAGTCACGAGCACCAACACAGACGCGACGAGTAGCGATGCAACCTTGGGTGCAGACTATGCATTACAGACAGGCGGGGCGGTATCTTCTAGAGCAACGAGCATGGGAAGGAAAGATTTGTCGCGAACTATCAGTCTGGGCAGCATGGCTTCTGGGGTATCCGCACTCAGCGAAGAAAATGTTCTTGACCGACGTGTTCTGAGTGGTGCGACTGATGGCGGTTTACACACTCTTGACGAAGAAGACACAGGCTCTATAGCTGCTTCTAGAGATACGGAAGATAATGCGCCGGTGACGCCGAGAGCTGGATCTAGGGATCTCAACCTGCCAACGGATACAGTGGTTGCGCAGCATGTTCAGGATGTTCAGGTACCTGGTACTTTTGCTCGAGAGTTCCACGCCAAATTTTCGACCAATATGTCTCCTGACAAGCGAGCCGGGGCACCGACCCCTGCGTTCGGACGAAGCGGCAAGAGTCTGACTCTGAAAGAGCAGAGCAGTACTATTGATCGCCTATCAAAAGAGAATTTTGACTTGAAGATGAGGATTCATTTCTTGAACGAGGCCCTGAATAAGCGATCAGAAGAAGGTATCAAAGAGATGATCTCGGAGAATGTCGAGCTCAAGTCGGACAAGATCAAACTGCAGAAGGAGAACCAGGGAATGAAGCGTACTATTCGGAATTTGGAGAAGCAGCTCAAAGATAGTCAGTCTAACAAAGGTGGTGCTGACACGGAAGGCGAGACAAGCGAAGATGATAAGCGGAATGATGTTGAAGAAGAGGAGTTGATATTCCTTCGTGAAAGGATTGAGACGTATGAAGTTGAAATTGAGAGGTTACGAACTGAGAGCATCGTGCGAGAAAGCGAGAAGCGCCGACTGGCTGAAATTGTCAAGTCTATGGGAGAGAACAGGCCGGCTGATTCGGAGGCTGGCGCAAGAGAGGAGAGAGTACGTCTACTAGCTCATCCATTGAGATAAAGCTAACAATATCTAGGAAATGTGGAAAGATATGCTCGATGCTGAAACAGCCGCTCGTGAGCAGGCCGAAGACGAGAATCGCAAGCTCCGTGACGAGATTCTGCGCATGAGAGAAGGCAATGCTACTGGTTCCGAAGCTGGAAGGTTTGCCAGAACCGGACGGAAAGGCTCTTTTGTATCGCATTCTACGACATCTGAAAGAGATCGACTGGCAGTCCCGAGCTCCACTAGCAGCACGCTTGTTGAGATTGAATTGCTAAAGAAAGAGAATGCCGAACTGCGCAGAGAAGTCAGCGTGCAAACATCGATGCTGACTTCTAGAAACAGAGAGAAAGAACGTTTGTACCAGGAAATTGAAGACCTCAAGCTTCAACGCCGCGATGGTGGACGGTCTATTGCCGGTGATAGCATCTTTGAGCGATCAGCTTCACGAGCCCACGCTCGTTCTTCGTCTCGAGCAAGCAATGGCACAAGAGAGTCTCGCTTGAGTGATACAGAACGTGAATCCCTGGAAGTACGCAATGGCGAATTACGCGATCAAGTCTCGACTCTCAAGCTTGAAAATCAAGGTCTCCGAAGTCAGCTGGATGAGTACACGGCCGAGCTCGAGGCTCTTGACAAGGCATATCAAGCTGATGTTGATCAAGCCGAGGAGGAAATGCAATTACTTCAGCAAGAGCGCGATCAAGCTCTGCAGGTGGCCGAAGAACGTGAAGCTGCATTGCAAGATCTCAAAGCGGAGGCACAGGAAGAGATTGATACACTAGGTGATGAGCTTGATCAGAAAGTCGAGGAGTGCAACCGGATGGAGATGACGCTTCGAACTCAGGAAGAGAACCTCAAGACGTTGCAAGCTGAGATGAGGTCTGCCAGCGAAGGTATCCTCCGACTCGAAGAAGATGCGCAGAGCAATCTCCGAAAATTCAAGCAAGTACAGCAGGAGTTAGAAGACTCGAACAGGGAGATTGAATCTTTGGAAAAGAATCTCTTTGAGGCCAATGGAAAGGTTCAACGACTAACTGTGCAGATTGAGTCCAGTCAGGGCGAAATAACGTTCTTGCGCGAAGAGCAAGACGCAGACAAGATTCGCATCAGTGAACTCGACTCGGAACTCAAGGCGTACAGAATCAACTTCCAAGTCGAGAAAGAAAAGACCAAAGAGCTTGAGACACGACTCGCAGAAGAAAGACATCAACGCGAAGTGGTTGGTAGCAAGGAGAAGCAAGAAGTTCAACGTATCATGAATGACCTCAACCGGGAAGCCTCCGCAGCCAAGGATGAAATCCGAAGACTGAAAAAGACACTCTCTGCACGCGAGATTGATGCAGCGACATGGAAAGAGCGCCTCATGGAGCTTGAGAACGGCTTACGGGAAGCTGTTGGTGACTTGAACGGTACCCGATCCAGTCTCTTAAACTCGGTTATCAAACTTCAGAAAGAGCTTGAATCAAAGTCTCTTGACTTGGAAAGCACCCGGTCTAAGCTCGATGAGAAGGAATCACTTTTGCAGAGTCGCGAGGCATTGTTGGAGAGTCACGGGCTCGAGTCTCGCAAGCTTGGAGATCTTTTGGACCGAGAACGACAAGCACGACGCGCGGATAAACACTCGTTTGACCAGGCCTTGAAATCGCAGCAACAAGCATCACGGACGATCTCTCAACACAATTCCCGTATCAGTGACTTGGAGGCAGCAAGAAGCCAAGACCGAAAGCGATTTGCAAGTCTTGAGCAGCAATTGAAGGATCAGCTCAGTGAGCGTAATGCACTATACTTGACGCTCTGGAAGAGGCTATCGGCAATGTGTGGACCCGACTGGGCGCATAGCAATAGCCTGATCAACGGCAATCTGCCTAGTGTAGAGGTCATTGGTAACATACTCTTCTGGCCAGGTTTTAGTCGCAATCTTCTCCTTTCAGTCAAGACTGTCGAGAATATGCTCTCCGGATTCAGGACTCGTATTAGGCAAGTTGAGCGTGACTTGACCAAGGAATATCAGTCTCTGGAGCACAACTTTGGCGTTAGAGTCAAGAAACTCGAACGTCTGGAAGAAGCTGTCCGGAATATTCGCAGCCAGCAACGAGCCGCCGGTGTATCGCCCGAAGTGACCAAACTAAAGGGTGAAGTCCGGTTCCTGAAAGCTGAATTGAATTTAATGCAATCCAATCCTGGCTCTCGACGAACAGGCTCCAATCTCAGCCATGCTACTACTGCTGTCGATCAGGAGCCGCTCGCTTCACCCATCAGCCGTACACAATCGACATTAGTACGCTCAGACTCACGTGGCAAGAAAGGAACGCTCTCTCGTAGTCCGTCTGGCATGCCGCAATCGTCCACTACCCTTGTAGAAACATCATCGACATCCTCGCAACGAAACTCCAGAGATTCTGACCAAGACAACGTCATGATCCAACGCCTGCGCGAGCTGGAACGACGACTCAAGAACGAGCGAGTAGCAAGACTAGCAGACCGCGACGGAGCGCGGAAACGACTTGAAGAGCGCGATGCCGAAAACGAAGAATTGCGTGCAGAACTTGAGCGAGAGCGAATGCGTCGTAGCACGCGGGGTGCTTTGGAGCCTCCATCTCTGGGTCGAGGGAATAGCCAACGAAAGACCTCGACGACGTTGGTGGTAGATTCGGGACCAACTTCTTCAGGGGATGATGATAAGCGTACTTCTGGGAGCGATAATGAGGATACGGATGCTCATAGTTCGTATGGGGAGGGTATCACGGTTGAACTTGAGATGTAATCTTTTTCCAATGATGTGCGGTGTCTTTTCGGGGTTTTCATTTATACATGAATGTATACGCTACGAATGATGATGTATGGTGTACCATGGGAGGAGTTCGGTTCTTTGGCTCTTCTGTTTGATTCAAGATTATTTGGCCATGTTGTAATATATCATTAACACTTTTGATATCGGTTTCTATAATATGATACACTTTCATTCTTCCCCCCTTCTTCCCTGAACCTAGTTCAACGGCTGAAAAAAAGATCATCTTAACGAAACCTTCAACGAAAAATCCACAATCCCAGTCCCCTGATGAATGGAACTCGTCGACAAAATATCCACATCCTCACACACAAACCCCGCCGCATTCTCAGGCGTAAGGCCACCACTAACCTCCACCAAAAAAGTTCCCCTCGGTTTCCCCTTGCTCGCCCACTCAGTCTTGAGTCGTGTAGCGGCTTTCTTGACTTCGTCAGACGTAAAATTGTCGAGCATGATTACGTCTGCGCCCGCACCGATAGCGGCATTCGCTTCTTCGATACTGCGTACTTCGACTTCGACTTTTGTCGAGAATCCGCCGGCGGATTTGGCGGCACGTACGGCTGCGGGGATCGCGGCTGCGATTCCATCTTCGCTCACCTTTCCTTCCGCCTTTGCGCCAGCACCAGCACCAGCACCAGTGGCGGCGGCGGTGTTATTGGCATTGTTAGCACAGGCCCAGACGTGGTTATCCTTGAGCATAATCATGGAACTCAGATCGTGTCTGTGAGGGTCTGCGCCGCCGACGAGAATGCCGTATTTCTCGACTAGCCGAAACCCTGGAGTTGTTTTGCGGGTGCCGGCTAGAGTGCCGTTCCAGCCGTGGGAGCGCAGGGTTTGGACTAGAGATGATGTCCTTTTCACTTTTAGCATGCGTCTAAAAAGGTGTCCAAATGGGGGGGAGGGGCAGACTTGGTGGCTATCCCTGAACAACGGGCGAGGATGTTCAGAGCTACGCGTTCACCCAACAAGATCTTGCGGACGGGGCCGCGGACGGTGGCGCATTGTTTGATGGGAGTGATGCTTTCGCCTTCTGAGACGTGCCATTCTACTCTATGAACCAGTCAAGTTCCCCTCTGTATCATGAACAGGTAGAAAGATAAGACGTACGTGCACCCAAGCTGGGAGAAAACCTCATTAAAAAACGGAATACCCGCAACAACACCCTATAAAATTGTCAGAGAGATATAGTTAATCAGATTTTACTACTTGAGAGAGAGAGAGAGAGAGAGAGAGAGAGAGGACGTACAGCACTCTTCCCCAACAATCTAGCCTCCCCTTCAGATTCACCAACCACAAACCCACCATAATCGAAACTGGGACAGTCTTCTTCCAGCCATTCGGAGATGAGTCGTTTGTAGTTGAGCGGGAGGAGATGGCCCAAGTTTCCGTGTGCGGATGCCATTTTCTCTTCTTCTTCTTCTTCTTCTTCTTCTTCTGTGATTTGGTTTGCGACTTTGTGGCTTGCAGGTCTCTGGGGTGACTCAGTTTTATGTTCGGGTATGTACCCGGGTAGGTGTACCCTTTCTATCGGCGGTTACGTACTTTGATATGTATGTACTATGTACCCCGCTTTTTGATAGATGTCAATTCAGAACAATCACTAGATAAAACCTTGTAAAAAACCTGTAGCTCTTCTCAGTAAAAAAAGAATGATATCGGTAATCGGATATTTGCGGGACGAGAAAAGTTGGAGAAGTTTGGGTTTGGACGGCCTGAGAATTAAGGGTGCTGCGGGGTAGGTCGAGACAAATCCATAGGAGTACAACTTAGGTTTGCTATTATTACTATCTAACTACATGGTATCCTAGGAGAGACATGGAGAGGATTCAAACTTCAAATAGACAACTGGCCTTCGGGTATTGACCATCTTGAGCGAGGTCTGAATCTGTAACTAATGAGTGGGTGCTTGACGAGTGAGTTAGGGTTACGAAACCCTCCGCAACGCCTCAACAACATCCCTCGTACTCAAAACATCCGCAAACTCTTCACTCAAGCTCGCAACGGAAACGGCATGCATCGTCTCCGCGTCAAACCCTCCCTTGGCAAACGTAGCAGTAGCATCAGCCACAAGCACGACCCGACCGCGATCAATACTGACACCTTCCGGGAGCGAGCCATCTGGGTTGACGGTCACTTTATCTGTCTCCTTTCCTTGGTCGAGGATTCGGTCGACCACATGCAGGTTTGCAGCCATGCGTGTTGTGGTTGAGACGCAGTGGTCAGTAGTCAATCCGGCAAAGAACACCTGTCGCACGCCATGTTCTCGTAAGAAGGATTCCAACCCGGTGCCAATAAAGGAAGAATTGACGCTCTTCCAGAACACAGGCTCAGATCCATCTGCAGCTGGAACGGCAAAGTCCAATGGCTTGATTCCCTCTGTATTGGTGGAATGGAGTTCGGAGTCCGGCGAGACCGAAGAGTGGAAGATATGAATAATGTAAATGGGCGATGAAGACTGCTGACGTGCTGCGCGAAATGCTTCTAGTAAAGCAGAAAGATTCTGCTCAAAGGATGGATTGGAGCGTGATGGGCCCCAATGCGTTGGATGTTTGAAGGCGGCTTGGTTGTCTATGAGCACTAGGGCAGAGGGCTCGGTGAAGGTTAGAGGCTGCATTTCGTCGGTCTGATCTTCTTGTCTTGCCTGTGCTTGTGTAAGTATCTGGGTGATGGGATGAGTCTGGTTTTATATTGCTGTTTTGAGAGTAGGGACTGTGGATTAGTCAGTCATCAGTGAGTCATTCATTCAATTCAACGATGAGAGGATTTCACGTCGTCCGGCTTTCGACAATACGATTTGCTCAGTCATCTAATCCTGCATCGGCATGAGCAGACTTTTTTTCTCTCTGAAAGATTTCTTCTACTCGTTGAGGAAATTGTCCAAATGAGTTGGAGATGGGATGTTGGCGGCAGCTCCGAAGACAAAACAGACAAACAAGGGCGGAGCTAAGCTTCGGCCGACATATTGCGCCGATCAGCATCATCATCCAATTTTTATCTTCAATCAAGAACAGCTCAATATAGCTACAACTTACAACAGCTATGTATCTTTCATTTATTGAGGAATAATATTATTTCGATCTAAATGGCCCAATTGCCAAACAATTGAATCAATTGACATGTCGACCATCTGCGGCCGTTGCGGCGCCTCATCATTGAAGCTCACACGACAACACCCACTATCCGACAAACCATTGAGATCTACACCTGGTGTCTCCAGCTCAGTCTACGGACTATATATCTTGGACTACCCATCATATGGCTACATCAGCAACCGACGCCATGCATCGTCATCCTCAGACAAGAGGCATCAGTCAGCTGCAACACGAACATCCTGGCAACCGCCCAAAGAATACAAATTCCTACTCGCACAAAATGTCAACCCACCCCTGAGCACACTGCCAGCCGACCTCGACCTCCCGCCAGCAGGTCCCTCCGGCGAATCCTTCTCACAGAAAGCCAAACGCTACATCGCAACCGGCCGTGCATATTTCGGCTTCTACAAGACAGGTCTCAAAAACGTCTACCACAACTACAAAGATTCACTACCAATCCGACGACAACTCGGTCTGCCGTCGTATATACCATCCTCTCCACCCTCGTCATCGCGCAACCCATCCTCCGGCGCGACATCACTCCGCACAGCCATCGACAACCTGAAAATCACCCGCGCCGACTTCCAACTCGTGCGTCGCGCCGCCTACGACGTCCGACGCATAATTCCCTTCGGCTTGATTTTATTGATTTGCGGCGAATTCACGCCTTTAGTCGTGGCCGCAATCGGCGATGCCGTGACGCCATATACATGTCGAATCCCGAAACAACTCGCCAAAACACGCGCAAAACGAGTGGAACTGAGACAGCACGCTTTCGCGGCTGTGCGGGGTGGTCTAGGGTCGATGAAGCCCATGCGTGACGAGGATGCCATGACATGGTTAGCGGAGCAATTCGGGTCGCGCGAATTTGCGGCTACGGCGTCGGCGGAGCAGGTGCTTCGTGCGTGTGCGGTGTTTGGGTTGGCGAATTCGCATGATGCGGGTGCCAGTTGGGTGTCGTTGATTTATAGGCCGAGGTTGCGGAAGTGGACTGAATATTTGGCGCTGGATGATAGCCTGATTGTGCGAGGTGGTGGGGTGGATGTGTTGAGTGCGAAGGAAGTGAGGATTGCGATTGAGGAGCGTGGTGGGTTTGTTGATCTGAATTTAGGGAAGAAGGATAAAGTTGAGAAGGCGGAGAGGGAGTGGTTGACTGAGTGGTTGAAGAGGAGGAAATTTATTGAGTGATTGCACTATACTTATTGTAGAGTAGAGGTATATAGACTACCTAGACATGTATGACTAGATTCGGCTTCACCTGATCAACCAACTCGCAAAAGGACTCGATAATGGGTATAATACATATATTCAGTACAAACGACAACGCGACTACACCGTCACCATCCTCTTCCTCCTCACCAACTCCCCAAAATCAGCCCTCAACACCTGCCCCAAAATGCTCTCATCTCTATGCCCTTCATCCCATCTTTCCAGCGCCAACTTCAAATCATCATACCACCCCGAAAACGCCTGCTGCAACTCCGGCGTCCTGAACGATCTCTGCCCAACGTCAACGAGATAATTCGTCGGATCTTGAATGGCTAAATGGTTGGCTAGGCCCATATTGCCTTTGGATCTTGAGTGAATCTTGTATGCGATCAATGCGCGTTGACCTCTTAAATAGTCTGGGAATCGCGGGTTCTTGGAACCGTTTTTCGTGATGAGGGACCTTATATGTTCGCGAACGGAGGCTCGGGTGAAGAATTCAGCTGGGCTGGCCGAAATACCGGTTGTGGTAAGATCGATTACCTTGCCGTACGTATGTAGTAAAGCAAGTAGTTGTTCTCCCAACCCCTTTGATGCGAAATCTTCAGGCTGTTGTTTCATAAACGACATGACGAGTAGGAAAAGCCCGTTTGCGCTTATTGATTGGGAGTTCCATCCAAATAAGGATTTGCTTTCCAGTAAAACCCTCATGACCATGTACAGTGGCATTAAAGACGGTAGTTCTGGGAGAGATGCTCTTATAAATTCTTCCAGCTTTGGCGCGTAGCTTCTGCAGAAAAGTCTGACTGGCAGACCGGAGGCTCTGTGATAGAGGACCAGTGAAGGACTTTTGTCGGATACGAATTGACCGTCTCGGTAACCAAGGTCTTTTTTCAGCACATCCCAGCCCTGGCTTAGTATTCCGTGATACTTGTATTTCATTTGCGGAGTGATCGCGGGCGGTTTATTCTTTGGCAGATTATGGATACGGTCATTATCGACTAAAATCATCAAGTCGATTGTCGAGACGCTGGTAGCGAGTTCTGCATGTCGCGAGCCTATGAGTTCTGGTGGATTCGGAACGATGTTTTGAAGTTTGACGGATAGATCATCAATTATATAATCGACGGCGTCTTGCTCTGTACTTGACGGCCGGAGAAATGCCATCAAACTGAGAAGTTCATCGCCGAGCATTGACTTGGCATCTCCTTTCTGCCTTGATGGTTGAACCAAATCAAGCCAGGGTCTTTGTTGCGCGTGTCCATCTTTGAGTGGAACAACCCACGGAAGTCGAATCGGGGCCTCCGGTTTTGTCTTTGCCCGTGATGGTCTCGAGTTGCGTTTCGGGGTGGGTGTGACCTTCATCAGCGCTTTTGCAGATACATTGTTGATCTGCTTGTCGCCAGGTTTTCCTTCGTCCTTATCATCCCGTACATAGAATTTCCAAAAAACAGACTCGCGATTGATGGTCCTTTGCGCTTCGAGTGTCTTCTTCAAACTGTTCTTGATGATCGGATATCGTGTACTCCGAGGCGTCAGCGGCACGCTTCTCCATGAAGCATAGCATCGCCGCGGACCGGCCGGGGGCGTCGTAGCTGTGGTCGTCGAGAAACATGATGGTCGATCGAGGAGAGTCGATCGAGAATCACCCAATGCGAGGCATTGCAATGAATGGGTCTGCCGTGCAAAGCGCATATGATGCGGATGCGGGTGCTGCTAGAAAGATCTGAAGGTGCATCTATGTCGGAGTCGATGTTTTGCTGTTGATTTTGAGGCTGTAAAGCGGACTTGTGAATTCCCACTTTGGGTTAGTTTTGCCGATTCTGAGATAGCGTATTGTCATCACCGCCCGCCGGCCCCGCTTGAGTATAAGAGCTGCTCTCACTCACTGTTCTTATATTCGAAGGGATGATACTGTCCCCACGAAGCTGAGAACTCCATCCATGTTTATCTTGTGGTGGTTGGCTTCCTCTGTTAGCCAAGACCGCAGTAGGCACTGGAGCGCCAAAAAGAGCTAGCGCTGTTATCTTTACCACTAAGGCCGCAGCTTCCTCATGACGTGCAACGAAATGGCAACGAAATGGCAACGAAATGGCACATCTTCTCACCTTTCTCAAACGCTAGAAATGAAGGCCACCCGGAGCCACTTCCTGAGAAGAATTCTGGGAGCCTTGCTTTCCCGACGCTGTACCCTCCTTCCACGATGCCTCTATGGCGTCTTCCTTTTCTTCCAGCACTTCCACAGTGAATGAGACCGAGCATATCGCAGATTCAAAGCATGACCTTGAGGCACTCAACCGTTTTACCTCAGGTCGTTGGCTTTGAAACGAGCGACAGCAGCTTGACTGCCGCTATGTCAATCTCGACCTCTCAGCACTTCTGCAACTAGCTGCCTCTGCGATTGGGTCGAGATCATGCAGCGAAGTGTTAAAGATCTCAGAGGGTCAATACAACAAAGTATTCCAGCTTACGATGGACGATGGACGCGAGGTTATTGCGAAACTTCCAAACCCCAATGCAGGCAGACCACACTTCACAACAGCTAGTGAAGTTGCAACTATGGACTTTGTATGGTTTGCTTTCTTTTCCACTGCGATCTTCTTTTGCGCGTCGGCACTAATTTTACTAGTTAAGGAATGCTCTGAACCTCCCTGTTCCGAGAGTATATGCATGGTGTTCTCGGGCATTAGAGAGCCCTCTCGGAGCAGAGTATATCCTTATGGAGAAGCAAGCTGGTATCGTACGAACCAACGTATGGGACACCATGAAAGGAAAGCAGAAAGTCCAAATTGTGGACCGGATTGTTGATATTGAAAGGTGCCTGGCAGCTACAAAATTCTCTCAGTTCGGGTCGTTGTACTATAAAGGCGACCTTCCTGACAATTCGGATACTAATTCGCCTCTATACGTTGATTCAGCCGGGAACGAAGTGCAGAGCAAGAAGTTTGGCATTGGCCCGACTAATCACCGTGCTTTCTTTGACTTCGGGAAAGGCGCGTTGGATATTAGGCGTGGTCCATGTAAGTTCATCTCGGACTTCTATTCTTATTATCCCGTGCTTATCCGTGTACAACCTTTAGGGTCAACAGTCACAGAATTTATGATGGCTATTGCGCGGAGGGAAATTGCAGCTGCAAAGGCAGGTCTCCGGTACCCCCTAATGCCCGAAGGTCTTTTCTATGGACCCCGACAATACCAGCCTAGCCTCTCCAAAAAGCTCTCCGCGTTGGAAAATTATCTTAAGGTGGTACCTCATGTTCTCCCGGAAAATAAATCCACCCATGTCTCGGTTTTATGGCATGGCGATCTTCATTCGCAGAATATATTTGTCGACCCTGAAGACCCAAGCCGTATTGTGGGAATTATTGGCTGGCAGTCTGTCAGTGCCTGTCCGCTTTTTATGCAGATTGGGCGCCCAGCGTTTCTCGATGACAATGGCCCGGTTCCTGAAGATTTGAAGGTCCCTTTACCACCAAATTTCGACGGCATGGATCCGGATGAACAGAGGAAGGCAAAGGCACTCCATCGAGCACAGTCGCTTCATAATCTCTATCTAGTTCGGTGCCTTCAGCTTAACGAAACGGTTTTTCAAGCAATACAGAACCAGAACACTCTCTGGCATCAAGTCAGTGTGGTTCCAGGATTAGTCTTGATAGACTACGAGCCGCTCCTCAACGACTTGTTAAGAGATGTCGAGAAAGAATGGGCACATATTATTGGCGCAGAGGGGGAAAGCAGCTCTCCTGGGATGCCATTTCCACTGCAGTTCTCGGATGACGAAATCCGGCAGCAGGAGCAGGATGGTGAGCTATTGGCCCAAGGCGTTGAGCTCATGAATGCATTCATTGAAGACACTGGCTGTTTTAAGCATTGGGATGGGAGGGTTAGCAGCGTAGACTATGAAAAATCTAGGAGAGGGCTAGATGAGGGGGTGAGGAGGTTCCTGGAACGTGAAGTGAGGAATGAAGAAGAACGTAGGGAGTGGCTTAAAGCATTACCATTCGTGGATTGAAGTGTGCGGCAAGGTGCTGGCGCTGGGCGCCGAGATCACCGGATCGTAATGGGGAGATGGGTTAAAGAATGAAGAAAAGGGGTCCCATAAACGAACAGAAAACACCAAGAAACATGTTTGGATGTCAAAAACATTTGTTAGGGTTAGGGCTATTGCAGCTTTGAATAAGGAATAGACCTAGTTCGTAGATTTGTAACTCAGGGGTCAACTTTGCGTTTGGCATTTGACCTGTTGTGTTGCACGATTCCCACCATGATAAGTGATGAATCAATATACGCACAACAGCACAGCTAGTTAAACAGAGTTCAGACCCCATCTGGGATACCTTTGCAGATCGTTGGTGCCTGGAGCTGAACGATCTAAAAGACATCCATCCAGGTCCCACGCATCTGTTCTCTTATCCCAAGAACTCAGAAAACCAGACATCGCAGTAATCAAAATGGCTCTCCCCAAATTCCTCGTCCTCTGCATAGACGACCGCGACATCCAAACCCTCCACTCAACCCTCACCAAACACTGGCCCGGCCACACCCAATCCTTGAATTTGACTGCCATCCACGAAAACCTGCGCAATTTATCTAACGAGACAAAATTCGACCTAATAGTCTCCCCCGCAAACTCCTACGGCATTCTAGACGGCGGCTTCGACGACGCCATATCCCGCACTTTTTGTCTACCGCAACACGACTATAGGGCGCTGACGAATGTTGCGCAGCAGAAGTTGTATGAGCAGTGGCATGGGTTTGCGCCGCCGGGGACGTGTACGTTGGTTAGTATGCCGGGGGAGTTGCGGGAGACGAATAGGTGGGGGTGTAAATTGCTGGCGCTGTGTCCGACGATGAGGGTGCCTGATGATGCGCGTTGGGATAGGGAGGTTGTGTATGAGTGTGTGTGGAGTTTGATGTGTGAGGTTGATCGGTGGAATAGAATTATCAAGTCGGAGGGTGGTGGTGGCGGTGGTGGTGAGGATAAGATTGAGACGATCTTGATTACGCCGTTGGCTAGGGGGACGGGAGGCGTGAGTAGGGAGAAATGGGCACTGCAGTTTGTGCTTGCCCTGAAGCATTTTGTGGATGCGCAGAAGAGGCCTGAGAGATGGAGTCGATTGAGATGGGAGGATCTAAAAGAAGCAAAGGAGGTGGAGAGATCGTGGCAGATGTAGCATTTTATTTTTATGTCTATACCTAAAACTGACACGTCAAGACAATTCGTCCCCCCTCTCGTAAATATCAGGGGGTTTCTCGTCAGGATCGTCTGGCCAAATGTCATGATATAGTGTTCGTGCCGGAACCCATTCCTCCTCCCAATTCCAGAATCCATCAGAGCTGCACCATATATCGCGTTAGACTATCCTCATTTGTAGAGCTTTATACCTACCTCAACTTAAACGTATTCGGAGCTAGCCGGTACGCCCTCAACAGTACGCAAGTAACTATCAGATCATATGCTCGTCTGCCAGTCTTGCAGAAACCCGCTGGCTCGCTTTCTTTCAGGATGAAATCTTCGTATGAGTCTTCCTCGACACCGTTGATGCATATCCCCTCATCGATGTCCACGGTGGGCGGGTTGGGAATATCTCGTCCTTCTTCAAAGGTCACATTGGCAGAACCGGAGAGCGGAATGGCTGGCACGGCGTCGATGATGGTGGATGTGTCTTGGATGAGTTGTGGCCAGGCGGTTTGCCATTCGGGGGCAGACCAGTCTTTGACTTTGTAGTAGTGTGCGTATCTGGTAGATCCGAGTTAGTCGTATCAGTTGGGTAGGCATAGTGTCTCTGCTCTTACCCCATTGTCAGATCTTAACTTCGGCAACTTGATCGTGGACAATGGAGTATGAGCAGAGATCTGCGATGCAGAGACGGAAATTGACTCCATCATGACACGCCACTGTGCCACTGACAATGTTTCGAGATGAAGAAGACGAAAAGAAGCATGTGATCGCCGAAACGTTGTTCCGATGATCGACCGTTAATTCCGAGATCTGCACGTGATCAGCCCCAGTTTTTCCGTCTTTTGCTGTTCTTTACGAGTCTTTCCTATCTTCTCTTCTGCAGACATCGACCAGTATCCACGACTTATCTCGAATAACGGTTTATCCCGATTGTCCCAGAGCCTACACGATCTGTTACCCGTATAATCAAAGGCACAACGTCACTCTCTGGCAGAACCTGCTGGACCCAGAAGATCCACAGGCCCATTCCGGAACGTCAGGGCTTCGTCAATTCGCCCCTTGGCAGACCCTGTCTGCCTGTTGTGATCTTGAATACTGCTGCCATCCTGTCATTCGACTAAGACGCTGTTCATCTTAGGAATACTCACAGATCTCAATAATGTGCTATGATAGTCAATAGGGGATTGACTATTTGTCGACTGTTGACAGTTGATAGTTGACAGGGCCAACTAGCGACGGACATAATAGGCGATTGGCCTGGAACTGGAGGCCAGGATAAAGAAAGTCTAATCTATCGAGCGGGCGTACGTAGTATACTATATAGTAAAGTCTGTCGATGCAACCAGGGCTGGGTGCCAACCAAGTCCATCTCACCGCTATCGACGGCGTTACTTAGTAACGCCTGTTAAGAGTGTATGTGGTGTACTATAGAGTAGTGCTCTCGCGTCTTCTCCCACCTGCGTAGTGTTGGCCAGGTTGCTCAGGCCAGGAACTAGTCCATTGTCTAAAAGTACCAAGCATACGTAGTAAGCAAACGAGCCCCGCAGACAACAGCGCATTGTACCGGGTCGCTGTGCTCCTCTCAACATGTGCTTGTCTGGAACGTGACAGAGACCAGAACATTCAAGAATTTTATTCCAATTACAACTTCTCCTTCAGCCCACGCACATACACACACATACGTACATGGCGGCAGGCAACTAGACTCGCTCGCATCTTTGATTTTCGGCCGCTTCCCGCCTTTTCCTTCCCCTTCGCTCTTTTAGGAACAGTACGTACCCCTCCAGTCCGCGAACGTTGTTTCTACCTCACTCGCTGCACTTCTCTCTGAGTCAATGCACTCGGGCAGTATACTACTTATTTGTTAAATCCCACATCTTTTCTTTCGTCTTGAATTTGTTTTAATTCCCTTTCTGTTATCCGTGTTGAGCGTTCGTTGACTCATTCTCGCAGCCCAAGCTTGTTAGTGGCTAGCTACAAGCTCTCTGCAGAGACACCACCACCATGGCCAACGAGCAAGGTGCTCCGAACAAGATCCCCCCCAATCAACCGAACCCCGCCATCCTCGGACCGGGATTATCTGCCCTTGGCGAAGAAGCATACGTCGAGGCTTCAACCGCGACTCCAGCCATCGTCTCAGCGGCCACCGCCGCCGGTAACGCCGACGGTGCAGAAAAAAACCCTCGAGAACCAAAGCAGGGCGAGTCCGCAGCATCATATTTCGCCGAGGTGCCTGGTACGGCGACCGCGCTCAAGGATGCATACGCAAAATCGCCCATGAGTCCTGCCGATGCCGCAGAGGGCGTGACGTCGGGACCTGAATTGTTGCGACGTTTGAGTCTGATTGGCGGCGCTCATCTTACTCCGGCGACTCCTGTGATCGATCCGCGGGCGGACCATCCGGGATTGCAATTGACAGGGCGGATCATTAGTGCTTCGTTGTGCATACCGTACAAGGTTGCGCATCAAGCTGGACAAGATTGGGTAAGAACACTGATACAATTCTCAGAGTAAAGCTAACGCGCGTAGGAATTGAGTCCTCGTGCAGGCACGTCGGCCTTGTTCGACTCATTCGCTCATCTCGCATCCGACCGATCGCCATGGAATCATACATTGGTAGCCTGGACTGGGGAAGTGGAGGAGATTGTCACCAAACGAGCACCGTTACAGCCAGTCAGCGCGAACGGTGTTAATGCTGTGCCTACTGTGCCTCTCCCAGTCAACAAAGCCTCTGCGCCCATTCCTGTGGATCTCTCGAATTCGCAAGCCCAGACTCCTGTCGAGGGCATCGTGGTCTCTTCCGCCGACAGAGAACGCCTGGAGAGGCAGTTGACAACAAGCAAGTACGGCAAGATCTTACCAATCTGGGCAACGGCCGAGTCAGACGAGCCTTCCGACGAGATTCTGTTGCAAGATCAGTCACGTTGGAGGAGATATGCAGAACGAGAGTTGTATCCACTTCTACACTACAAGCAAAACGGCCCGTCAGACGGACGCTCAGAGCGGAAATGGTGGACAGATTATATGCGCCTGAACCGCTTATTTGCCGATCGCATTGCGCAGATATATCAAGCTGGAGATATTGTATGGATCCACGACTATCATCTGTTCTTATTGCCAAACCTTTTGCGACAACGGATTCCGAATATCTTTATTGGATTCTTCCTGCATTCGCCGTTCCCTAGCAGTGAATATATGCGCTGTCTAGCCAAGAGGAAAGAAGTGCTTACCGGAGTGCTTGGCGCGAACATGATTGGATTCCAGACATACTCATATTCCAGACATTTCTCATCGTGTTGCACCCGCGTCCTCGGATTCGAGTCCAATTCTGCGGGTGTTGATGCTTATGGAGCACATGTTGCGGTGGATGTCTTTGCTACTGGAATCGATGCGCAAAATGTACAAAAGGCGGCTTTTGGTTCGTCGGATATCGAGCGAGTCGTTGCGAACATCAAGAAACTATATGCGGGCAAGAAGATCATTGTCGGCAGAGATCGATTGGATAGTGTTCGTGGTGTGGCGCAGAAACTGCAGGCTTTCGAAGCCTTTTTGGAAAAGTATCCTCACTGGCGCGACCAAGTTGTGCTGATTCAAGTTACGAGTCCCACCAGCATGGAAGAGCAAAAGGAAGATCCAGAGAACAAGATTGGCAGCCAAGTTTCGAGTCTTGTCTCTACCATCAACGGCCGGTTTGGATCGTTGAGCTTTACGCCGGTGCAGTACTACCCTCAATATATTTCACAACTAGAATACTTCAGTCTCTTGCGCGTCGCAGATGTTGGTTTGATCACCAGTGTTCGGGACGGTATGAACACGACGAGTTTGGAATATGTGCTTTGCCAGCAGGGAAATCACGGCCCCCTTATCCTGTCTGAATTTTCCGGAACAGCCGCCATGCTCACCAGTGCAATTCACATTAACCCATGGGACACGACCGGTGTGGCCGCAGCGATCGACCAGGCGCTCAGCATGAGCGACGATGAGAAACTCAAACGGCATGATGTTGCCTATAAACACGTCACATCCAATACGGTGTCGATGTGGTCACAACATTACATCAACCGTTTGCTCACGAATTTATCTTCCTTTGATCAATCAATCGCCACACCAGCTTTGGACCGCGCATCAGTATTGAAGCAGTACCGAAAAGCCAAGAAACGATTGTTCATGTTCGACTACGATGGAACCTTGACCCCAATTGTTAAGGACCCCCAGGCAGCCATTCCGTCGGACCGCGTTTTGAGAAATATCAAAAGCCTAGCCGCAGATCCAAGAAACGCAGTATGGATTATCAGCGGTCGAGACCAGGCATTCCTGGACGAATGGATGGGCCATATCCCCGAGCTCGGACTGAGCGCCGAACACGGATGTTTCATTCGAAAACCCAAGAGTGACGAATGGGAGAACCTGGCAGCACAATTCGACATGGCATGGCAAAAGGACGTCATGGACGTATTCCAGCACTACACAGAACGTACACAGGGTTCTTTTATTGAGCGAAAACGGGTTGCCTTGACATGGCATTATCGTCGGGCCGATCCTGAATATGGGCTATTCCAGTCGAAAGAGTGTCGAAAACATCTTGAAAATACGGTGATGAAGAAGTATGATGTCGAGGTCATGGCTGGAAAGGCGAATCTCGAAGTGCGGCCTACATTTGTCAATAAGGGTTTTATCGTGACGAGGTTATTGAACGAATACGGCCGGGGCCCTGGCGAAGCGCCAGAATTCATCTTCTGCAGTGGAGATGATTTTACCGATGAGGGTGCGTCCTCTTCCCCCAAATTTCACTACATGTCTTTATTGATTTTAGACTAACGAGACATCAGATATGTTCCGCTCTCTCCGTCACTCGGACCTTCCTCAAGAACACATCTTCTCAGTCACAGTAGGCGCAAGCTCAAAGCAGACACTGGCAGGCTGGCATCTCCTCGAACCAGCAGATGTAATAGCGACAATAGGCATGCTGAACGGGACGTCTCTGGGAGCTGAATACTCCTAGCAACCAATCACGACCACCAACCAAATCTAGCCTGTAGCTAGATTGTTCGAAAGTTATTATTATATACGCAGTACACAGCCCGAACGAGATCCAGACACAAACAAACCTACAGCTTTTCTTAAAGACGAGACGCCAGAGAGACATAAAGACAGTATTCATGGAAAACGAATTAATAATTACTTAACTAGACTAAATCAAATACAATGTTATACAAATGTTTTTTGTTTTCAGCTGGATTTCTTGCTTTGGTCCGTCTTGTTCTGTTGCATGCATACCTATATCCTTGATGATGCACGTGTTGATGGTTATTGACGATTGTTGTAGATGGAATCGGTCAGGAGGTCGTGTCTGTCAGATATTGGTGTTTTTGAAAGTAATGTTGAGCGAGTCGACTTTTGTCTTCCTGTCTTCTATGTACTTGGTTCTGAGGCCTTAAACATCAACTGATTATCAAAGTGATCATCATGACTTTGGCCGCCTGGATAGGATTCGCATATTCACTACGACGGAGCGCTCCATAAAATCTTCTTACTCTGCCCCCTGCTTCTTGGTGGAGTATAGAATTATTCTATCATGAGCATTGACAAAGTTTACTCATGTCATATGATGTCTATCTTGAGCTTTCTTCACGTTTATCCCTTTCGATAAGATCGTCAAGACATCCCTCCAAAGACCTACTACTATGCTATGTCTCTTTCATCTGCGTAGACGCTCTACAGTACCACCTCACAATGTCCAACACCACGCCCTCCGCCTCAGATCCCAACAATCCCGATATCCTCGACGAGCTCGGCCTAAGCCCCAACACAACCCAATACACCTACCGAGACATAAATCACTTTATCAAAGTCTCTCATCCATGAAACCGATCTCTTCACAGCCGACAAACACGCCGCCTCAAGAAGCCAATACTTTGTATTCCATGACGTCACCGAATCGATCTTCAATCGCGACTTATCGATCTAATCGACAGCCTCGTCACGTTCGAATCCCTATTTGTCCCATAGATGGATAATGATTGTCAAGATTGCGACGATGGGGCATGCCCATGCTTCGCGTTGCTGTGGACTTCAGCTAACAACACAACTTACCCGTATGAGAAAGGAGCTGCATGATATCCTCTTGCCGCTGAGAACAGCGCACGTTATATCCGAGAATCGGATAAAGAGGGCTGATTATAGGTTTCTGTCGAGACGAGTTTATAAAGAGAGGAGTATCAAGTGGCCGAGTCTGTGTGTGGAGGTTGGATATTCGGATTCGGCACGGAAGTTTGAAAAAGATGCGGAGTGGTGGCTTGGTGAGTCGGGGGGTGAGGTGAGGGATGTTGTTGGGCATTGAACTTGATAATTCTAAAAGAGGAGTGAGGGTTTCGCAGTGGGTAGTGTGGGAGAATGGAGTGAGGTTGGTGTATAGGGTGGTGATAGGGCGGAAGGATGGGGTAATGGAGGTGGATGAGGAGAAGGGTCTGGTGATTCCGTTTGACGATTTGTTTCTTCGGTTGACTGATAGGGAGAAGGGGGAGAGAGATGTTGTGTTTTGAGGTTGAGGAGTTGAAGAGTTTTGCGGAGAAGGTGTGGGAGGTTGAGTTTGATGATGATGGTGATGATTAATAGGGTTTCGGGGAGTTGATTGGTACACGTTTGGGGAACTGATGAATATTGAAACAGATTATATTCCAAAATCAAGGACGTTGAAACCAAAGTTTGTCGAAGGGCGAAGACAATATCTATCTGTTTGAAGAAATAATCAAAGTATGTATCACAATTGCAATTCCGGCGTCCACATGAATATAAAATGCACGATTGTGCCTGGTCCCGATCTTTATGGTCCCATCACATTCGAAATCCCCAATTAGATAGTTTAACAGACTGTTGAATGTTAGTCATCGGTATTCCCAGGGCAAGCTCAGGGAGAAGAGAAACTCACTCCCAATAACGCCGTTAACAGGAATATCAATAGACGTCGTATAACTCGCCGCCTCACTCAACAAATACACATATGCACCACCCAACTCCTGCACTTCAGCAAGCCGAGGCATACCGCCGTAGTACCTGAGTTGCTGTTCCCAATCAGGCTGTTGAGGAACCCAGTATGTCATGGCAGTCTGAACCAGGCCGGGGGACACGCTGTTGACGCGAATGCCGTATTGGGCCCATTCCATGGCCAGGGTGTGTGTCATGTTGCGCACACCGGCTTTGGTGGCGCCGTAGGGGGCGGAGGGGACTCTCTGTTGATTGTTAGTGGATTGATGGAAGGATTAGGAGAAAGAGGGAATACCTTGTTAGGTCTATATGAAGCCATCGAAGCAGTGAACACAATCGAACCCTTGATACCCAACTTGATAAACGCGCGAGCAGCCGCACGGGCAGAATAAAACGCGCCGAACAAGTTAATAGTAAATAGTCTCTCAAATTCTTCCTTGGTAAAATCGAGAGCTGCCTTGTGGTGTGTTCGTCCAGCGTTAACCACCATACCGTGAATTGCGCCGGCCTCAGAAACGATCTGATCAACGGCGGCAGTGATGGTTTCTTCTTGAGTTACATCTGCCTTGATAGCGTGCAACTTGTCGGGGAAGCGTTCGGAGAGGGCCTTGAAGTCGTCGCCGGTTTCGCCAATGTCGATGGAGTAGACTCGCTCGGCGCCGTTGACGAGGCAGCATTCTGCGATTCCGAGGCCGATGCCGCGGTTTGCGCCGGTGACTGAGCTGTTAGTTTCATGTTTAGGATAAAACAGTTGATTCAATGACCCTGGAACTTACTGGCAATGACTTTTCCGGCAAGAGTGATTTGAGTCTGCGGGGTGACTTTCTCGGTGGTGGCCATTGTGGTGTTAAAGGTTGCATGTAACTATAAAAGTAATGAGGAAATGCAACGAACAGATAGAAATGAACGAGTGAAAAGACCTTTGAATTTCTAAAAAGAAAGCTACTTCTTAAATATTTATTACCTTTTCCTTCTATAGCAAATTTCTCCAATTCTTGTCCCTCATGCCACAAACAACAGTGAAGCTTGCTTAACATAGGTCGGGTAGGGTGGAGAACATGCCTCGACACGAGGGCATAGGTATACAATTCTAGGTGTCCTTATTGGGTTATCGACTGCAGCTTCTGGATGCACCTTGCGACAACTCATTTGTGTAACCGGGAATGGGTTCTTCCATTTAATGAATGAATTACTAATTGACTAGATGTGTAGCTGTACGGACTGGCTGTGATGTTAGGGCTAAGTGACCCCGCAATGGTCTCCGTGATTGCGGAGATGGTCCGATGTGGATCGCTCCTCCCTTGCTTTTCATCTTTCCTAGCAGAGACAGCCACGAGACGACTAATTTATACAATGTCTGTAAAGCTACGTCAAGTAGATATGCAGCAGTGATAATGAACTCGTTTTATCATGGCCAATAATACATCATCATCATCATCATCTCCTCCGAGACTGTCACGGAATCGCAGGTCCCGGGGCAGGGGTCTAAGAACGACGTCAGGATGGTATGCTTTCCCCCCTTATACATTTAACATTGTTAATATTATCATAGTACAACATGTCGCAAGCGACACTTGAAATGCGATGAGCTCAAACCAATCTGTGGGTTGTGTAAGAAAGCAAAGAAAACGTGTTCATATACACAGCAACAAACATCTAGAGCCACTTCGACTGTCACGCGGGGCCGACATGAAAAGCGCACAGAGAGTATCTCTAGCGAAGACCAAGAGAATGCCGCCGGCACACCGAGTCAACTACACGAGGATGTGCAACAGCACTCACTTCAACTCAATGGGGATGTTGCCAATATAACCCAAACGACTCCATCGTCGCGTGATCTGGAGCCACAGCAATACGAGACGCTTCATATTTTCCCATGGGAACATGTTGCAAACGATGATAGTGGGGCCGTAATTGCCGAGGATACCTTGACGCAGCAGCAAGAACATCATCATCAGGATCACCAGCAACAATCGCTAGACCAATTAGCGGCGATTGTGGCAACAGACCGCAATAACTCCTCAACTTCTTCCATCTCACATCATAACAGTTTTCCCGCAAATACTGCACAATCACTCAGCGCTTCAGTATCAGTCACATCCCCAGGTCCAACAGTAAACGCTGCCACTATCCGCTGGTTCGGTCTTTTGGCTCATGATGCCGCGCGGAGTACCCCAGAAATATCGACAGTGCTCGATCATACCCCTAATGGAAATGTAAATGGCACGGAAAATGACTATCGGAAATTTCGAAACTTTTTCTTTGCGCGAGCAGAAGAAGAAAGCGTGGATGTCTCGCGCTTGACGCCATTAGAAAGAGCGACTAGAATTGTGGATCAACAACAGCCTCCTTTACTTGGGGTTGAAGGAGAGGGCAATAATGGGCATGTACAGGCACATCCATTCGAGGAGCAACTGTGGCAGTCGGAAAAGCCTATCCAACTGCTGCCGAGAGAGTATCTACTTTTCGAGCACTTTGTGCGAAGAGTTAGCCAATGGGTATGTCTTCTCAAACCACTTTACCACAATCATTTAACCACTAATCAGATCGATCTATTTGATCCAACATGCAAATTCTCCTCATTTGTTCCACATCTAGCTGTAGGTTATCACCTTGATATCTGCTCACTATACCGTACTTCTAACCAAAATGATAGATGCGAAATGCTGGCTTGTTAAATGCCATTCTGGCCCTCTCATGTCGTCACATCTCCCAAAACCCAAGCCTTGCCGCCAGTCCTGAAATTTCTAACAGCAATGACCTACCGTATCGAGATCTTGCCTTACAATACTACTATCAAACACTACATTACGTTCAAAAAGCTATGCAATATTCAAGCTACAAAACAAGCCCCGAGCTACTCGCAACAACACTCATCATCTCTACATACGAAATGCTGAATGATTCTTCCAAAGACTGGCAGAGACACCTCGAAGGAGTCTTCCTTATCCAGCGCTCACAAGTCATTCATGGTGATTCCGGGGGTATCAAAAGCGCAGTATGGTGGGCGTGGCTTCGACAGGATATTTGGGCTGCATTCCGTGAGCGGAGAAAAACCTTAACGTTTTGGACGCCTAAAAGGCCATACAGTTCACTGACGCCGTTTGAGCTTGCCGCAAGGTCAGTATACGTTACCGCTAAAGTCATTGATTACTGTTCCCGAGAGGCTATGAATAATATGAGTCTGCAGGAGAGAGTGGATCAGGCAAGTCATCTACGTAAGAGTCTGGATGACTGGGAACAACACTTGACTGTAGAATTTTCGCCTCTGCCAACGATGAGCCATGACAATCTGTCTGTTTTCTCACCGATATGGATATGTGCTCCTGCTTTTGGTGAGTCTCTGCTACCATCCTGTTTAACCCCTGCCAACAACAATGTATAGGCGTTGCAATCCAAATCCATTGCGTAGGACAGATCCTCCTCTGTACCCATGAACCCTCAATGGGCGGTCCTGATCAGTTTATCAAAAAGCAATCAACGGTGAAACACTGCATAGATATCATATGTGGTATTGCCATAACACTCAATGACGATGCATCGAGTCTCATGTCCTCACAATGTTTATACATCGGTATGTTTCAGACCATCCATCTCTTCATAGTACTGTACTAATGAGTGTCTCTAGCCGGAATGTTCACCCAAAACATCAACGAGCGTAACTATATTCTGGACCTGCTGGACGTTCGACGAAAACGAACGGGATGGCCGGTTGTTTCCTTGGGTGATGAATTGAGGCAGTTATGGATGACGAATACACTTCCAACGAATGATCTCGAATCTCCTTTCTGATTGTTTGATTTGTCCTGCGGATGGAGTTTATGGTCGGATGGCATATAATGTGATAACGACGGGCTGGATATTATGAGTTATGATGCTTTAGCGAGGGAGGTAATTGTGTTTCTAACTTTCGATGCTGTCTTCACACAGAGAATGGCAGTTGGTTTTAAACATTTTCTGGTGATAAGCCAAAAATTAGCCAATTATTCTTAAAGAATGGTATACTCAACGTAATGGCAACTCACCTATTGGCATTTTTTCGATAGCATCTTGCGAGACCTCAGAAGGTCAATTTCTAGATGAGTAAATAAAATGAAATTTGATACCTAGAAGACCTTGAGACAACTAGATTATCCAGCACTTGTATATGTAGCTATACCTAGTTGCATATGGGGCACCTTGGAAACTCACCCTCGAGCCGAGTACCAAATATGGTTGACATTCGTAACGAGTCACCAGCCTGTTTACTCCACCCCGCATACGTAAACATCATTGAAAAGGATAGAAGTACATATTCAAATCTGCAAGTCAGCAGAAGCTCGTCTATTCATATTCCTTTTGAATCTAAGAATCAGACAAAATGGCAACCAACTGGAAAGAAACCAACATCCACTACCGCATCCTCCGCGACGCTGAAGCCAAAGGATACGGCGTCATCGCCGCAATCGCATACAACATCGAGCAAATCCTGGGACTCGTAAAAGCAGCTATCAAAGCCCGCTCACCGCTCATCATCCAATTCTTCCCCTGGGCTGTTGAGGTTTCGGATGGATTGCTCATCCGCACCGCTGCCGAGGCTGTGAAACGTGCTATTGAAGCCGGTGTTCCGATTTCTATTCATCTCGATCATGCACAGTCAGAAGATATCATCAAGCGTGCCACGGAGTTGCCGTTTGATAGTATCATGGTGGACATGTCGCATTATGAGAAGGAGGTGAATCTCAGCAAGACCAAAGCGCTTGTGGAGTATTGCAATGCGCGACTGATTGCGACGGAGGCAGAACCTGGTAGGATTGAAGGTGGTGAGGATGGAGTTATGGATACTGCTGGACTGGAGGCTTGTATGACCACGCCGGAGGAAGTAGAGCAATTTGTGGCTACGGGGGTTGATGCGTTGGCGCCTGCGTTTGGGAATGTGCATGGTGAATATGGACCTGCTGGGCCGCGGTTGGATTTTGAGAGGCGAGTTTCATACCATTTTGTTTATCGTGACATTCATGCTAATGGAAATGGAAGATTTGCACAAATCCGATCAAACGTCAACGGACGAGTTCGACTTGCATTGCACGGTACGAATGGCTTCAAGCCTGATCTTATGAAGGAATGCGTGAAAGCCGGCGTGTCGAAGATTAACGTCAACCGATTAGTACTGGATGATTACTACGAACATCTTTACGCCAACGCTGGAAAAATGCCACATACTCGATTGATTGAGGAAGGGATTGAGAAGGTTGTTGATTTGACTGTGAGATGGATGGAGATTTGCGGCTCTGCTGGGCAGGTATAAGAACATCGAAAGAGATATTCTGGTCGAGTTATCACACTCAGTCATTGGATGAGTCCACAAGAAGAGAGAGAGAGAGAGAGGCCTTCTTCGGCGATTGATGGAAGAATTAGACCTCATATGATGTTGGGATCTGGCGATAATCTTTACGCAGACTAGCAAAAAGTTAGACATAGACAATATAGGCGGTTGGAACTAAACTTATAACTCGGACGCCACGAAGCACAAAACATACACTTTCTACTAAGAGGGATTTCCGATTTTGGTAGTTTTGTGGATCTTACTTATGTAGCACATGAGTGACATGGCGCATTGGTCACTCTCGTCTCGTGGGCAGCCGTCTCGGAGGGATCACCATGGTTAAGGCTTCCTTACCCGGCACCATTCCTCTGTTGGAATGCGAAGTGGTACCCATACAATCGATCAACGCTAAATGCCAAGGTTCCATGGCACATTCCCCAGTTTCTTTCTTTCTTTTTTTTTTTTTTTTTTTGATAGTGCATATGTTTTCCCCATGGGGGTTTTCTCACGTGTCGACATGGCTCCTGCGACTAGGGTTTGGTGTTATAAATGATTCGATCTACGGTCTCTTATATATAGCCCCTTGATTGACCGGGATGATTATTGTATTTTCTCCAGGATTCGTCTCTACATTAGTCGGACAGGATATCCTCTTTGCTGAACACCTTCCATGACTTCCGGTATAGTTCACCACATTCTTCATTTCATTACAGTCACCTTTATTTCGTGCAACCATGTTCTCTAAACCGAAGAGTGCCTATTTCGGTCTCAGGGGAGGGTGGCTTCAGTTCTGGCTGGCCGTCACTTGTGGTGTTGAGATGACCCTTTATGGTTACGATCAGGTAAGACTGCGATCGACCATATCCTTCTGATGGATGATGGCTGACTTGACCATAGGGAGTCTTCGGTGGTGTGGTCATTTCACCCGACTACCTCAAAGTCCACAATCTTGTTGGCCCGACCAAGACAACTCTTCTCGGAACAGTCACTGCCATTTACGACATCGGCTGTTTCCTAGGTTCTATTCTAGCCTTCTGGATCGGTGAGAAACTCGGTCGTAAGAAGACTATTCTCCTGGGTACATCAGTGATGTTGGTTGGCGCAGTCCTTCAAACTTCTTCGTACAGCGTTGCCCAGATGATGACGGCTCGTGTCATCTCCGGTATTGGCAATGGTCTCAACAGTTCTACTGCACCTGTCTGGCAGACGGAGACTGCGACATCCAGTCTGCGAGGGAAATTGGTCATCTTTGAGAACGCTCTGCTGTTGGTCGGCTTTTCGCTGGCTAACTGGATCAACTACGGGCTTTCGTTTGTTTCGGGACCGGTCGCGTGGAGATTTCCTCTTGCGGTTCAATTGATCTTCATCGTCACTCTGTTCTTTCTCGTTCCATGGCTTCCCGAATCGCCTAGGTATGTGACAACCTCATATTGCTTCTTAGGCGCCTGGTATACTGATGATCCGATGAAGATGGCTAGTCATCATGAACCGCAACGAAGAAGCCTATGAAATTCTCGGCCATCTCGAAGGCAAAGAACCGGACGACCCCACTCTTCTCGTCCAAATGCAACACATCAAGAATACCGTTGAATACGAACGCGTCAACGCCGTCAGCTGGGGTGACCTTTTGCGCGGCCGCGCCAACGAGAAAGCCGGCACCAAATCTCTTCGACGTCTAATTCTCGGTATGGGCACACAATCCATGCAGCAGTTCTCCGGTATCAACGTTACTTCATACTATCTACCTACTGTCCTGACTCAGTCAGTCGGATTGAGTGACGATCTTGCTAGACTTCTTGCGGCTTGCAACAGTGTGCAATACCTCTGTTGGTCTTTCCTTGGTGTTCGACAAGTCGATCGCTGGGGTCGTCGGAACTTGATGATATTTGGTGCTGCGGGACAATGTTTCTGCTATATCATCATTACTTGTTTGCTCAGATTCAGTGAATTGCCTGGTTATGCTTACAAGGATAATGTCGCTTCTGCATCAGTGGCTTTCTTCTTTTTGTACTACGTCTTTTTTGGTATTGGCATGCAGGGTGTGCCATGGTGTAAGCCCACCTCCTTCGTCCCCGTTCTATACTAGTCACTGATATCTTGAATAGTGTATCCCACAGAAATCAACTCCTTGACCATGCGTACCAAGGGTGCTGCCATCGGAGCCGCCACAAACTGGATCCTCAACTTCATGGTCGTTGAAATCACGCCCATCGGTATCCAAAACCTCAGATGGCGCTTCTACATCATCTGGATTGTCCTGAACGCTGCCATGGTGCCGACTATGTATCTCTTCTACCCGGAGACCGCCGGTCGTACTCTTGAAGATATGGATGAATACTACCGCACCAACCCGCCTCTCCTCGTCTTCCGTGACAAGGAAGCTATTTCGACTAAACGTCCTGATCGATTCAGGGTCATTGAGGAAGAAGGGATTATGAAGGATGTGTACGACAAGGCTGTGCAGGAGAAAGAAGAGACAACAGCTCAGATTGAGCATGCTTCTAAGTAGAAGTTCGGCATATTGGGCTGACCCGGTGCTACTTCTATGCCAAATCTATGCAATTACTCATAGAGACGAGTTGATTAAGATGGATACATGGACTGTCCAGTCAGTCCATGTGGTTGAAAATTACCCCATTACTTTCCTAGCCAATTAATCTGCTGTAAGAATACCTAGCACATGCTTTCAGCCATTGCCGTTGACCCAAAGATCTTGCGTGTGGCTCACTTGGATGCTGCCGATCAGTCACTTACGTCTAACTTTGCTCTGTCCAAAGTCTTGACATACGCAATGGGCTGATATGAATGGATGTTCGCTGGGTCAAGTAATGATTCTTTGTCAGTTGTGCGTCTTGTCGCGACGGCATTCCCTCGTCTCGTGCCAAAAGTGGATCTGCAGATCGACAATCCAATTGATGCCACGGCTTCTCTCCGCATTTTTACGACTCCACGTCGGGTAGAAAGCCGCTGGGATTAGTTTCCTTTTATGGAGATCTAGGGCTTTGTGACCAGAACCGACGAGCTGAGATAGAAAGAGATCAAGTGTTTACATAATTTCATTTACTGCTTGCTCGTGCGGGTTTGGCTGTACGCTCAAAAAAAAAATTCATCAAGTAACTAATTGTGGATGATTATTGCAACTTGCTGAACACGCCATCATCAACCAACAAAGGCGACGCATTCATATACCGACTCATCTCCTCACACGCCAAAAACAGCGCCGGACCTGTCATATCCTCCGGCTCACCAATGCGGCCGAGCGGGACTCTAGCTTCCAACATGACCATTTTCGTAGGATTCGCCGTATCGTGAACTGCCAATTGCGTATTGACTGTTCCGGGGAGTAGGGCATTGCAGCGAATCTTGTCGTTGCCCAGAGACATAGCCATTGATTGCATAATGAACAGAATTGCGGCTTTTGTGGGTGTGTAGTGTGTTTGGAAGCCGCCACCGACGAGTGCGCTGACTGATGAGACGCCGATGATGGATCCGCCGTGTCCTTGCTTGACCATTTGGCGCGCTGCGGCTTGACAGGACTAGAATGTACCTTTGATGTTGACATCGAGAGTGTTATCGAGTAGACTCGGTTGGATTCTGTCTCATCAGCCTTTCTGTCGTTTCAGATTGAAGAAGTGGTGAATATACTCGAGAAATTTCGCTTCCTTGAATAGACCCGCATTCGCAACAGAAACATCCATCTTGCCCCATTGCTTAACGGCCTCATCGGCTAAAGTCTCGCTCGGCTTTCAGTCACATCACCCGCAATCAAAACTTCGCCAACCCTGTAACCGGTTCTCTTGTGCTTTTGCTGGATTTTCTCGACTTCTTCCAACAGACTGTGGGGGAGAGGTTCGTCCTTTTCTAGTTCCAAGTGATTAATGGCTACATTGGCTCCCTGTCGAATATATTCGAGAGCAATGGCTAGGCCAATGCCTGTAGTGCCGCCGGTGATAGCGGCGGTTTTGTCTTTGAGGAGATTCCAAGCTGGGAGGGCCATGATGCTGTGGTTGATATTGAGAGATCAAACGAAAGGGAACCAGCAAGAGAAAAGTGATTCCATAGTGGTGCCAATAATAAAAAGAACAAATAGATAAGAGCTTCCCATGATCGTCGCTTCAAGCTCCATGCCCTAGCAAACAAGCAGCTACTTTAGGTGTGGGAACTGTCTGCCCACGACGCGAGGGTTTCTTAGACCACCGGCCAATCGTTGCTACCAGCCCTAATTTTCCGTACTAGGCAAAATTGAAATTTCATTCTTGTTTTAAAACCAGTCAATGGGGGAAATTTAGGCCGTATATAAGCCTACGGGAAGGCCTTCGTAGGGCTGTATCTTGGCGGCGATATCCATTCACAATGGCATATTCCATAAACAATTTGAAGCTATTCCCGGATCACGTATGTCAAGGTGTTCCGGAGGTTTCCCTTGAGCGTTGCAGAATTCACACTATCTGACGCATTGCCATCAGGGACGATGCTAGAAATGTTCAAAATTTCCGGCAGCTCCGCTCATGCCTGCAACCCTTGCTAGTGCTTTTGCAGTCGAAGTAAAGGAATTCATCCGCCACGATATACAAATATTAGTGTCGCAAACATAACCCTTTCCTTTTATTTCCATCGCAGTCTTTGTTCGTACACTACTAGCGAGTCGGGACTCAGCGATCTGTAGTCGGGGGAGTTGATTGTGGCTGCCCCTGATTGTTGTTGTACTTCAGGACGGCCGAGAATGTGTTTGAGACTTTGCCCCAGTTGATGGAGCTTTTATCGATATTGCCATTCGTCAGGGCTGCCGGGAAAAGATAAGAGATGAGGTCCTTTTGTGCGTCCCAGACAGCACCGCTGCCCGAAGTCGACAGTTGAGTCAGAGTATCAGACCCGGCTTGAGCCATGTCGAAAGCACTGGACATGCCATCGATTACCATTTGCCTATAGGGTTCGCAGGACTTATCCAAGACATAGCCATTAATTCCATGCAAAATGCCAACAGCGCCGCTCAAGTGCATTGTCAATTCGTGCAGGCCGGTAAATGTCGCAAGCACGCTACAGACATGGCGCCAAGTATCCGGATCATAAGGGGGAGGGCTGGCTGCAGTGGCATATCTGAAGTCCCACGCAAGGCTCACGGATCGGATCTGGTTTAATCGCTGCGGTAGTACAGACCGCTGCAGGTACAAGATTGTGTCCAAGTGGTTGATGTCAAAAGTGTTCTCATAGAGTATGGATATAGCATCTATGTACACTATTCGGCAGGTCTACAATAGAGGCAACAGATTGGCGGGTCTTGGTCCATGACTGCTACAAGGTTGCAGATAAAACCCAGTTGTCCGTACCCAGATATATCCTCCCGGTTGTCGAACCCCAACAGCCATGTAGCCCGGTGTTTAGTCCCGAGGCACCACCATCCTGCTCCGCGCAAGGAATCGCCAGAAGCCTTTTCGGAGCACGGGCAATGTGAAGTAATCGCACACCTAAAGCTTCAGCCCAGATCGAGCGCCTGATTTCCACCAGTAATCGTGGCAAGAGCGCTGATTGGCGTTGATCGAATGTTTGCTGCTGCTGCTTGTGCTGAAAGGGATTCCATGAGCGACTTGTTTTAGGGGGAATTGGATAGGTGAGCGCTCGCGGCAGGTATCGCGGCAGGTTCTGCCTGCGTTCTTTCTGCGTTTGCTTGAAGTTTTCGGCATTCCCACAGCTCTGCATCTTCGCCTTGAGTTGTGTGTGACTTTGGCGGCTGATCAAAGGAATGACGTCGGTGTCAGATTTAAGGGTTAGGGATCTAAGACAGTTGACTCACTTTATTAATATACCTGTTACTGTGTAGTCGTCAGGATACATTTTACTATAAGCAAGGTGGTGGAAATATTCTATCCTAGGGAGTGCGCTGCCTGGTTTAAAAGGCAAGGTTTCTGCCCTCGCTTTGCTTGGGGAGTAGAAAGATTTTTATCACATAAAATTGAAAATGCTTCTTGATTAGTGCTTTTCAATTTGGTTAGTATCTATTTAATGTAGGTCTATGTAAGATTGGACTTGGCCGCCAGGTGGACAACTTTACACCAAATATCACCAATAATCAAAACTTAACATATCCCTTCCCCTTGACAAACGTCTGCTTCCACTCCCTCTGATTCTTGTCACCCGCCAACTCAAAGAAGTGATCAGCATGCGCCGCTCCATCAATCCCGTTATAAGCAGGTTGGCCGTTACTCATTCGTTCGTCAACATAATAAAACCTATCAAGCAAATCAGATCCTATCCTCTTCTCACATCAAAGTCTAGACATAAAACGGCGAAAAGAAGGCAAGAATACTAACGTATACCCCTTCTCCCTATACGCCTCCGACGCCGCCGCTGCCTTTATCAAATGCGCAGTCGCAGACTTCCCAGCACCCGCCGGCGCCATTCCCGGTATAACGATCTCATCCAATGCGTTGCCGGTAAACAAGAAAGATTTCGGCGAGGAGCTGCTAGGCAATCTCTCGAAGCCGTTGATTGCTTCACGGGCAGCGGCAAAGGCGCTGGTGGTGATTACGTTGAGGGTTTCTTGGTAGGCTTCCGGTGAGATTGAGAAGGGGTCTGGTCCGTGGACATTATGGCTGGCTTTCAAATCATAGATGGTTCAAATGTCAACATTGAACATACTACCTAGGTATAGTAGAAATCCAGCCCTCGGGTTGGTTCGTGAATGCACACGTGGGGGTGGGCATAGAACAAACCATTGTATATAACCACATTCGGAACCCCCAACGAAGCCTGCACCTGCTCAAACAGAGTCTTCACATTCGTCGGGTCTTTCAAGTCTACTCCAAAGTAAAACAGGCCATTTTTAGAATCTTTGCTGCTGCCATCTGGCGACGCCGTACGACTTGCGAGGGCTACTTTGTAACCGTTGGCAGTGAATTTACGGCCGACAGCTTGGCCGATATTGGCTCCTGCGCCGAGGACGAGGGCTATTGGTGGCGACATTCTGATTCGCTGTCTGATGCCGTAGAAAGATATTCGATGGAGTTATGGAATTGCTACAGGAGGATCGGTCAAATCTTAGGTATTCGCAGATGGCTCCCGCCACGATTTATACCCCGTCCATGCTGAAGCTATAACTATCTTGAAGGTACCGGTATCGAATATGGTATCGATGCTGACAAACTTATCGCCATTCTAATCGCTGACAATTATGCACACTTTGTAATCACAGCCTCTTCTACATGTACAGCGAGAAAACAAACAAATTAGGGCTACACTATACCTTCCTAAGCGGGTCGTACCTTGATGATGATTGGTTCGATTTGTTTAACTTGTTTGCATTTGTTCGCACTATTTGACAACTTGACCAAATCTTAGAAATGCGCGTTAAAGCGGGGCCATGTTGCAAATATTGGATGACTGCTCTCCCACAAGATGGTTGTTTTGTTAGTAATACCATTGTCATCCTTGGGTTCTGTTGACCTTGATCAACACACAATAATCAGTTCAATAGAACACGTCATGACCTGAGTATATCGCACCGCCACATGAGGCTGAAACATTCCGAACCCTGCCGGTCCGAGCTTTCCATACTCTATCTACCTCTGTTTCATCATCCCTTCCTTTTTAACCTGTCCAAAATTAATCAATCGATACTTGTATAACAAATGACGAACAAAAGAACATGCCTAGAGACAACCAACCCACCAGCGGCAACAAAATAAGTCTCACAAACTGGCTAAAACCAAAGAAATCGCGCCAAAAGCTCCGCAAACGCGGCGTCGCCGAAGGAGGAGGAGGAGGACCTTTGACGTCTGCTAGTTCGACAACGTTGGCCAGTATTAGAACCACCACTACACAATACTCGTACGCCAAAGGGTATGAGAAAGACGATGATGTCCCACCTGTACCAGCAATTGCGCCTCTCCAAGCCCATAGGGCGAAGTATCGAGCTCGTAATACGGGTCTAGATACGCAATTGGGCGAGAATGTAGATTATACGACTCTGTTGCACTCGATGAGTCTGCAGGAAGGCTTTGAGTCGGATGAGTCTTTTTCCTACCTTGCCGATGAGAATAGGCCTCGAGGCGAGAACGCAATTGCCAGTTTGTCGGGGGAAATATGGTGCCGTATTGCGGATATACTAGACGCAAAGACGGCGGTTTGTCTTGCATTAGCAAACAAGACGTTATATACCCGTCTAGGCCCGCGACGGTATCTATACAGACTCAATCATGAGCCAGAAAACAGGCAACAGAAACTCGAGTTTTTGACACTCCTGGACCGATACTTGCCATATCACCTCCTCTGCATCCCCTGCGCAACATACCATCGACGCATCAGGATCGGCCATGAGAAAATCCAACCCACGCACGCGCAGGTACTGAATCCAGTGTTTAATTGTCCTCAGGAACGCAACCCCATCAACCCGCCAGCTCGACACCGCATTGCACACGGACGGAGTATACCATTCACATTCGTGCAACTAACCACTCGCGCACATCGCTTCAACTCCTTGCGGTACGGCCTAAATCCCGAATCCCTGGGCCGTCGATGGCGATACTCCGAGCCCGGAGGTGCGGGGACATGGAGCGTCTCAACGAGGTACCACATTCACGAAAACCGTCTTTTGATGAGGGTTATCAGCCAGTGTTTTGCTTCACCGGGTCTCCCACCAACGGGGAAACGCCTCCTCCTCTACTCGCGCGAGGATTACTGGCCCTTTTTCTCTGCATGCCCCCACTGGCGCGACGGCGAGTTGATGGACGTCTGTAAATGTGCACTCGACCACATCCCCGTTCCACGCAATACTGCCGGCTTGCAGGGCGTAGAGCACAAATTCAAAGACGCCATTCACGGACGCGGAAGATTCGATCCGTACGCTATTCCGAGTCAGTGCGGGAAATGTCAGCCTATGAGGCGATGTCCGCGGTGTCCGACCGAGTATCTCATCGAAGTTAAACTTTCTGAAGATACCACTCCGGACGCCAGCATCAATCCACCTTTCGGTCCTACTAACAACGGTAGTAAGGCGAAAGGGGTGAAATTCAGACACGCCATCGTCGTCACACGCTGGAGCGATCTGGGCGATGGCTCAACACCTTCTTCATCGGCCGAATGGGCTGCTTGTAATGGTCAAACCGACCTCGAGCAATACGATTCCTTTGAGAGACTAGGCAAAAGAGGGATATCGGGGATCTTTGAGTCGGCGTTTACGCATGATACGATTCCGGGGAGGAGGATTATTTCTATGAATCCTGACAATAAGACGGGCGGGGAGAAGAGGGATGATTGGTATTGATTACTATCCTTATAATCCTTACTTCATCAAAGAAGATTGGGTTACGAAAGATAAAGAGTAAAAGTGATTAGATCATAGCTTACATAACACGCAAATAACGAGCAAGTAGGAAAGAATGAATGAAACGCCTAGATGGACCTGGCAAACCATATCGAGAGAAGCAGACAATTTCAGGGTCATAAGTAAGATGAGACGCAGGTTGGCTACTGCTTTCCGTTGATGGATTCCTGGTCGCTAGCATCGAGAATGTCGTACTCCTCATCCGTGAAGAATCCGTCATCGCTGTCTTCAAGAGCCAAGCTCTCCATATCCTCAGGAAGAGCCTGGGCATCGACAGCGGAGACAGAAGGAGCAGTGTAGGAAGGTGCGGGGATTTGGGCAAGTGTGTGAGTGCTAGACACTGGGGACTCCTTTTCGAGCTTGGGGAAGACCATGTTGCTGCCCAACATTTCAACCTCAGCCTCATCAACATGAGGTGCGCAATCGGACTCTACTAGGACCGCGAATTCCTTCTCCGCCTCCTTCTCAACTGGTTCTGCCGCAACAGGCGCATCGACAACCTTGACGTCACACCACAGCTTGTGACCGAAAGGGGTGCCGTTGGGGTGCTTCAAGCGCCAGTAAGAGATCGAAGTACCAGTACGTTGAGGAGCCTTCAAAGTGACGGTAAAGTCGGCCGACTCTGAAGGTGCAACAGGGTGGGTCAACTCATTGCTCGACATGGCTACAGCAAGAGCCACAACGCTGGAAGGATGCTCGGTGTTGATGTTGAACATGGCATCACCACCAACGTAGCGAACGCTGGTGCCTACTGGCCATGTTGTAGGACCGGGGTTGTAGAGTGTCCAAGTCTGCTGGAAAACTTGGGATGGGGCCATGGCGGTTCCATCGGAAACGGTATCCTTCATGAAGTAGGCGTTGTAATCTTCGCTAAAGTCAACGGATGATCGACGGGGAGTAGCGGGTGTCTCGGGTATCTCGGCTGACTCGGAAGCTGGCTCTTCTTGAACGGTCTTCCCGACTGCCTCGGGTACTACGGGTTCGGCCTTTTCCACAACGGATGGCGCCTCGACAACGGAGTTGTTGGACGATGGGACATTGGCAAAACTATGCACAGCTGGAGGAGTGCGGTCACCCATGACCATGGTCTGACCACCGAAGCCATCGTCACCCAATGTGTTGACAGTAACGTTGCGTACTGCAGCGCGGAACTTGATCAAAGGATGAGTGTGGTTGTGAGTGTTGGTAGGCAAGGCTTCACAAGCAGCGCAAAAGTCGGTGTCGTGGCAGACAGCACACTTGTAGCGAATACCAGTGATGTACGAAGCGGATGACTTGCCGCGGCACAAGGGACCATCACAGTAGATGCCGTAGTGAACCTCCTGAGAGAATGAGGATTCAGAGATCGATCCGTAGATGGGGACAAATCGGTGTTGAGGGTGAGACTGATCGGCGGTCTTTACGCAAGACCAGCAGTAATCCCAGTCAGGGCAGCTAAGGCACTTGTGTCGAACTCCAATGATGCGCTATTAAAGTTAGAAGAATCCTTTACGGCTTGACGTTGGTGCTTACCTTTTCACATCCATCACAGATGGCCGCATGATGGTAGTGGCGACCTGGGCGGCACCTGGAAAGAACTAGGTTCTTCATACCGAGCTGGTTCTCCTTGATAATGGAGAAAGCGTGGGCGGGGTTGTGTCCATGGATGTTCTTCAACAGGCATCCAATGCACAAGTCGTAGTCTTCGCAGTCGTCACAGTGTACCATTGTGCTCTCAGAGAATTCTCTAAAGCATGCATTGCAAGTACGCTCATCTGCAACTTGCTTTTGTTCCTCCTGAACCTCGGGCTCAGGAACAGTCTCCTTTTCTTCAACCTTTGGCTCTTCCTTGACGGCAGCAGGCTTTTCTGTAGACTCCGAAGCATCAAGACGCTTGGGCGCGATCGTGGTAACGCTGTTGACGATGACACCATTCTGTACTACACGCTTCAACAACCAGTGGTCCTCGCCAGGGCAGGACACACCAGCGTCAACGCAGTTAAGGCACAGGTCATAGTCACCATCGTCACAAATGCTGCAGTGGTAGTGCTCGCTAGGGATGCTACCTCCGCAGTTGTTGCAGTCGATGCAGAATGCGTTGCCGTGGTGGTTGTTGTTGTTGGCGAATCGTAGAGGGAAGGCCTGCTGCTTCTCCTCATGGACGGAAGACACGGGTGAGAAGGCCCTAGCCCGGGAAGTGAGTGGTGACGTCATATTCTTGGGCTGAGAGCTGGTCTGAGAGGAAGGGCTAAGGACAGTCTCCAAGTAGCGGAAGCGTTGGTGAGATTGTTCCTGGATACGAGGTTCCTCGATAGGAGCGGTGACGGCAGGCGCGTCTGTCGACTCTTGGGGTTTAGTGGTAGCCTTGATGCGGAGCTTGAGTTTGGCCTTGGCAGCACGGTAGAGCTGCTTGTAGACAGCAGGATTCTCGCTGTCCAAGACGATGTAGCTGGCGAGGCTGTCGGAGTAGCGTTCAAGGACTAGGGAGTCGGTGGGAGCGACTGCCAACAGATAGCGGACCTAGCCGATGATAAGGTTAGCAGGCAACGATAAAACGATATCGGTTAACAGTGCGAGATTCGGAAACAGCAGTAAGGCAGCACCGATCCAAATCATACAACCAAATGATAGAAACTTTGATGTCAATTTTAGATATCAACACCCTGATACAATATCAGGAGATGGATGAGCCAAGGCCGAGTCAGGTTGCTGATAACGGAAGTACGGCATACTACAGCTTCCGAGATAGGCCAAGTAGGTCGAAGCACGCAAGCAGCAAACAACGGAAAGCGATGCACGTGAGTTGACTGCAAAATGAAAATGAAATAAAAAAAAACATACTTTTTGAGGGAAAACACGCGCGCCCAAGTCCCGCAGAGGAATCTTGAAGCGACGGTTAACCGAGTCATTGTGTAGAATCTTGATAGTGATCAAGGTGTCAGGGCCGACAGCTGGTGCTGGGGGAGATGGAGCAGACATGGCGGTCGATAAAATGGCAGACGATTTTGATAAGGGCACCAGATCACTCATGACGATGTGGATGTACTCTGATCTGAATTTATGATGGAAGACGGATGTTTTGGTGGTTTCTGGTTTGGCAGCTCAACCACGCTTAGGCTAACGCGGAAATAGGCTGGGGGCCAGAAAAGTATGGGTTCGTGGAATGACGACAGAGGATTTTGATGAGGAAATCAAATGACAGATACACTCTGCATCAAAATCGATGGATGATGATGGAGAGATGGTATTGTGTGGAGGTGATGATGGAGGACGGCAGAGTAAGAGCAACGAGAGAGGAGTAAAGAGGAAGAGGGAGATGAGAGTTGGAGAAAGGGGATGATTATTTGTAGGCGGGAATGAGGGGGAGCCTCTCACCAGGAAGGCGCAGGGGGCGCCCGTACGGTAAGAGACTGAGAGGGGTATTTTATTAGCGCTCCTACTCGCTGGCGCTCTCCGCTAAGCTCTGTTCAATAAAGGCGGGGAGAGCTCTCTCGACCACCACCATCTCATACGTCAACTGGCATTAGTAACGGGCCTAACGGTAGAATAACTTACAACTAACTAACTAGTTAACTAAGCACGAGACAAGAACCTCCGCTTACATAAAGGAGACACATCGGCGTCGCGGCCATTCTCACCGACTTGGTATGATGACGACACGACTGATACTCTGTACAATGTACGTAGTACGTACGACGACGACGATGTTGCAGCTGGCAGAACATACCCTATCCTAATTTACGACGCCGAGGCAAATAGATGCGACAGAGCCCGGAGTCCAAACACAGCTCGTTAATAACCGGCAGTATGTACTTCGTTTAGACTACAAAAAAGTCTCGTGATGCTCGGACGACAAACGAGTCAGGCCAACAACTCGTCAATTCCCGCCGGTACGGTTATGTATGTATTGGGTGTATTGGAACGGGTCACATGCATATTGTTAGTCCCGGTCCTGCTATGCCAGTCGAGTGGGAGTATTTAAGGTAACAAGTAACGATTGTTAGATCGAATGTCAAAATTAAAACAATCTGGTACATTTTTCCTACGAACCCGGCTTCCCGGAAAAGGAAGGACATTGAAGGATGAGTCGGTCTTTCCAACAATGATATGTCTGTCGTGATCTATAAATGCAACGGTACATCCCTACCGCGCTCATGCAATGCATTGATAATGAACCCTGAGCCCTCCACTCTCTATGGCACGATGTCTAGGGTTAAGGGTAAAGGGTGCCATCGCATGATGACAATTACATAGATCATACATCTACGCCGCGGGAGTACCATCCCGGACCAACCGCGACTCATCGTCTATTGGTTTAGTTTATACACTAGTATACAGTATATATTTTGTCGATCAACGCTGCATGAGACATACGTAACCATGTCCATGCAAGTTGAAAGTTGACCAGTCAACTTTCTACATACGTAGTTACGTGCATGTCGTCTGGACAGGATGGAATGCAAATTATACTGTGGCCTATGCACTGCACAGCCATATTTAGGCAACATATTTCTTTTGGCTAGATTCAACGCTCGACGGATAGACGGAACGCTGCATATCCTCTGTACATCAATGGGCATTCTGCAGATTGAAGGCTGAAGATGAAGGTCGAAGATGGCGGTGTACGCTGTATGCTTACTGTTCTACAACGAAGATCGCAGTCTGCGCTCGTTATGCTCGTTTATCCACTGCATAACTCGACACACATACCTACTGTACATAGATCGCCAGTGACGAACTTTATCCATATTTATCCCGGTCTAATTCGTTCATAGAATTATATCCTAGTACGTAGTTCACTAAGTTTGAAACCCGAGTAATTTGACCTCCTGAATAACAGAGGCGCAGCTCAACAGCTGGCTTGTGCGATACCTACCTAGTGGCATGATCCACGATCAGGCTCAAAAAAGATCATCTTCTCGAGTACTCCGACGGAGTCCGCCTTGATCGTATTGTTAGAGCTCTAATTGAACATCAAGTTTCTCCTGAGATGATCATGCCACATCCCTCAACTTGTTCGTCAAACATCTGAGGCGCTCAACGAATTAGCCGGCAGGATGTCCATCCCTGTCCAAGACTCAAGGCTCAAGACTGTCTAAATTAAAAATAGTCACCACCTACGTATTCACTCCATGAAACTGCATACATACATAGGATAGCAATCTGGGATACTTCAAAACTACATACTACGTACGTACTAATGTAGGTATGCATCATCGCTCCCTAGCCACTTTAGATAACTACTATGCAGCAAATCCATTCAGCTCTACACTCCAAGTTACAGAACTTCGGATAGTTACGTATGGACGAGTAGCTTGTAACTACTGCGTAGATCATTAACGATCGCTAACTATCTCCGGAAAACACTGCCCGTGCCGAGTTGCGTTTGTGGATACTTACACACTACTACCTACGTATCAGCTTAGGTAGTTACAGTATTATCTGGTTAGACGTCTTGCATGTTTGATGGCGATGCCCTAAAATTAGGGTAGGTTGACTATGCAGTTTCTGGTTACTACATACTAAGTACGTACCTACTAGGGTAAGGCGATCAATATCACGGCCATGGGGCTGCTGGAAAAATATGAGTGTATCAATAGCATAGACTTAAAAGGGGAGCTCTAATAAACATAAGCAGACGGGATAATAGAGGAGGAAAAAGGAGACATGCAGAAAGAACTGATATTGATGCATAAGAAATACTAGATAATGATATGATGATGACTAAAAATAGGTTTGATGATCGAGAAACAGAAAAAAAGAAGAGAAACGGCCGAATCCATCGGAAAACAGAACCAGAACGCGCAGATAACGGGCTATGCTGATAAGATGGAATGATGTCGATGTATTCGAGTCGCTTATCATGAATAAACAAAACCACTAAGACAATAAGACAGGGTCGAAAGGAAACGCTAAACTATGAGATACAACCGAAAACTTTTCAAATATCATGAGTAGAATCACTGAGGATAATAAACGCCTGAAGACTGTGGGTAATAATACGTCGTGCCTGGTGGCGTCATCATACCGCCCATTCCGACGACTCCGCCGGTTGCGTTGTACGCTGCGTTGGGATGGTAGAGTTCCTGGGCGTCGTAGAAATAGACTGTGCCGTTGGCTTCGTGGGCTACTGTGCCTGCGTGAGGAGCTTGCTCCCCGGTGGTGTGTGGAGGTGCCGAAGGTGGAGCTGGCGGTGGTGCCGCGTGGAGCATGTATGGCTGGGCCCCAGCTTGAGGGCCTGGTGGGAGTTGTGATGGGTGAGGTGGAGGCGGTACATAGGCGATGCCATTATTGACAGTGGGAGGCGTATAGTGAGGGTAGTCGTTCCCGGGGACTGGGTAGTACATCGCTCCTGGAGGATAACCAGCTGCATAATACGCAGGTTGTGAAGGTACTCCGTATGGTTGGAAGGGTGCCGCATGAATAGCGCGTTCAGGGATGTGAGAAAGGGGCGTGCCTGACGGTTGGCTGGGATGTGACGGGTGTCGCCCGTGGATGTAGGTCCCGTCCGGTCCGTAGCCCGGAGCTGCCATAGCCACGGGAACTTGCTGGTGGAATGGTTGTTCTTGTTGAGGTTGGGGAGGGTTGAAATTGAAGCTTGCCGGACTTTCGATGTCGGCCAAGGAAACGGTTTTCTGCGGTCGGGGTTGATGCATGGTCATCGGTCCGCCACGGGTCTCTCTGTACGCCGTGTTGGGAACTGTCGGTAGAATAGGAACTGCCGGCATGACTGGTCCGCCAGGCACCATAACGCCAGGTGGGCGAACCGAAGGTGGAAGACGGACGATGGGTTTGACTTCACCCGTCGCCATGTTTTGTCTCGAGAGTACAGATGCCGCTGGCGAATGCATGCCTTCCCGCAGAGACGACCTGCGGCTCATGGATATGCTGGGTGAGTAAACTGAACCAGGTTGATAGAAGCTGGGTCTTCGACCTGTATAGTATCCACCTCGTCCACGTCCCCTGAAGGACTGTTGATTCGGTCGAAGAGCACGAGGAATGAATATGAACGACCGTTCAGGTGCCGGCAGAATGTATTTGGGTGGTGCACCCGGTAATGAAACACGAACGGGTTTATCTCGTCTCAAGGGAGGGCGGTGTTGCGGTAACCGCGTATGCTGACGTTTCGGAACGGCAGCGAACGGGATCGCAGCTTCCATTCCAGGCAAGAAAACTCGTACGGGAACATTTCCGATTAACAGTGTCGTTGAGAAAGAGCGGTTCGGGGGTGTAGAACGAGGTGCAACAGTCACCGTTGCCGAGCCATTTGTATACCCTGTATTTTGCGGATGTGAAGGCGTAAAGGTGTTGGTAGGTCTATCATCGCGAACGACTGTATCGTGCAAGTCGTGAGTCCATTGTCCGTCACTAGCGTCGGTTTTTTGACGTCTGAAGAATGAATACTTAGCATAGAATCATCATACAGAGTAGAAACATCCAATGCTTACCTCCCCACATTTCCATCAACAATAAGCCCATATGGCCGTGACTTTGACTTATTGACATGTGATCGATGTCCATCTGTAGATCTCTTGTCATGCAAGAAAAACCCTCCTCGTGTTGGAACAAACGCGGGATTCTCATCCCTGGCCTTGATATATTCCTCATGCTCCCGTCGTTTCCGCTCAGCAAATGTTTCTCTCCTCGACTCCGTAGGCGGCGCCGATGGTGTCCTCCCAATCTTATCCTCCGCCTTACCCATACTGTCAAACTCTATCTCTTCGACTTCCTGTCCAGCAGATATTTTCAGCCCATTCATCATCGCTTCCGTATCAGACACCGTCGCGGTTAACGTCGGCTTGAACGGGACTTCCAGTTTCTCCGTAGAGTCGTCCCCTTTCCCTCCTCGACCAGCACGAGCATGTCCTTTTTTCGTAGTACTGCCATGCTGCGTCACTGAGCTCTCGTCTTCGCTGACATCGCTTCCCTCGCCATCAGCATCGTCGTCGTCGCCCAACTGGCTCGGTAGCGATCCATCACTCATCGAATCATCGTCTTCCTCCACATGTCCCACCGTCGAACCCTCATCCTCACCTTCGTCTTCTCTTCGTCGGCGACTAGCTCCGATTCTGTGACGCCGAGCGGGAGCCATTTGACAAGACGGAGATCGCGGGCTCTACGATTGGCACCGTAGCGAGCTCGGGTACCGAACGGAAGCGCGTGTTGACGATTGTCGATGGAAGATCTGTCAGGCAGTCCAGAATGCTGGGAGATGTCGGATGAAGGCCGTAGAAAATCGGATAGCTATGTTGTTTTCACAATCTCAAAACGAGACGTCGGCGGGGAAGATACCGGAAACTTGTTTTGGCTTGCGGACAACTACGGACGAAAGAGCGAGTGGTGATGATCAGGCCGTAAGGTACGGGTGGCGAGAAACAAATAGAAACGGCGAGTGAGGCGATAGCGAGAAGAGCGAAAATAGGATAAAAGTGATACCAGGATGATGGAAGAGCTGCAGCCTTTGTAAGGATAGTCGTTGTTGTTTGTTGCAGAAGAGAAAAGAAAGATGTATTTTGGGCGTGCTCACACTATGACATCTGAAGAGCGGCCCGAGAGATGTCAACGGCGCCTGTTTGGGACTAGCGCGGGCTTTGTAGGCGCCTCTCGCGGTCGAGCCATCTCGCGCTTAAAGCCCTAATACGACAGACAAGATTAATGTAACTACGTAGTCGGTGTCGTTTAATATATTGTTAAATTATGTTAGATTACTGGGTGATATATTTAGTTGCTTATTTTATGTGGAAGCAATCAATCAATTGATAGTCGTAACTTTTCAGTTCAATCGCTATATACAGAAACAAAAGACTTTCACGTTCAATCCTTTCATGAAACTTAGTCAAAAGTGAGCTTCTTTCCTTTAGCCTCGACAATGGCACCAGTAAGTCTCTGCACCGTATCCTGCGAGTACCGAGAATCCTCCTTAGGACGACGATCACGGGCGCGATGTCCTCCCTCATTCTCGCCATCACCTTTCTTACTATCCTTGCCAAAGCGCTTCTTGTATCGAGTGGCAGCATCTTCCGCAAATTCCATTCGCAATTGACGGCCCAACAGACGGTTGACCCAGACCTTTTTCATCCTTGGTTTCTTTGTGACTTTCTTGCTTTTCTTCTTTGCCGTTTTCTTTTCGCCCTCCTCATCAGATTGGTCGTCATCTGACGAAGAATCGTCGCTGTCTTCCTCCTCTTCATCATCCTCCGGAATCTTGACAAACCCATTCACGGCATGTGTAGCTGCCTCTATAGTCTCAAACTCAACCCATCCGTAACCTTTACACTTTCCGGAATCTTCAAACGTAGCAAGATGCACATTCGTAATACTTCCGCACGGCGAAAAGTGCTCCTCAACAGCTTCCTTGGTAGCATCGAACCCTAGATTACCAACGAATATCCGTCGCGAAGGTGGATGCGCACTTGTTGCAGCTGCTCCAGCTTTCGCCGCTCCGCCCGCTTGCTGATGTTCTGTCGGTCTTCCTTCGAAGTTTGACGAGCCTTTAATCAACACCCGACGACCCGCAATGAACTTTTCGCTCAATCCAATGGCTTCCTCCATTGCCTTTTTGTTCGCAAAGTCGACATAGGCGAATCCTTTGTTCTGTGGAATAAACCCTCTCGACGGTCCCATCGGGATATGGATTCGGGTAATTGTCGCTTCGCTAAACGTGCAGCCGTCAAGGAAAAATTTGCGGACATCCTCTTTCGTGGCCGTAAATGGCATGTTGCCAACCCAGACTCCATATTCTGATCGCTTTCCTCCTTTGCCATCTTTGCCGTCCTTTGTTTTGTTTTCTGTTGCCTCGGTTTCAGCATTTATAGCGGTCGTCTCGGTAGGATCGATGCCCTTCTTTTTGGCTTTGCGCAGAGCTTTCTTTGAGGGAGGTTCGGGGGCGGACACATCAATCTCGATTTCGGGGACAACGTCGAGTTTTCTCTTTTTGTGACTGGTGTCGTGATCTGCCTCTTTGAGACCTGGCATTTTGTATATTATTGGATTGCAATGTTTTGGCAAATGCCATAAATGTTGTCAGTGATGATCGTTCAATTTTTTTCTAGACCGCCGGGACTAAGCAAACTCCGCAGCGGCCCACCAGCCACGCTAAGAAAAGCAAGAAGCTGTTGTGGCCTTGTCGCCTTATGAAATGGCCGGGGCAGTTCTTCGCCGCCCTGTGATAACATCAAGAGTCGTCCGTCTTTCAGTCAACACCTCGTCAATGCGGACACCACATCTTCGCGTCCTTGAGCCCATCCAAATCTATCTTGTGCTCGAATTGTTGTCTTGACGATCATGCCTTCTGATCGGGAGGAGACACGCTCTTCACCAGGCGCGCTGCCTGATGCGCCAGCTGCGACCACGAAACAGCCATGCCATTCCTTCAAGTGCGTACACTAATCTCCGCGATTGCGATTATACAATCAAAGCTAAATGCTCTGTAGGAAAAAATTCGCCAAATTAAAGGTCAAATTCGAACTGGAAATGCGCGAGAGCGAGGCACTTGTAAGGGAACAGCTGCATATAGAAGATGTTTCGAAGAAATTACAAGAAACAAATGAGTGAGATTTCTCCGGTTCGTTCCAAATGTGTGGACGACCACTAATTCTTGTCATTGATAGCCAACTTCTCGAAGTCCTCATGGAGTTCAACGATAGCATCTATATCCCCACCAACCTACGATACGATCTCAGCCTACCTGGAGAAATGACACCACCCATGGCACCTGACGATGACGACGACATCGCTCCATCAACCTACACAACCACCGCAGCAAAAGCTGCCTTGAAAGAAGCCAGGGCCGAATTGGAAGCTGGCGAAATCACAGCAGAGACCTACCGTCGTTTAGAACGAGGCGTGAAACGCAGTACCACTTTCCGACCCTCGATGCAATACGCTTCATTACGACAGATCGCTCAGCACAGTGGCTCAGTGGCAGCGTCATCTGCCTCAATATTTGGCGAACTCGATCAAGATTCGACGACTTTACTCAACATGAACTACCTGACGCCTGAGCACGAACACGAATACCTATTGGCACTGGACGCGAAAATGGGCGACGCAGCTGCAGAAGTACAATTGAAGCAACTCCCTGATAAACCTACATTCGCCGATCGTGAGCGTGAAGCAATTCTCCAGAATCCCAACTCGGTATACAACTGGTTAAGACGCAACACACCTTACGTATTCTTACAGGATAATGAGGTTGCGTCCGAGAAAAGCAGTCAGGTACAAACGCAGCCACAGCGCACTACCGCTGCGACTGCGCGCTCATCAAAGAGATCTTCGCTTGCCGCATCTAAGCAAGCGGCCAAAGAGGCCAAGGAGGAAGATATGTATGATGAAGACGGCATTGCGCTCGATGTACCCGCTCCGTCAGCAACGAAGGCCAAACGCAAGCGTGATGAGGACACGGGATATAGACCCAAGGGCGGTCGAAGTGGTAGCAGCAAAAAGAAGAAGACAGCGCCGGCGGCGGAAACGGAGTCTGGCTATTCAGGACGGCGTGCGTCGAAGCGCGGTTCTGGCGTGGGTGCTTAGTCCAACGTAATAAATCGTGACTGTACAACACCATTGCGCCGCTTCACTTTCACAATGAGCTTTGATCTAGTTGTATGATACCACTGGCTGGACCCATACACAGTATTTAATGATTTGCATTCTATGGGTATTTGAAATGGGCTACCACGGAAAGTTCTTGCTTTTTGCTTCTCACTTTATTCTCTCGCAACGATGTGGTTGCTTGATCAGGAGGTTGGCTTCCAAAGGCGTTCGGATTTCTTCTTTTGCGTGACTTGTTATGTGTAGTACTTCCTTTTCGTTCTAAAAAATGTTGCATCGGCATTTATATAGATCGTACCAAGCTCCATGTTTTCATGTTTCCACGGCCAGTTCTAACCGTGTACGTCTCATGTTTGAGCGCTAGATAGAATCCTAGTGACCGCTACAGGCCCTGCATCTCTAACCGAGTCATTTATGACACATAATTTGAACTACATACGGTCATATGTAGTACGTATACACATCCAACGATCGGCACAATCTCTTCTACGTGCCTAACACCTATCGTTTTTGATATATTGGCCTGCCGTGCGGCAGCGTGTACCTAGGCTAGAGACTAAAAACCGATCGATTCAATTTAGCGGTGGGTAGTAGTACACTGATCAGTACGGTGTACGTAGATTCAAACGACTACGTACTATTTAACAGTGTATATCCGCATTCTATGAATATACGTATGACTATGAGTAAGTTTATGGTCAAAGTGATACATCATGTTGTTCGTTCGGAACGGTTCGCGAGATATGAAACTGGGGGGTGGGCATTATCCACTGAATAGTATTTGTCGAATCTGTCGATGAGCCGTCAGCTCAGTGATTTGTTAAGCTTCCTAAGATGCAGCCATATGCACGTATACGTAGTATGAGAAGTGGGCGAGGCGAGTCAGGGACAGGGGCTCAACTGGAGTATGTACTCCGAGAGTCTGTAAATAGTGACCTAGCAAAGGCAGCGTACGGAGTACTCCATACAAGGTAAGTACGTACTACGTACGCAGAAGTAAAGAGGAGAAAGTAGAAACTGGTTGAATTGTGGCAGACAGAAGAATAAGTATCACTGGCTGAGACGAATCAAGATTCAATAGTGCGAGTCGAGCCCCTGAACGAGCGAGCAGAGCGGGACAACGTGGACAGCGCAGAGGCTTGGCGGGCTTGCCCCTTGCGTTGGCTGGCGGCCACTCGAAACACTCTCCTCTCCACAGTCCAGTGAGTCCACACTGGCTGCTCTCCATCTGCCAGACACAACGAGTCTAGTCTTTCTACTTCTACTGTAGTGACTAGTCTAGTGTAGGTCCACCCACTCCGTCGCCGAGATTCGTGAATCCTGAGACTCTTCGATTTCTCCTCTTTTTGTTCTTCTAGCGTCTTTCCTCTTGAACATCTCGACTGGACTTCCGGTCGAATCGTTCTCTCTTCGTCTCTACGTCGAGCGATTGACGACTCGCTGAGATCAATCGCACGTTGCGGCCCAATACCTAATTGATGCAATTGTCTCGCTCTCGTTCTGACACGACAGCTTCAGGCTTGGACAACTCACACGGCCTGTGCCCGTTGCGACGAGCACCACGAGAGCAGCTATTTGAACAACGAGACTTCGGACAGTAACCTCGTTCCGGATTGCTCCTAGTATGCAACGTCTCTTCGATAAATCCGCAATGCAATGAACTGCGCTCACCTTCGACATCACTGACCACCCGCACATCCCGGGAGGCGTTGTATTCGGAGAATAATTGCAATTGTGCGAAATTGAGTAGCATCCTTTACCTTTGACTCAACGCATTTGAACAAAGCAGCCGTACAGTCATCATGGGTTTGGACGACTTTCCTCGGCCTCCCACGACTCAGCATCGGGGCATGACTGCAAGCTCGACTCAGTCCAACAATTCCCGTCGTCACGACCGAAATTGCTCGCCGCCTTCCACGCCGCCGTCAAATGGTCGAAAGCAACAATCGCAACGCCAGCAATGGCCTCAACCTCGTGCGCTGAACACGGGCTACTCTTATCCCGAGACATTCCTTGATGATACGACTCCAGTCGAACAATTGGGCCGTCCTAGTGAATCCGCAGACGAACAAGACCCGCATGATCTAGCTCTGTCGCCGAAACATGTTACGAGGACGTCGGTGGTGGATAATATGCTTCTTTCTCTGGATCAATTCACTCCCGGTTCACCCTTATTCAGCGATACCCGCTTCTTCAACGATTCTCCAGAACCGGATCCATACTTGTATAGTAGCAACAGTCATCGATTCTCCGTAACTCAGCAGCCGCGTTTTCGGAGCCACACATTGTCTTCGTCCGTTTCTTCCGACATCGGTCCTGGTCTGTACGGTGATGACGATTACCCACAAATACTACGCTCGAGTGGCCGCAGGAGCAATGGGAGCACATCGCATCCAACCTCACAACGGCGGCAAGACACTGCTCGTAGCAGAGACAGTGCTGGCTCTGGGTATCGGAGAAATTACGACCTAGATGAGGAAATAGCCACACCACAACACGTTCCATCGAGAAGGCATGCACCGCGCCAACAAAGCAAAGACAGTACAGATAGTGCAGACTACGATCACACATTTGAGGAGCACTACCTGAACTATACTCATAGACGCTCGATGAGTCTTGATTATGGATCCCGACCTGCGTATCTGTCGAACCCTCTGCACGGTTCGGAATTGATTCTCGATGATCTGGATGCGGCTCCTACGCCTACAGTTCCGCCTGGTCCTCGTCGAGACCCGTCAAGCGGACTTCCTGGTAGTTTACCTCCGCCTCGGGCTCCGGCTCTGTCGCGAAGGAATAGCAATCGATCAGCCAGGAGTACGGCGACAAGAAAGGGTCGTCCAGATACTATTGGAACCTCTACCATCAAATATAATGACGAAACACCGCGACCTCCCCTCCCGACTTCCTTTATTGATCCCTCGGCACCAAGTCCTACCATCTCGTATCAGAAACCACCCATGTTGCCTCTAGCAGATGCGACACCAGCCAAGGAAAAGCAAGGCTTTTTCAGGCGAGTATTTGGGTCCTCCAAAGCCTCCTCTGAACAGTCAACTCCCGAGCAGTCAAAATTGCCAACACCAAAGTCAGACAATGCACCACCTCCTAGTCAACCTCGCCAGGAAGCTGCACATCCTGTCGTAGCGAAAAAGGCATCATCGTTTTTCCGCAGGCGCAAGAAGTCCGTGGTTGACAGCATCCCGCCGCCTTTGAATCTGGCTCCCAATGCCTTACGGGGCTCGGATATGCGTCCAGAACCGAGTCCGGCAAGTAGTCTTCGTCAAGTAATGGACCCTTACCTCTCGTCAAAGAAGGCCGCGAAGAACAATGTGGAAGATTATCCGGCCGAGACGCAAGAGCACAGCCCTAGCCATCTGCGAACTGAACATTCATTCCTTGAAGATACTACATCTCGACCGATATTGCGGCAAAGCAGAACTGCAGATGGTTCAAATAATGCTTTGCCGATGACGAAGAAGTAAGTTCAACTCTTGCATATGATTTAATGGCAATGGTATTAATTATTCTCTAGATCCGAAAATGAGGCCTCAAGCAACACTAAATACGGCTCCCAGAGAGAGAACAGACCTCAAACAAGTCCAGTTGGTCCTCATGGCATTACGACAGGAGGTTCTCAGCCTCCTATGCCGGAGAAGCAATTGCAGCTCAACACATCCAAGAATCTTATACCTCCCTCTGAGATCCAGAATAGCAGCTTTTTGCATTCTGGTACTTCGCCGAATAACTCTAGTCGTGGCTCTTTGCGACACGAATCTTCCGTCAAATCAAATCTTTCCGCTTCCGATGCTTCTCAGTACCATACAGCCTCAAACTCCCCTATGATTGACACACCGATAATCACGACGACAAAGTCACCGGAAGCGGACAACGAGGAACCTGAAGATGCAGGTGCTGAGGAATCAGAGAATATGCCCAGTGCCGCAGACCGGGAGAAGGCCCGCCAGCTATTCAACGACCCCGATGAAGTCGTCGAAAACGAGCCTGCTGCTTGGCTAGGAGACCTCGATCGTGCCATGGTGCGAAAGGCCTATATGGAGCTGTTCAACTGGACAAACATGGATATTTTAGCGGCTCTCCGAAGTCTCTGTACTAAGATGGCGTTAAAAGGAGAGACGCAGCAGGTTGACCGTGTTTTGGATGCATTGTCTACTAGATGGTGTGAATGCAATCCGAATCACGGTTTCAAAGCAGTCGGTATGTATACTACATCGTAAGATTGACTCTTTGCTTTGGTCCTAATTTCTTCTAGATGTGGTGCATACCATCTGTTACTCGCTACTCCTTCTCAACACCGATTTGCACATGGCAGACATTGAGCAGAAAATGACAAGGAATCAATTTGTGCGAAACACGTTGCCCACTATCAACCGTGTAGCTTCGGATGCAGCACCCGATGGATTTGACACGATACGTGCCAGTGGCAACAAGTCGCGTGCTCCTCTGAATATAGCTGCCAAATCACCAACCTTGTCTCAGGGCGAACTCACCCTTCCTCCTCCTGAAACAGAGACCAAGGCTAGGAGAAGCTCCATTCTCATGGACGGTTCAAGCTCTTACGGACCTTTGATATCTACGCCCTTCCAGGGCACTATCAAGGCCTGGGAGGCACAAATTGAGATTGTCTTGAAAGATTTCTACAATTCCATTCAAAAGCAGCGTCTGCCATTGTACAATGCTCCTGCAGAATCTGAAGGTCTTGCTCCTCCCACAGCGACAACGGGAAATATTCTTCGTCGCAGCCCCAGTGTTCTCAGCAAGACTGGATCAGACATTATCCCACGCGGCCGATCTGCCGATTCTCGAATGACGACTGGTCGCTGGTCTTCTAAACCGAGATCTCGAGCTCGTCTATATCCTGCTTCGACGATGGGATCTAGCCGCACGAGTCTTGATGACCAGTCTTCGGTTTGGAGTCCATCCGCGTCGAGTACCTGGAGCAAGTATTCACTTGGCAAGACAATGACTTCCATGTCTGTTGACTCCCTCGGGTCAGAATACCACCGAGGCGGTTATCAGCAATCTATTGGCTTTGCGAATGCTCTAAGCCACGCCATTATCCGAGAAGATACTGCTCACTCGATATCCAGCTATGAAGATCCAGGCGCTACCAAACCCTTGCTTGAAGATGATACGCTAGAGCTTTTGGGTGCTCCATGGGCCAAGGAGGGTAGTCTGAAGCACAAACAGCATCTAGAAGCTGTTGACAAGAAAGCCAAGGACCGAAACTGGAATGAGTGTTTTGCTGTTATTCAACGTGGTTGGCTACGGCTCTTCTCGTTTAGTGCCAATAGCAAATCGATGCGGTTAAAGTCTAAACAGCGACAAGGCGGCGGTGTTGTAGGAGGTGGTAACTGGATGGAGAATGCAGAGGAAGTATGGAAATTTCTTCTTCGTCAAACCATCGCAAGCGCTTTACCTCCTCCCGGATATTCCAAGTCTCGTCCTCACGTGTGGGCCCTCAGCCTTCCGACAGGCGCTGTGCATCTGTTCCAAGTCGGCACAGCCGAAATTGTACGCGAGTTCGTCACAACAGCGAATTACTGGAGTGCTCGACTCTCCAAACAACCCCTAGTCGGCGGAATCAGCAACATGGAATACGGCTGGAGCGACGCAGTCATCAACAGCGCATTGATCAATATAGACTATAACCGCTCACCACCCAACTCCTCCGGCACAGGCCCGCATCCACCACCCCGACCCAGCTTCCAAAGTTCCATCCGCAGCTCCCTCGACCAACAAGGCGGCGTCCGCGCGAAACTGCCTGCTGACCGCGTCCACCTCAGCGACTGGACCCCACCACAACAGAGCATGAACGCCTCCAATCTCAGCGAAGCAGACCAACTCTCTGCCTTGCAGGCATACGTGAAAAACGTCGAAGAAGATTTACAAAAACACAACGAACTCCGCCCCGCAATGTTATTGGCATTTTCACCCCGACATCCCAACGCGGCAAAAGCAATGTCAAACTGGGAACGGAAATCGTCGTATCTCTTGAGAGAAATTGTCAAATTCAGGACATATATCGATTGTCTGACTGCAGCCAAGACGCAAAAGGAGAAGATCTATGCAGAGAGGGAAGCCGAAATTGATACCGCTGATGCTGCTGCTGAAGATGAAAATGATGAGGGTGATGATACTCTTATCGCTTAATCCTCTCCTTTGAGGATTGATGACTTCTTTTTATACTGTACATATATTTTCTTTACTCTTTTCTTTTCATTTTTCGACTTTATTGACTATATGTCTCAGGGTTACTTGAGAAGGCTGATGATTTGATTTTGATTCTTGTTACAATCACCATACTTTTTTTTGGGTTGCGTTCTTGATATATGACTTTACATACATAGCAACTTATAACGAATTTCGTTTCTTTTCACTTTTCGTCATTGTCATTTGTTTTTGTATTATCTAATGACACTCAAAAGATCGCTAAATGTCTGGTATATTCTATCTCTGTAACAAATGAGTTTCTTGGAGATGAATTGAGTGAGGAGGAGGTTCCTAGCATAAAATTGTTTCTTTTGATCTTCGACAGTAAATACCTAGATATGATATATCTTACCGAAATATATTACATATTTTGCAAAGAAAAACAAACAAACCAAAAAATATGGTATTGTCAGCAACGCGTGGGTGGTGGTCACATTTTCAATTGAGCTACGTACGTAAATTGGCCAGGGAAAGAAGATCAGCGTCCGTTTTAGGAAATTAGGGCTTCGATGGAAAATCGCGGTACCTATGCTTCGATACACAAAACAGCCAAAGCGCGAACAGCTTACTGGAATAATCAAGTAGTTAGAGAGATTACTAGACGGGCGGTCCTGACAATAATGGTACAGACAGACTTGAACAAAGAAGACATTATGCGCAGATTCTGATGTGAAATCTGAATGCTGCTGGTGCGGCCGTAATTGATTGCCTGTATGTTATCTTCTAATGCGATACTTAAAACCTCTAGATATCAAACTGGGATGTTGAGAGACTTTCTGTTTGTTATGGTGGGAATTTACTGTACGAAGCAGAGAGCTCCAGGGAGTACTATGTATGTACTGGATGAATTCTTTGTTGGTGATAATGGCGGGCAAAGCCGCATTATTGTTGACTGGCAGTCAACAAAGAGCTTTGATACATGGAATTTACATTGGACGGAGATACCCAGCTTGAACATGGGTCACGTGTAGAGTTCTATGAGTACTCATCTCTTGAAGTTTTGATTCTTACATGTATCATACTCAATTTTGGCGTGTTTTACTACTCTAGTTGTTGACAGAGAGATCTATTAGTGTTAAACTGACACCCATCATCCCTAGAACCCATCGACCATTTCCTAGCAACAACAACGGTAAACGGTTCTGTTCTGCACCAAACAACCAGCCACAAGAAAAACCAATGCTTTTCGAGTGGGAACTGCCCTTGTGGCTGCAAACATTGCCTGCCGATACCGGTTACCTCACCAGGAAAGATTTCATTTTCAATACTACTACTCTAGTGGTCAGGGATAAATACGTCGAAGCCGCCAGCTGCAAGCAATATCTTGAAAAGTTTCATCCCGAAAGAGGCGTAGAGCTTGTTGAAGCTATCGTGAATGCTCTCAGCGCTTTGGATCGTGTCATGGGTGAGTTAAGCTGTGTATCGAGATGGAACTCTATGCCTTTTTAGTATTAATGCATTTATACGTGCTAGTGAAGAAAGACATGGTTGTCAAGGCATTGAACAATAGTCTAACGATCGAAGTTTTCGACAAGGAACTGCAAGCAGAAATCAGGGACATCGCCGCACTGCTCTGTCTAGCATTCCGTATGCCGAAAACCGGTAGAGCGCTCCTGATTTCCACAGGTTCATTTGTCGGGAATACCTTCACGATGGCCACCACAGAAACCGCGCTCAACGACCCGCCATGTTGGGTCAAATTATTCAACAACGCAGTCGTCGTGGTCAAACCCTCCGAACACTTCCCCAAAGACGGACTATTGAAACTAAGCTTTGGGGATTTGGTTCAACTTACCGGCGTCGAGTACCCTGTTATGGTGGGATCAGGATTGGTCTTGATGGGGTACAGGAATGCCTTGGTTCCAATGGGGATCAACGAAGACGGTCAGATATTATGGCATCTTAAGAGTTTCTCCCGGGGTGAACAGTTCCGCATATCCGAATTGCAGGCGGTTAAGGGACCATGGCTGCAAAGACAAACCTTGGAGGAACTTCAGACACCGGAAGCGCTGCTGGGATGGTGTGCTTCAGCAGAAATCCAGAAGCAGCAGATGTGAAGTGGTCGAATGTCTTGATTGGGATGACGGAATCCTATAGCGGAGCTTGTCCTAAAGTCGCGAGAAAATTTGATATTTGTTAGAGCTAGAATGCCATTGAGTCGAGCTGCTATGACAGTCTTTGGGTCATATCTGATGGTGAGATGTGGCTAAAGGGCAAGTCCTCTGGATAGAGAGAAATAGCGTTCTTTTGCTCTCCAACTAAACTAATTCGTGGTAGCCGAAAAAGTTGTCCCATGACCTGAGCGCTCATCCTAACATAGTACTAGTAGACGTATCAACAAAGAATGAGTGGCAGCAATCCGCTTCTAGTCAACTTCCTTGTTAGATTTAGTGATTGCAAGCGCGAGAGGGGTGGATATGCGTGGACAGAGACGAGGTGTTAATTGGACGGGGAGATAAGTACATCTTTTTAGTAAATTGCTTAGCCAACAAGGGGCTCTATCAATAGATGAACTAGTCGATTGGCTACATAGGTTAATGCCTCATCCTAACTACGTACATAAATACCTCATTCCAACCCACCGCACCGCAAATACATTACTCAAGAAAATAACACTGACAACCGCTACTAATCTCTCCCACGGCGAGACGGCGGAAAACGAATCGCAACAGCAACGACAAAGCGATACATCGCCGTCTCTTGAAAACTGCGAACAACAACCCAATGACGATGCGCGTGAAAGAGACATCGACACCGAAACCCTACCAGGTTATTCGCAGCGTCCGGACGGTCTTCCATCCTACGCGCGGGTAACACGCAACGACCAACGTCGACAAGAATCCCTACAAGCCTTTATCGAAAGTAAAATGTATACTCAGGACACTTTTGGCGGACACAAGGGTATCGCCACGGGCCCACCGAACGATCCCGTAAAGCCGTTTCGATGGATTCAGAGGAAATTGAAGGGCGAGAAAGATGTTTGGAGGAAATTGTCAGATGAGGAGAAAAGGAAGTGGGAAGAAGAGGGAGGGAATGTTGATTATGATGCTGGGGAGGTAGCGGTGGGGGATATGAATACGTCTAGGATTGCGTGAATGAGATAATGTCATGAAAAATGGCTCTGGGGACTATTTCACTAGTGAATTATGAGTTATCAATTATGTGTCGGAAGTGTTACTGGCGTTAGAATGAGCTGGAGAGCAGGTACCGTTGGTCTACGCTTCTTGTTTTTGGCCTTGTGTTTGTACTTTTACTAGCCCAAAGATACTCGATTGCATTCTTTTATAGTTTTTCGGCTTTTCCAAAATTAGTTACTAGCACTTATATACGTAGGTATTATCCAGATAAGTATCTGGTTTCAGTTTGGGGAAGTTAGGGCGTTGAAAAGTCAAGCCCTAACTCTATTGCTTTCCTGTCAATAGGCATACGTAGAGGTCCATTATTATAGTCGTACTTTCTAAAAATCTGAATAAACTATATGGATGTAAAAGAATGACATTGTTTGCCAGTGACAATGCCATAGATCACGCTAAGTTCATTCCATAGTATGATCTCGCTCCTTGGAAAGTGAACAGAATCCTTAAGCCGTGGTGGACCAACGCCCTCTTCGAAAGGGGCATATTTGTCAATCAAGTAATTCGTATCATCGTAAGCTCCGATTCTCAAAGTTCAACATACTTCGAGCCCGTGAAAAATTGAAAAGAGGAGACAAGTACACACCTCTGGCGAACAGCCGTGCCCTGGTCTCTATGATCAACAGAGCACATCAAAGGAAATGACGTCAGAGCCAGCCGGGGACTCAGTACGCTATTCCTACCTTTCTATCAGAATGCTCTAGTTGATGCACTATAGCTTGGAGAATCTCCGCTGACTGCGCGTCTACTGTTTGAGATGCATGTCGTACGCCCAACGGGCGGTTATATAGCGAGGTAAAATGAGGATGTGCGATTATAAAGATAAACGATCTCATATACTATACCCTAGATCTCAAGTGCTCTTCGCCGACTTCTCGTTACAGAGGCATTTCACTTGAGGATTTGTAAGGTAAGACCATATCAAGTGGGTATTTTTGTGAAGACGCTTTAGTAAATAATTGTTATAATATTTCCCAGTCTAGATTCAAGTAATATACATAGTTCTATTATCTGTTGAGTGGAGATTGCCTGCTCCAGAAGCAGAACGAACTCTGAATCACAGTTCTACCATGCAATAAAAATACCTCACAGGCATCATACAAGTAGCGCCCTCTTTCCATCTCACTTCCAAAGCTTCAATACGCCGAAAAGACGCCATGACCAGCATACAACTTGGCTGGAATAATTAGAGTCGCTCCAACCAAACAACTCACACCACTGAAGATGGACACCTGCGTAAAACCATCATACCGACTAACCATCGCACCACTAACCGGCGGCGCAATCAACGTCGAGAATGCCGTGATTCCAAATCCCATTCCCATATAAGTCCCGATATTTCGGGGGTCTTTGGGTACAGATGCCAACACGATAGACGTTCCGGAGATGATGGCACCAGAACAAAACCCGAAAAGAGCAGTGACCACGATAAGCGATGCGTTTGTGCGGCAGGCTTGCCAGCAGAGCGATATAATCCCGGATGAAGCTGCAGCGAAGAACATCATGTTCAGACGACCCAGTTTATCGCCCAGGAAGCCGGTTAGGATTCGACCGGGAAAGGAGGCTGCGTTGAGGATTGCGACGAGGTAAAAGGCGAGTTTGGTGCTCATGCCATTCGCGATGCCGAAGGAAGGGAAGTAGAATAGAGGCGGATACATTCCCAAGGTAGCGAAGAAGCATGCGGCAACTAAGATGACGTATTCTGGTTGCTTGAAGGCTGAGGGCATGAATAGGGTTGACTTGCGAGGAGGGAGACGAGATTTGATGAACATGCCTGCTGGCAGTAAGACGGCCAGGACTATGAAGCCGACAATGCGTACCGCCCAGCCAAAGCCCAAACTGGTGTGTAGTAATTCGTTCAGAGCTATCGGAAGTACGACGCCTCCGATTGAAGAACCCGCTACTCCTAGGCCCATGGCTGCACCTCTCTTTTTCTGGAAGTAGTGGCCCACAGCAGCGAGACTGGGAGAGAATGTCATTCCAGCCGAGAACCCGCTTAGTATTCCTTGTGCTAGGATGAGTTGCCATAGAGTCTTGCAGAGACTGTTCATCATGATGGAGAAGACGTAAAGTATTGCAGGGATTCGCATGACCTATCGATCACTTGGTCTTAGCAACAATGCTTATCCAGAAGTATCTAGTCGTGTGAGGAAAATCATACCGTTGCTCCATATCTATCAGAAAGGGGTCCTCCGAGAAAAATCCCCATGAACAAACAGAAAGACTGCAAGGATCCAACCCACGATATCGCCGAGGGACTTGTTGTCTTCAGTAAACTCTCTTCGTAATAAGCCTGGAAGACACTTCGCATCTGTCAGACGAAAGACCCTTTTCGAGTAAGCAATCGGAAAAATCACAAACCCGAATGAGTTCACATAACCCAAAGTGCAGAACAAAACGCAAGAGGCACTGATTGCGACAGTCCAAGCCTGAAGTCCACCATCAGGAAAGTCGGCTGGTGGGCCTGGTTCTGCTTTTTCCACCGGATTGACATCTCCTTGGTTTTCATGGGGATAAGTCCCAGGGTGAGCGTTGTTTTCAGGGGCGTTTGGTGTCTGATTTGCTTCGGAAGGGTCCATGGCTTGTGGATTGGTCAAGTGATCTTGGAAACGGTTTTCTTTTCTGAGCGTGTGAATGAGAAATTCAATGGGTTCCAATTGCTCTCACAGCACAAGTCCATACAGCCGCTTTATATCTATTTCATAACGGAGTAATATAAGAGAACATCGAGCAGTATTAGCAATAATGCCTATTTGGGCTAATCCCCGTAGCATCTCCGTCCGGACATAACAAAACTGGTGCTGGGGTATTTCCTCTTCTGGATTATATCCGCTTAGTCATCCTCCAGTCCACATCGACACAGCATATCGAAGAACGAACCCCTGGCCTGACACGGGCAGATAACTGCGCGATTTCTTCTTTTCTCGTGTATTGGATTATAAATCAAATCCTCATTTCATAGATTTATGCAAATGTATCCACATCTCCAGAGAGGAACCACCATTCCATGTTGGAAGGGTTATCGGCATTGAACGAGTTATCACGAATCTGATAACGAGTCAGTCTTTATCTACTAGTAAGTAAAGAAATTAGCATTCTTACCGCATCTTGCAAATTACCTGCACCATTGACCGCGTAAGGTTGCGCTTCACCGTCTGAAGGCTCATTTTCCTGTGGTGTATGGGGTAAGCAACCCCGAAGCACTTCATGAGCAGTTATAAGACGATCCTTGATTGTTTCCAGGATCTTCTCTTCAACTGGCTGCCCTGTAATCAAGGCATCAATTTGGGTCAATAGTGCTGACACCATGACATAGGGCCTGAAATTCGTATGCCCAAGTTTCATCCGATCCATGGTCGACTCGATGTATTCTTCGACGTATCTTCGGAGATCCTTTCTTCCATCTATGAGGTTCTTCTCTCTCGTAAATAGGGAACTTGTATCTGACTCGATCTGGTATATCATTTCGTCGGCAATGAATGTTGCGGCTTGCAAAGGGGCTGCTCGGAAAATGCCTCCACCCCAGAGCCGGAGGTTAGTGTATGCATAGTCTGTCATCTGCGACGAAATGGGCAGAAGGAGTCGAGCGATGTCAAGGCATATCTTCCTGGAATAGTAATACTTGTGGTCTGTCTTGGCTTGGGTGGCGTAGGGAAAGTGAAGGGCGAAAAGGTATTGGTGGTTTAGTAATTCGATCATATAGGTTTGAAATTCCGTGGGCGATCGTGAAGAGCTTTTTAAAGATTGAAAGGTGGCAGTATTCGAGGCACAAAAGTGAGAAAGTTCATCGCTCAACGCCATCGTCTGTTCATATGTTGAAGAGTCATACCGAAAGTCGTTAACGAACGCCGCAATCCGTAGTCGGACGGGGAGGGATTGTGTTAGCATAACTTGCAGCGATGAATCTGTAAATACCTCCGATGACTGGATAAACGAGTCAAATCCGTCAATGTCATGCTTGAAATTCATATCGTCCACATTCACCGGAGGCTCGCAGTCATAGTCTGTGGCACGAATAAGCGGTATGCCGCCAGAGTCAATGCTCATCTGTAGAACAATCTCCAAAACAGTAGCCCACAAATTCCTTCTCAATTGGATTTCCTGGGGCGATATGTTTGGAAAATGATTCAGTCCGGCATCAATATGGAGACCAATCTGCATAGCTGTTTGAAGGAGAGAAGCCGCCGTGAGTCGAAGTAGATCTCCATCGACATCATGCACCAGCCGGGCAAATGCCAAGAGGCACTGAAGCTGTATCACTTCGATGGATAAACGGCATTTGTCGAACGGTGTAGTAAACCAAGTCTGAGCAACGTAGATCCATTGCAAAGCCGACGGCCGGAGCACAAAGGCGTCCTGTTGCGGCTGAAATACCGCGCCAATTGCCATGACGAGTAACAGCTTAGCCACGACATGAGCCTGGCTCCTTGTTTGCGAACTCGACCAGTACAATTCATATTCTTCCTGGAATTTGGGGATATGTAGGACCCTGTAGATGGATCCAAATGTCTGCATATAAGATTGCACAAGTTTATCCGCCATCTCACGTGGTGGGACATGGTCACTGGGGTGTGAAGCAAGGTGCACGTGAAGCGCAATCTTACCTTGAGCCTTGATCTCCCTGGTTGCAGCTTTGCATTTGTGCGTCAATCTATAGACTTCTGTAGTTGAGTCAAACTCGTGTTTGACAACAACTCTTTTGACGGCGCTGAACGGGGACCTGAAATTCGTCCAATTGCTTTGGCCGAAATATCGGTTTTTGACAAATATGCCCTTTAACCCTCCCCTCCAGGAGCAGACATTGTCGTCAAGAGAAGACGAAGGTTGCTCGCCGCAAGCATTTGTTTCTCTCCTTTTCTCGACAAGCTGACCTGTTACTTTGGTATTCTCAGGGACTGAGCGTTGAGGTGTCGTCTGCACATAGGGTGGCGGTGGACCTTTTGGCAAGCTGAGTACAGATGTCATGGAACTCACCGATTGTTTATTCTCATCTGAGCTATAGAAACAATCGAGGCCATAGAGTTTGCAGTGCTCGCAGGGTTTACATCGATCACATCTTCCATTCTTAGCTCACGAAAGATGATTCGAAACGAATAATCAGCTTACTTTATTTTCCTCTTCCGACATTGCTCGCAGGCTAGTGCGGCTCTTTTTCTTCTTCGCACGGCTGTCATTGCGATCCAAGCTAGATGTACATTCGTATTGGTGTTGTCGCTGACGTATACCGTACACAGCAAGCCGGATTGATAGTCGGATCCAGTACTCACTCAGACGGAACTATCGAATGACTTTGCTCTGAAGCATTCATCGAACATCTCAATCCGAACTCGTTCAATGCACGATTGGATGTGTATTCGTGTAGTTAAACCCACCGAGCAGAACAAGCGAAGAGTGAAGTTGACAAAGCATGGCCAATGTCCGAGCCTTGGCAATGCTTAGCTATTTTAACCCTGATCTCGGACATCCTCAAGCAACTCCCAGTATGCAAAGAAGTAAATCTTTTGATTCTATATTCATGTAATCGAAAATCTAGAACATTTTCAAACCAGATCTTGGACTATGAACAGTCATTTGCCTAAACACCGAGCATAGTAGCATTGACCGCTAAGTCTTGCCAATTCAATCTGTAATTAACCCTAAGCCTCATGCGGCCCGAGTCCTTCGGCTTGATTTAAAGGCCAATTGAAGCCGACAAAGATGGAGATGTCAAGCATATGGTTCCTGAATATACATCAATCAACACTTCACAAGAAACATGGTAACAGCAAGAAGTCAAAGCACAGGGACATAGACCCCGAAAATAAATAACGTCGAAAACATCAACTCGGCATATAGTCTAGCAAACTATACTTCAAAACCAGTCGGTCAAGTGATCGCCTCCTATATTAAGATACAAATAAACCTTCTTCAAGCATTAGTCGTGATTATTTCACGCCCTTATCTACATTATTTCTCCTTTAGGCAGACTGCATTAATCATACATTGCCCTAGCTCATCTGTACAATCAAATCAATTGGCTCAGCGCATGGACCTGGCCAAAACGTGGCGGTGAGCGAGCCAGAGTTTGATTCGATCGCATGTTTCTGATGACTGGAGTGGCGAGGGCAGGGTGTTAGTGCTTATGATCCATTATTTGGTGCACTTTAGAAGTTTAGATGAATGTTTATTAAGAGTTGAAGAGTTGATATTGCCTGATCAATGCGAGTGTCCACGGGTGTGTAACGTTTTCGGGATTAGGATTGTGATGAGTGCGATTATCTACATTAACGATTTCTCTTCATGGTTTGGCAATGTCAACCGATAGCCAGCCAAAGAGAATACGAGTATCACATGTATAACTCACCGACCGATTTAGAGTCAGTATAACCGAGTGTCTGACTCTCGTCAACTCTCCATAAAAAGCGTAGATAAATCGAGCGGCAACCCCGAAACCTTCATCTTGTCAATCAATTCTTTCTGCTGTCACGTTCTCAAGGATAATCCTTACCAGCACATCGCCAATCTCCATGTCGATAGCGAAGATCCAAAATGATTCGACGCTCCCCCTCTTTTCCCTTGAATCTTGGCTTGTGGGGGGAGCTATACCCTAACAACTTTAGGCCAGCGCCATCACCGAAATCGAGGAACCCTTTTCAGCCATACAGATGTGCTGAACGGGCTACACGGCCTAACTATGGAGACGGAAGGGCTAATTTACTCCAGAATTAAGAAGCCATTCCGTACCTAGGCAGTTCTGAGTTACTGTAAGTTAACCCGTACAGAGTATGCCAAGTTGGCATGGGCATAGGCGTAGGCCAGCCCCTCATTTTCTCTGATCGTGTCCCTCACGGGCTTCACAAGCTGACCCAGTAAATCTGCCAGCCATGAGGCGTTTGTGAGCCGAGGCCCTCGTTCAATCAATTAGTGAAAAGTCATGCAGTCTGCATAGTGTATGGTTCGCCGCAATGAAATTTCCGGTTCTCCCGCACTATTAGTCTATTATCACTCTGTCTAAGCTGCAGGATTGAGGTCGGTGTTGATCAGATGAGATCATCGTCTCTAGTTTTGCATCGGGTTCTGTCCTATTATTTGGCTTCTTAGTACGTACTACGCGAGAGGGTATGATAGTTCTGTCCTACCACCTATCACTACGTCTAATCAAGTTACTTTGCCTCATGCAGTAGCATATGATTTGCCGAGCTTTGCGGATGTCTGTGCAAGGATTTGTTTCAAGTCATCTGTAGATGCTACTATACATCCATACATCCCTCCACTTCCCCTGACAGATTCGGGTGCTTTGCAGCTTGTTGGTCGAGTCATCGATCTGATCGGTTCGCGACAGATCTTTCCTCTTCGCATGTCTGATCTGTATTAAGAGATAGAAGCGATAGAAGAAGGCAAAATGGACTCAACAGGCGTCCTCGGCAGCCTCACGGCCGACCAAGAGGCTCGTCTCCAGCAACTATGGATGTTTTTACTGAATGCCTTTGAGGGCCAAGAATTCTTCGACGGCAGTTTCTCCTCGCGGCGCTCACTGAGTATCGATGAACCACCACTATCGCCATCCAGTATCAACACCGCATTTTCCAGCGGTCGTCGCAGCATGTCATTGTCGAGCAGTAACAACAACCATGTCAGCAGTGTCAGCAACGTCAACAACTTCAGCAACCCATTCATGAACACAGTCCCGAATACACCCATATCCCCCGCATTCTCACCAACCTCACCAACCATGCACTCCGACCTCAACGTCCCCAAACCCCAACATCAAGGATCCCTCAAACGCCTCCGCCGCCGCACCTCACTTTTAAGCAATGGCGCAAAAACCAGCAGCAGTAACGAAAAATTCCCCACCGAACCCTCAACCCCCAACACAAACACTACTTTACGCAGAGCATCAACCCGTAAAGGTTCGCTCACATTCCAAACCCAATCCATGGGCGGCATCAATCTGCGTCCCAGCCCTCAAAACGCAAAAGTAATGCAACGTGTTTTGCTTAGCTACAAACTCACGCCGGATGAGTTAAGGTTAGGGTTACTGGCGTCGCTGAAACAAGACCACCCGGATGCAATGCTTCTCCGGTTTCTGCGCGCACGGAAATGGGATGTCGGAAAGGCGTTTGTCATGCTCGTTGCGGCGGTAGCGTGGCGCACGAAGAAAATGCATGTCGACGACGACATATTACCGCGTGGCGAGATCTATGCCTTGCAACAGATGCGTAGTGCGGACAAGAAGACGAAAAGAAAAGGATGGGATTTTATGAAACAGTTCCATATGGGCAAAAATATAATTCACGGCGTGGATCGGGCGGGCAGGCCGATTATTGATATTAGGGTTCGATTGCATCGGGCGGAGGATCAGTCCGTGGAGATGTTGGAGAGATATATTGTGCATACGATTGAGAGTGTGAAGATGTTGTTGCGGCCGCCGTTGGTTGAGACTGCCGTAAGCCCCTCTTTGAGCAGGTATATGTGATGTCTGATGCTGATTTGGTAGATACTCATATTCGATATGACGGATTTCTCAATGGCGAATATGGATTATACGCCTGTCAAGTATATCATCCAGTGCATGGAGAACTTTTACCCGGAATGTCTGGCAGCGATTATCCTGCATAAAGCGCCGTGGTTCTTTTCCGGTTTGTCCCTTTCCTCACCCATACATAATCGGGCACTAACTGCGAGAAAAGGAATATGGAAAATGATAAAAACCTGGATGAACGACTCCCTCGTCTCAAAAGTGCACTTCACAAAGACGCTCGACGACCTTGAGCGGTTTATCCCCCGGTCAAATATCCCGCCTGATCTGGGCGGCACAGACGATACATATGAATACCACTACATTGAGCCGGATATGAACGATCGCGCCGAGAATCTGCCGCTAGACGTACACTCGCCCACACGCGAGTTTTTGGCTTCGCAGCGACAACGGATAGCCGAGGATTTGCTGGAAGCGACGAGGTTATGGCTTCAAACAATTGCCATGCGTGACAGCATCGGATTAGCGGTTCAAGAGGACCGGCGTGCCGAACTTATCGAGGAGTTGAGACTGAACTTCTGGAAACTTGACCCGTTTATGCGTGCAAGATGTCAGTTGGATCGTGAGGGAATCATTGTGAGTGATGGCATTGGCACGATTGATTTTTATCCGCATCTCAGGGCTAGAGAGAGGAGGGGGACGGATGTTTCGATGGAAATGGAAGGAGGGGAGGCTGTTACATCTCCTTCGCCTTTGCCGAATGCCAATCGAATGTCGAATAGAGGTGTTGGGTTGGGATTATTATCCCCTTCGTCATCGACGTTGGGTGAGGACGTTGAGAAGGTCGAAGGTGTAGACAAGGAGAGACCCCAGACACAGACACAGACACAGACACCGCATCCGGCCAACTTTACGGACGATGCGAGTATCAGCAGCAGCGATGAGCATGACCACGACCACGACAGCACAACCCGCGACGAGATAATGCAGGAATACATGGACGACAACTACGACGACTACGACAATGCTCACCCTCACCCTCACCACCCGCAGGTTATGGACTACAAGCAAGAAGAATTCTACCCCCAACCGCCCCAACACCACCCACCACCACCACCCCTACCCCTACCAACCAACAACATAAACAACCACCTCTCCCCCGCCCAAAAAGAGAGCGACATCCACAGCGACCTCTCCTTCGACCTAGACGATCTCGACGAAGAAGACGACGAAGAAATCGAAATCCACGACGCCGTTACGCAACGGATTCCGTACCCGAGGGGAGGAGGGATTGTGGAGAGGGCTGCTGTTAGGGTTGTCAATGTCCGATAACCTAACCTACCTACTAATTACATATTTTTTGGGCTGTCTTTCGCTTCTGGTATATCCTTTCTGCATTTTGACGTTCTTTCTTTTTTTTCTTCATGCATTAAGCTTCTTGGATGACTGTATTTTATTGACTTGTTTTTTAACGCCTTTGGTATCTCATGATGAAGAAGATGATGAATATTGATGATCCCTCCTACTCGATTCGTTCCTTTATGGCTTCTTGCGATGGATCTGTGTTATTGTATGTACCTTTTTCGTTTCTATGCTACCTATCCAGCTGTGTTCATATATCCATTCCTGAGGCCACCTGCATGCTTTTTTTTTGTTGATTTCTCAGTACATGACTTACTCCATCTCGGTTCATATATATAATCTCACCAATCTACCCCTATACCAATTTACAATGATCTCTACAGATAACTAGACATTGAGCATATGTTCAATAACTAGATTCACAAACTATATACACCCCCAGTCTCACAACAACGACCCATGAAAATCAACTATATACATCAAAAAAGCATTCAACACACCCCAAACATGTGCCGATCAAAACCGACTCCGAGCCCGCCCTCGTAGAAACCGCCAAAACGCCAACTGATCCAATCCAATTTGCGACCAGGATCGATACGAATGATTAATATGTAGTGACAGAAAGTTCAAAATAGAAGAAAAAAGTATAGACGGGAATAAGGAAAATAAGGAAAGGGAATGATTGTGGATGTATCAGCGCTGCTGTACGGTGTGGTTGTGGTAGTGGGTGGATAGAAATAAATGGTAAGATACGTCCGGTAGATGGCGTGACAATGGAACAGAAACAAGGAAATGAAATGATAGTAGATAGAAGTAGACAGTCTACTATGTAGATATTGTCGTGGTGTGTCGAACAGGCGGAATATTATTAATGAGTGTTTGCATATACGCATGTTTTGGTTCAGTCGAAAGAAAAATCCGTTTTGTAAAGATGAAAGCATGATTCGTGACATATTAACCGGGCATATTCATCTGGCACGGTTAACCTTGAAAGGAGCCATGGTCCTCTGACCGTACCGCGTCATACGGAAGGCGGTTATATCAATAGAGACCTCGGAGGTATCAGACCGGTCATCAACCTCAAGTAGACCTGCATTGACTTCTTCGGGATCATTTCCACTGGAATCCTTGGACGCGAGTGCCACGGTAGCAGCAACGGGTGTCTTCAATTCGTCTACTGCTATTGTAGAGTTGGATTTGATGGGGTTGTCTTCTTCTTGCTGCTCTTGTTCGGCGGCGGCTTTGAGTTTCTCCTCTTCCTGTTCGGCCATTGACGTTGAGGCTTCAAGAATATATTCATAAGCCTGTTTGATTCTGTCCAATTCATCTAGACAGTTCCCTTCGCGCAGGAATTTGTATGCTGCTGTTTCGCACAGATTCTGCGCGTTCTCGAGTTGGCACTCGATAAAGTCAAATGGACTCTCTTTCGCTCGCGTTGGCGGTTGTTGTTGTTGTTGGTGGTGGCGTGGTTGAGGTAGATAATTCGTCTGATTCCGACATGATCGTTGCTTCATCATGAACATGCGTAATTCTAACCGATCTTCCAATCCATCATCATTGACTGTTACAGCGGCCGCATCCGGGTCCACTTCTATATCCATTTTGGCGGCATCTGAGGTTATCTCTGGGAAACCGGTTTCATCTGCCTTCTTCACGGGGATGTGCATCTTCATTCGTCCTCCGAACGCAGTGCGCATAGATGAAGAAATGCGGGATGAGCGGATGCTGCTCTTGGCTGTCCAGATCTCTCGGACCATCTTCTCGAGGACTTTTTGGGTGTGGCCATCGTAGGAAATGACCTGTGCCGGTTTGCCTCGTCTGACTGAATGAGCTGGTGTGATGGACTCGGAGGCCTCGATCTTTGCTGATCGGTGCGCTGATTCATTGTTTTTCACCGTTCGTTGCTTCTTGACGCCATCGTCTTTGTTCAACGACTCCCTCGACAAGAACCGTTTGAGACCCTGCGCTGTCGGCTTCACGCTTTGTTGGCTCCGAACAGACGACAAACTGCTGCTGATCGACTTCTTTCGACGGAGAGACGACGGTGAAACATTGTTTACTTTCTCGGCTTCAGCGGCGAACTCGGCTCGCTTGGTATGGACATGGGCGGATAGTTGGTCGACATCGGCGATCCAGGAGGGGACACTATCGCGTAGCTGGATAAAGCAGGCCATCGTCGTTGATGGAAAGAATAGTGAGTGTCCTAGAGACGGTTGTTATGTCGTTGAACGGTGACTCCCTCGGTAGACGTTGTTCGGAATGGTTCCATGCGATGATGGGATGCGAATCAAATGGCCAGCATATCGATTTGTGTTGAGTTTCGTAGACAGAGGAATATAATTGTTGAAATAAGACTGAACAAGCCAGAACTGGGCTGAGAGATATTGAAATGAATTGAAGAAAGAATCAAAGACCGAAAGATGAAAGAAAGCTGGGGGAGACCCGACGATGAGAGAAGGTGGCTGCCGGTGGAGACGCGGGCCGTAGTTCAGATTGGCACAACCCGCGGAGTTACTTTGGGCTTAGCGCAGTACTGCCGCTATCCTCGCTAAGACGCAGCCTACTATAGTACGTAGTTAGACAATGCATTGTTCGTCGTACTCGTATCCGCGACTACTGAAGACAATAAACGTTCTTCATCCCTATATCACTAGTTACATTCTAGCTTACTCTATCTACACCCTGTCACTCTCATACAATGGACACTGTCACCTCAGACCTCTCCAAATGAACTCATTGTTGAGTCTGACAGTATTTTGTGTGTACGGAGTAGAGAAAGAGGATCACCCTTGGCAGAAGCCGCTGACTCGGCGGCCCAGACCGCCCACCCAACGCTGATTGGCCCGGAAGGCCGGGAAATGGAGTCTTTCTTCAACACAAAAACCCCACTACGGCCAATCATAAAATCATCCACTAATCCAGTGCGTAAATACCAGCCAATAGCAGCCTGCCAAAAGGAAAACTAGCTTCGTTAGCGCGGCGGGTGTGGCCGCGGATCTTCCCAATTGGGACTTGGCAGTTTCCTCAATTTTGGACGCCGTTTCACACTACGGACTCAGTATGTACGTACTACTACGACGTTGTTGAGATGGTGTCGAACTCTCGAGGCTTTGAATCCACTGCGCCGGATCAGATCGACCTTACTTTACTCCCGACTCCATATTTGTCAGATGAAGTCGACTTACCTGTTACATTCATTACGCCACGTCTGCCTTTCGTCAGAGAGTAACACACCGTTTGGTGCTTATTTCTCCTCGTTTAATGCTTATGCGCAGTGGGTGAAGATGCACTGTTTGCCTCATTTGGCAACTATGGCATCGCATCCGACGGAGATCGACGTCGACACGCTCGCAACGAGTTAGTTTGTAGCAAGCATAACCTCGTGAGAAATTGTTGTTGCAGGCTTGCAGTTCACGTGGTGGTTCTCCTTTCGTACATACCTAGGTACGTGCTGACAGTCAGACTTTCTCCCGTGTTGCAGAAGGCAGACTGACAGTCGCACTAACATAAGCGAACGCGGCAGAGTACAAGATACAAGAGAAGTAACGAGCAGCATGTCTCTGTACTACTAGTATTTCATGCAGTCTTCAAAAACGGGGTGCGTAGGCCTGATGATCATTTCTAATTACTCGGTAGACTGTTGGAACTTGAAGTCTTGTTCGATAATGGATACAGTGGCATATGCTAGTCTGTGCCAGAAAATGGGAACATGGAGACATCCTGGTCCTTAGACAACGCTCTCTTATATCAAGGATTCCTGTACCCCGATTCGGCGACCATTAGTGCTGTCTGTACTATGGCCCGTTAGTGCCTGTTAATGTGCATTGTTGGTTCTTGTCGCTTCACTTCTATTGTCTTGGGACGGCATGTACTGCATAACAAGTGCCTTTTTAGTCAAGGAATCGTCGCGTAAAAACCAACCAACAATGTTGGTTTATCAGGCAGACGCATGTCGCAACGTTTACGACATGGGATGTTGCAAGTTGCTGGGAACAAGGAACTTTCCCTGATCTCGAGTTGATGAAGAGCGGTCTGGGCGTGATTGCATTGATATTTTATGGTCAATAAAAATTCTGTATTATATTTGTTAAATTGTCCTACAACCCTAAACGAGACGGTCGTCGGCTTTGGTAAGTCAAGTGTAAAAAGAATGGGGCTGGTGACTTCGGCCAAAGTTGGTTGGGAATATAGGGTTACTAGTCAATGCGGATTACTAGGTTTCCCTTAACCCTGACAAACCCTGAGACGACTTTTGATAACAAGTTCCCCTCCTGTCGTATCATTACGTAGGTACTTCTGTTTTCAGAGGCCACAGGGCGGTTATCAAGTTCAGGGCTTCCCGCGGAACGTAGTGGCCTCCAAACGGGCTCCTGAAGAAAAGGACGGACATGTGCTTGGTTAGGGCTACGTGAGCGAACGCGCATCATTTCAAAAGGATTTCTCCTAGGATCGATAGGATAAGACAGGAAGTAAACTGAACGATCGGCATCGCTACCTCTGCCAATCTTATTCTCCTCAGTGCCCAACCCTAGGGCAAACTTACTTAAAGGCTCACCCTCTCTCTCATCCTAACAATATGCCCAACCATATCGACACCCAAACCCCCACATTCCGACTACTCTCTCATACCATCTTTATGGTAACTATGCATTGCGCAAATCAAATAGTGAGTCTTTCGACCTTCGCCTTGAGCCCCCGAATCTGAGTAGCCAAATCGCTCCCATCGTTAGAAGCAATACTAGCCGCAATAAAGGGCCGACTCGCACCGCAAGCTCTTCTAAGCGCGGTCTTGCTCGAAACCTAAGCCTAGACATACGGCATCTTCGCAGAGGAGAGGAAGATGCATCACGATGAGCTAGAATACGCCACGGTTGACGGTTCTGGTAGCTGTACTAGAATCGATATTAGTTATACTCCGTAAAGAAGGAAGAAAGGGTTTAACGCACCTTCGTTCGCGCCCTTTTTTAGCTGTAGGTAATGGGTGGCTTGTTGCACGATATCGAGAAGCTCTTGCGACAGAGTCTCGTCGGCCATCGGCCATGCTGTCGTCCGTTAATAGAGATTCTTGGCCCAAGATGTTTCGGAATATTGTACCTACATTGCTGGGCTCCATAGCAGCTCGCCTACAGTATAAAAGTGTAGGTTCACGGCCTGCTGTATTGGATTTGATTTAGCGGCTCGCCCAGAGGATAGGTTCACTGCCCGCTATTATGTATGGTTGTTTGGATTTGAATGGAAATTCTTGAAAGGTTCCGCACGTGACGTTCCACGTGTTTGCACTGTTTGTCAAAACCTCACGATGATCCGCAACGCCAAGCTTTAAATTTTGGATGGCCCTGGCCAATAGCTTCAACATATGACTTGATTATTTGACTGAGATTATATTGATCTTTATCTGAAAATCTAAAAAAATAATAGCATTATCCAGAAACATTATTGATCGAATACTCAACCGCCATGGGCATCACAATCCTCGCCCCCGCAGTGGAAAATGCGGCTTCGCAGTACACTGATCGAGATTTCGAGGCACAAGACTCAGAGGGCGACGTGGACATGGACAGACTGCAGATCAAACGGCCTCGTCTTAATCAAGCATTAGGATTTGGCACTGGAACAGTCGTCCCTGGAGAGACAGTCACCAACGATCCGCAATGGATGAGGTACGTTCCTCCCATCAAATAGTCCTCACCCGCGCAAATTATACTTACTTTCTGTATAGAGGTCACGGAACATTCACAACCCCCTTCTCAACCTCCATCATCGCCACAGTCGCTGGCACAGTCTCCAAAACCAACAAATTATTGTCTGTCCACCCCCTACGAGCACGCTACATGCCCGAAATCGGCGACCTCGTCGTGGGCCGCATCGTCGAAGTGCAAGCACGCAGATGGAAAGTCGACATTGCCGCTCCCTTGCTCGCACAATTACCCCTCTCCGCCATCAATCTTCCCGGCGGTATCCTGCGCCGACGCACAAGCGCAGATGAACTGCAAATGAGAAATTTCTTCGTTGAAGGAGATCTCGTCGTGGCTGAAGTGCAGAGTGTGCACCAGGATGGATCCGCGACGTTGCATACACGGTCGCTGAGTTATGGGAAATTGCGAAATGGTGTGTTTATGGCTGTGACGGGCACGGGTGGTAGCGGTTCCGCGACTAGTAAAAAGAGTGGTGGTGCTGCGTCGAATATCGCTGCTCCATCGTCGGCAGCGGCAGCTGGAGGTGTTGTTCGATCACGACGACAGAAATGGACTGTCAGCGCGGCAAATGGCGGCGGCGATATTGAGATAATCCTCGGCGTGAACGGGTACATCTGGATCTCGAAAGTTGCAGATGGCGCTGCTGCTGCTGCTGCTACCACAGAGACGGTCTCGATCACTCGCATGGAAGAGATGGCCACGCATTCGATATACTCAAGCCAAAACGACGATATCCCCCGCCAGACGAGACGCGAAATTGCGCGGTTAGCAGGCTGTATTCGTGTGCTGGTCGAAGGCGGCGTTCGCATTGAGCACGACACAGTTATGAATGCCTATAATGCTAGTCTTGAAGTTGATCTAGAGATGGCGGATCAGGACTATGATGCTTCTAATCCTGCCGCTGCGCAGGAAGGACAGGATTATTTGGGTGGAGAGAAGGCGCGGCGCATTCTTGAGATGATTGCCTAGGATTGAGAGTATGTATGTATTGCATTTGATGGTGTTTTGAAGATACCCTATAGATGATTATTGAAGATATATCATTCGTCTTGCAACATTACGAAACATCGCCACATGTATACTCCTTCGTAATACAACGAGATCTTGGCAAGGTTATCATTTCTGGTTTGAATGAATGATTGAGTCTTCAGCGGCATGAATCGAAATATCAAGGTGAGCTACGTACGCAGGGAGGTATCTATCTACCTAGGTACTATCTACAGAGGTAGGTACATATCCGTTACTACAGAGGTAATGGTATCGAGTTGTATCTGCCTTCGACAGCCCTTGAGTCTAGACATGATAGGCTAGGATTAGTGCTAGCCCTTCAACCTGGTCAGACCCGGGAATAACCTAGATAGGCAATTCCCAGAACAACGACTGCCCAACTTGAAGTTCTCAACCTTTTCAAGCAGGGTGCAAAGGATATAATATGGAATTCCCTTGTAGGAAAACCTCACGTTCGGCTAACCTCCTCCGAAGCAAAAAGAGCAGGGAAGAGGATACATAATACCTTCATCCAAAGCTACACCGCTACGATTTAGCTGAAAAGCTTGAACTTTCTCTGGTCATAATATGCTTCTTGATCTTGATACTGTTCGGAGCGGCCACTTGTATTTTTGACGGAATAATTGGTTTAGTTTTGTGGTTTCGACTGCTTTTCAGCCAGTAGCATGGAGGGAAGTTGAGGCACAGTCGAATAATTTGGGAACGATTGGTCTATTTTTTTCGAGGGTTTGGATAAGGCGTTGTGTTTTCTGCTTGGGGCTTGGAGGAAGGTTACGTATGGGATGTTGATTACGATTTTCTTTTGTGAGTCTCTCTACCTAGGCCAGGCAACTTGCCAGTCAGTCTGTCGAGGTACAAGATTTCTAAACTGTCGTAGGCTCTTACCCATTGCCTCATTTGTAACTCCAGCAACCTGGGCGGTGCATATAAAACGCATCTTGGAATAGCAGATGCAGCTTGTTCCCCGAGTCGATTTTACCTCCATGAATTTTGCCTTTATCTCCACCATCGATGGTATATCGCCCTCCTACAACTGCAAGGGTCACTGAAATGGCGTTTAAAAGATAGCCACTGTAAATGGTGTATTCTAGCCTATCAGCCCACAACAAGTAAAGGCGACTTAGGAACTAGACTTCCATAAACCACCACTGACTTGCCAGGCCCTCGATACCACCTTTCACTAGCAGGTCATAGATAACATCTACAAGTCAATACAAGCATAAGATCCGTCACAAACTACGCCTATGTCTATTCCTACTACAAGGAGATTCTCTGGGCACTTTACGGTCTCGGAATATTCCTCACACTACTAAGCTTGATCAACAGGATCATCGCCTTTATCGTAAACAGACGCCGAAAATTCAATACCAAATTCTCCCACTATTCTTGGTGACTTACCCCTGAGCGATAGAACGGATCAGAAGATGGAGTACGTGCAGATCCATGACGAGGATCGAGACGGCAAGAGTCCGCTGCCACCGTATTTGAGGAGAGCGGAGATATCGTTGTCGCAGAATGATTATGCGAGGATTCGGCATCATGTTATGGATGAGATTGAGATGAATGTGAAGGGGGCGCATCAATATGTGACGAGTTATGATGCGGTCTAGTAGTTGGATGTAAAGTTACCTCTGTTTGTGGAAGGGTCGTTCGTTATGCGTCCAAAGCGCTGACGTGCCACGTAGATACGAATATATGGACAAATGATTTACAAAGTCCTAGATAACTTTGATGCAGATGTAACACTCTTCTCACTAACTACTATCTAATATACTAAGTATAATCAGGTTTCGATGGCATGTTGAAGAGAAGACTTTTGTGAATTCATGGTATATAGTCCACATGCAGTACTCGCTATCAGGATATCAACAACTTAGTATCCGACATCGCCAGCGTCGACGCTGTCAATGTGTTGGCGGGCCTGGTATTTGGCCTTCTCCTTGTCAATGTAGTCCAATCCCCGGGTCTCGACCTCGCGATCAATGAAAGCGCCTGCGAGGCCGGCCATGATCTCTTTGGCTTTCTCGTGACTCTCGGGCTGGCCTGTTGTGAGTTGATTACACAGGTTAGCGTTTAGTTCTGAACAAGAGCATATAACAGGCGACTTCTGATTTTTTTTTTTCTGACTCACCATTCCGCTCGCAGTGTTCTTCGTAAGCCTTAGCGGCTTCGTAGGAGGCGGCACCGGCGATCAGCTCGTGAGTGAAACTGGCCTCATGTTCGGTGTTCTGGTATTGCTGGTAGGAGTTTGCCTGCTCGGAGTCGTCTAGGAATAACCGAATTGCACATTAACGCCAGTCCACTTTTCAGGTGCTGTGAGATAGATAGAAGATAAGACTTACCGCTGAACCAACCCATGTTGAAAGATATATGAAGTATTGATCTGAAAAAGTGATTTGAAAAAGTGTAGCTTGGGAGATGAGTTGGAAAAGCAAAAGAGGGAGAGAGGGGCCCTTTAAATACTACGTACACATTCGAAACATCCCACTTCTCCTGGAGGGGTAAATCCATTACTATGATGTTGGGATCTTATCTGAACACCAACGACACCAACAAGTGGCGTTTCTCTTTCGATCTACAGACTTTCAGGCGTGGGTAGTCAACTGGCGACTCATATCTGGCGATGTCTGTCGGAGATGGAACGATTGGCTGTATATTCCCCGCACGGCCAGCCACGAAGGTCTACGATGCTTCCATCCAGACCGGCCTGCATGGCGCTAGGTGACATCCCTGAGGAGTCGGCAGGAGATTGGATGGCTAAGCTTTGTTGTAAAGCTTAGCGGGTTAGAGATGGTTTGGGGTGGGTTTTGTTACGCAAGAGTCAAGACTGTTAGTTGTAGTGGCGGCTGGTCGCAGGAAATAAATGGCGAAGGGTTGGTTTTCCGAGGCTCAACTTAGGGCTTCGGTCTTCTACCTATATATTATACAATGATCAAATCAATAAAAATTTTATCTAAAAAAGGGTATGGAATTTTTCTACAAAGAGAATGAATGATATGACAGTATATATTTCCGGGTCAAAGAGCAAATAACGAGTATTCGTTCGCGTCGTCGCTTCCGAGGTTGAATTTGGCACCGGCCTTGAGCCAGACAGCCATGGGTGGTCCTCAATAGGATACAGGGTACTTAGAGAATAATGACGAGGTATTTAAGCTTCTTAACATTCTAGGTAGCAAGCATATCGTAATGTCCCAAGTCTGCCGCATAAGTACACAGAATCATCAATTGATGCTGATGTTGAGAACCCATAGCATATGCCACGACCGGTACATCAAGGACGTTTTGAGCAGCACTGGACAAATTCCCGAGCTTGGCGATGAAAGTAGCCACTTGGTTGAACTACCAGAATCTGGCACTATCAATCTGTGGTTCGATCAAACCTTTGGAACTGGGATCGGAAAGCCTGTGTTTTGACGCAATCGAGGTGAGAGCTAGGTTTATTACCATTAACTACCCTGCCATACATGTATTGTGCTTGACAACCGACAGCAGCTTGTAATTTCAAGGCTATTATGGAAATGAAAATCCCTTGTAATAATCAATTGAGAGCAAATCGTAAGAGACCAGAAATCAGAGTACGCTATTCTTCCACCCCCCTTGAGCCTCAAAGGGTTCCCCAACTTTCCTACTCACAGAAAGAAGGTGTCTATCGTAGTATTGCGGTGCTACTAAAGACAACCCAATTGGCTTGTTGTTCGCTCCCCTGAACCCAGGTACAATTACCACAGGGTTATGTAACGCCTACAACATATGAGTAAATTTCAAGGATAATCATAGGGCAAAGTTAGAAGAACTTACTGTCCAGAACCATTGAAAGCTGCCCTTCTCGTAGACTCAAGGCCAATGGGCGCCTCATCCGGCAGACTGGGTGCGATAGTTGCGGCGTACGGCCGCAAGAGGCTGTCAACGACCGGTCGTGCGCTAGTAATTTTATCAAATCCATAAAGTTGCTCTGCGTGGGATATCTTCTCCCTAGTCTCAGCGTTGTACTTCATTGCATCTGAAAGCTTCTCCTTGGACGTGAGATATTCAGGAAGAAAAGCGGTTTCTCCATCCAGTGCAATCACTGCCTTGTACCATTTCGGCAGATCAGTCATGGCCTCGGGGAATTCAATTTCATCTACTTGAGCTCCTTCTGCTTCGAGTAACTGCTTCACTTTTTCCATAGCAGCTATTGTTCCGGGCCCAGCTTCGTTCCATACCATCGTCTTGCAGATGCCAAATTTAGCTCCACGTATTTCAAATTGATCAGGGGCCGGCGTATCGTCATGCAGGGCAAAAACATCAGCTAACAGATCTAGATCGTCTATACTTCGAGCGTATAGAACAAGTGTATCATAAATCAGAGAATAGATCTTCTGGCCCTCTCGTGAGATGGAGTTCCAGGTAGGTTTCATTGCATAGATGCCGTTGAATGATCCAGGCCTAATCGTGCTACCGCCGGTTTGGGTCCCGAGTCCGATGGGCGCCTGGAAATCAGCGACGGCCGCTCCAGATCCTGAGAAGATCCTCCAGGTGTCCTGGTTGGATCATGAGGATTGCTTGTCCTTGTGCCCACGATAACTGCCGCGAACTCTGTGGTAGTAGTCTTTCCGAGAATGATTGCTCCTGCATGCCGGAGGACCATGACAGACGCAGCATCGATCTTAGGTGCATCTCCATCATAAATCGGTGAACCACACCGAGTAGGCATATCTATATACAACCGTTTAGTATCAGAATCTTCCTTTCTGTGTCATCTTGGGTTTCTTAGCTTTGGTGAATAGAATATCTTTCACAGCTATGGCTACTCCATGGAGCGGCCCTCGGTCTTGGGGCGCAATTTCATCAAGTCTCCTGGCCTGCTCTAGAACATACTCAGGATCGATATATGCCCATGCTTTTACAATTGGATCCCGCTCTTGAATGCGTGAAAGTAGTGATTGTGCATACTGCATTGCAGTGAGCTCTCCTTTCCAGATTTGAGCAATCACGTCCACTGCACAAAGCTGATATGGTTCCAGTTTTCGGTTGGTCATAATGGGAGTTCAGTGTGCCTGAGTTCTTGATCCTCGAGTAGATTGTAAAGTCGAGTATATCTAATCGATTCTCCCCGCTAATGTCGCTGCCTGTTCTCCGCGGATCGGATACTTTTGCGCCGAAAATAGATGGCGAAACAGATAAGGTCCTATTGAAAGCTAGGGCATTAATAATATGATTCTCCTGAGTTATTAAATAAGTACATCTTTTCAACTTACTGGGATTTCAACAGCTCTCAACAGTATTTCCATGGCCAACACTGCACTCGACGATTACTCGTTATACCGACTATATTCGGATACACACTTTGACATTGGGGCCTTCTTTCGGGCTACTGAATTCGAAGGTGACATTTGTGACTCATGTGATGAGACGTATGCAATTCGTTTACCTGCCTCAAACCATTCTATCTCAAACATCTATTCAGCAATTACTTGTATCAAGCTAGGATTTAAACCTCTCCCCCCCTACGTGGACGGTTTTCTGTTCTAACGCAGAAGAAATTGACATCCCATCAACCGTTGTGCTACCATGATTTATTCCATCGTAGAAGCCTTCTAGTCCTTCATTGGCCAACCATTCACATTCCATAGGACTTGACAGTTGAACCGTAGCGAAGACCTGATAGTTGATAAACCGACTTCCAACAAAGTACTAGTCTTGCACAATCAGACTTTATGGTGTAGTTTGTAGCCCTTAGGGTTGAGTCAGGGTTACTGTCAGTCATATATAATTTCTGTATGATAAAAGGTCAAGCCCTAACCCTAACTCTTAACCCCTAAATCAGTTGGATTATCAGGCCAAAAGGGAGATACGGCGGAAACTGATGTTCTATATGAATTTCCTCGATTCACTCAACGAATCCATACCTGTCACCACTATTGACCTTCCGGTTGGCTTTCCTAAAGGACTCCCGAATGTCGTCAGCGATGGATTCAGTGACCCGATTTGTCATCCACATTTTTAAGGTTAAGTTACGTTCTAAGTTAGCGACGACCATTTCAATCTTTGCATCTCACATCTACGGCGCAAGATATGGGTACGATACGATTCTTTATCTAATCAATATTGATTGAAGCGAACTTGTAGGGTGTTCAAGCATGGAACAAGATGAACACGGAGAATCACGAAAGCCCGTACGTGGCTCAAGAGAAGCGACTCAAAGCTCCAATAGATCGACACGTTGTCTCAATAGTGGTAATTCTCCAGCAACGTCTAGAGTCTGTGATGGTTGCATTAGGTAAGAAACATATTAATATCTTGCAAGGAATGATGTTGACCATCAAATTAGGAGAAAAGTTAAATGTATGTCTGAAGTTTTAACATCTGTGTGTACTCGACTAATTCGCGATTCCGCTCTTAGGTGATCAAAAACGTCCAACTTGCTCACGTTGTCTGGAGCGCGAAATAACATGTACCTACTCCTCAATACGACGCAAGCCTGGGCCTTTGAGAGGCTCACATCACGCCAAGCAGCCAGAGAATGCCCAAGAATCTTCAGGTATTGACAATTCTGTCAAGTCTGTATGTACTATATTGCTGACACGTGCCCCCTGTAACATATGGACAGGCCATCGACGACGCCATGCTAGTCCACGAATACAAGTTGACGATGACACATATCATAATGATTCGATGTCAACTTTACAGGACTCTCCTGCTTCCTCGACGCTTCGGCTGCGAGATGCATCCATAGAGCCAAGCATCATCGCCCAGTCTACCAACTCGTTCGAATTTGAAATCTCTCCCCAGCAGGAAGAGTATCTGTATGTACTCTTATTCATCTTTGACCAGGCAATGGAGCTGACGGCGAGATCAAAAATTCAAGTCTCGACCAGTACTTCGACTTATTTCATGATGCCAACCCAATATACTCCCGAGAAAACTTTCTGCATAGTTACCGAAATGGACAATGCAGTAAAGATCTTATTTACACCATGGCCATGATCACGGCCAAATTGATCGGTTTTGCCCCAGAAGGCTCAGACATAGATGCCCGCATAGACCACTTGCTGAGTTCAAATCATCTAGAACTCGACATCATGGGGGACTCACCGACTCTCGACCAGATGCGTAAAGCATACATTTTGGCATTCTATGAGTTCCATCAGTTTCCTGGCGATCAGTCGTGGATGCGTATCGGCAGACTAACACGGATTGCCTATCGACTAGAAATAGACAAACTTGAGCGCCTTCCAACATTTTATCCTGATTGGGCTGCTATTAGCAAGGCTGAATTGCAGGAATGGAGGTTGCTCTGGTGGTGCATCTATAAGATTGATTCGTATACGAATCTCGCAGCAGGGACACCGTATTTGATCGATAGGAACTTTATCAACACTGCCCTAATGATGACACAATCGAGCACATCATCGTCGAACGGGGTTTTGAATGAGCCTAAAGCGGTGTACTTACCAACCGGCTCCCAAGGTTTGTGGGAGGTCATCCCTACGTTAACTTCCGATCCGGGTACATTTCTGGCAAACCTGCACATAGTTACCGTGACCACCATGCGTGATATCGCATTGATTGGCCGGATATATTTCTTATGCGAACATACAGGAACAGTTGAGGATGCATTCAATGAAGCTGGGAGACAGATTTCTGCGCTTCGACTCGCACTTCCGTTCGGGTGGCTCAACACAGATCGTAGCGCGCTGGCAGGTGAAACCCAGTCAAATCATCACGCAAGACTAGTCACCATATTTCACTTGTCCTTCGCGCAATTATTCCTAGGGATTCTAAACTGTAGAGGTGAAGAAGGTGAATGGACACGAAGCTGGCAAAAGATCCTTGAAAATTGTCAGGACGTTGCAAGAGCGGCTGCTCAGTGGGATAGCTCGTTTTGTGTCCGGGTGGATCCAGCAATCAATCTCGTTCTTCTCACGGCACTCGTCTTTCTTGAAATTCATAAGAAGACGAGTGTTATCTCTGCTTCCCCCAATTTGGAATCAAGTATCAAGCACGACCAGACCATAATTCGTCTGCTCTTGGACCAATTTGCGAAGATTTGGACGCTACCGAGGCTTATCATCTGTAAGCACAGCCTTGTTGAAGATTAGATGTCAATTTATTCCAGCTGACACAAATATCTGTTTCTAGTGTCCTTTGAGAGCTTCAGAGAATCATTTTCCGGCGTTTCCGGGTCACTTTCTCAACGCCAAGTCAAGGCAATTCTGTTGAGTTATAAGGGTCCATTGCATCCAAGATGGGTGCAATTCCTCGCCTCTGTTCGTACAATTGTGAACGATGCTGGCTAATCATTCAAAAAGACGGAAGTCTTGCGACATGTGTAGAAAGTGATTCGGTGGCGCTGGTGACAGTGAGTAATCGGCTGGATTTATGCCGGCTTTGGAACCCCGTCATGAGGCAGAAGTCATAGCTACCGGAGTAACGAGCTCTAAATATGCATAGTGGCATTCATATCTTTTGTCAAATTCTACCCTGGCTCAATAGTAATAATTGTTCGCGAACGTTGTAAGCCCTAACCCGTCAAAGTACTAGCCCTGTTTCCGCGAAATTGCTCCGCGGAACAAATTCGAGATCCGAGATACAACCACCACGATACACTAAACTCAGTTGAATAGCTAGATCATTCCAATTGTGCATGTTGAAAATAGATCAAAACTATTTGTTGAGCTTACCCCAACAATCTTTAGATTTGCTTATAAACAGCTCCGTCAAAGACACTTCCAGAGCTTCATACATCCTAATGTCCATAGCAAAATTTGTCTTCTAATTATTGTCACATATCATCGATGGATACAGAGGTTGTCATAGTCGGCGGTGGCCCATCAGGCTTGGTCTTGGGTCTTTTTCTGGCTGAATATAAAATCAAGGTAAGTCTTGATTCCTATTTCGAAGAACGAACTATGGAGTAAAGGTCTAATGGCACTCGGTCTTCTTAGTCAATTATCCTAGAGAAAGATGAAAAGATTACGCAAGATCCAAGGGGAGCTGTCCTTACCGGCGTTGCTGTACGGATTCTTTACAAACTAGGTCTGGGGAAGTTCATGCATCTATTCGGCCATGGTAAGTTTGCAGGATATCGGACATAGCTAGAGAGTTGAATGTTAATTTGATATCGCAGAACTCACGGGGGTTAACTTCCATAACACCTCTTTTCAAAATGCCCCATTTCTTTCTTTCGATATACAGGGTGATGCTCTTAAACATGCTTTACCCGCTGCTATTCTCCTGAATCAGCCAAAACTCGGTGAGTTTGAACGTTGAGTGCTGTCATCTACAATCGACATTAGCACTAATTTGGAAATAATATAGAGTTTTATCTTCAAGAGCTTATACAAAAGTCGCCATTCTGTACCCTTCATACTGGTTGTGAAGTAGTAGGTCGAGAAGAAAACGTAGCCAGTGTCAGTGTGCAATATCTTGACCGCAACAAGGTCAAGCAAGAGCTTCACGCCTCCTGGCTAGTAGGAGCCGATGGCAAGAGAGGAGTCGTGCGCAAGAAATTCCTAGAGCCATCCGCAGGAATCCGACAAGAAAAGGGCATATTCGAGTATGACGGAATTTGGATTGCGGGCAACCTGAAGATTACACCTCCCACGCCAGAAAGTCATCCTGACTTGCCCTTCTGGCAGAACGGAGACGATCCCCAAGCTGTTTACGATCTGTTCTGGCCAGCTGAATGGCACTTCTGTCGCCCGCCCGGAAGACCTGTAGCATGTGGACGGATTGGATCTGCTTCAGAGCATCTATGGAGGCATGAATGTGCTGTGCCTGAATGGGAGGATACAATGGATGCGAGTGAACTCTTCTGGGAGAATCTGACACCCATGATTACACGGACCGTCATGACAAAATCGAAAGGTGCGATTCAAGTGACATTCCCCCGGGACTGCATAGAAGTACTTCGATGTCGTCCATTCCGCTTCAGTCATAGGGTTGTCAACAAGTGGTTCGACAAGCGTACAGTCCTGATAGGAGATGCGGCACATGTGTTCCCCCCCTTTGGTGGCCAGGGTGTAGCCAGCGGCATCCAAGATGCAGAAAATCTGGCCTGGAGGCTCGCTCTTCTGATCAGGGTGAATTGTTCCTCTCCCCTTCAGAACTCACTTCTTCAATCCTGGTCAGTGGAACGTCGATTGGGAATAGACTATTCAGCGAAATTCACCCTCATGAACGGTGAAATGTGCAACAACGAACCAACACTCAAGACTAGAATTATGGTACCGATAATGAAACTTATGTTGAGTCTCTTTTCCATGATGGGGCGTCCGTCTCCAGAAGCACAAGCTATAGCCCACGGTTACAAAGCCTGTGCAGGCGGCACATTTCTCGCTGAATTTGATGGCGGCTCAAAGCTAGCGCAGATCTATCTTCAGACCCATTCCGAAAATTCTGGATCTGCGCAGATTGAACTCTCCGACTTCGTTCTGAGCCGAGTGCCTACCATATTCACGCTTTTGGTGGTCCATTCTCCGGTACCATCACATGATTCACATTTGAAGGAACATCAGGAACTCGAGGATATCCTCAATGAATACAAAATACCGAGAGATCTTTTATCAAAAGAATCCATCGCCTTCTTCCATTCATCAACCTCGCCGAAAATGAAACAGTCAATCAGACAAAAGGCGATATCGTTTCCAGCATCGCGTGATCTTTTAACTGGATATCCCAGCCGTCCACTCTACGATGCGAACCAATTCATAGGTAGTTTGGGTGGCTCACGGGTCAAGTATATAATCGTCCGTCCCGACCAAGTCATATACGCCAAAGCCAGAACGCTCGGGGAACTACGGCGGTGCTTGGAAATGTTGAAAGCCAAATTTTTATGAGCCTTCGTTGACGAATCCGGGGCCTCAATCTATTTCTCGATTAAAACATTTCTTATTACCTTACCTGTATAATAAAAATGCATATTCAAGTGCTAGTTAGTATATTAAATCACAGATAGCTTTCATACCATAATTAGTAAAGCCAACAACAATCTCTATCACTCCTTAGGAACTATCTTCCTAGACTTGAGGAGTCTAATAATATTAGATGTATTACGCTACACAGCGAAGAATATCGAGAATCTCATATCTTTCCGTTATGGTGGCATGCATTTTTACACAGCAAATTAATCAACATTAAGTCCAAAATAACCACCTAGAAACATATCAACGAGCCTTGTTCTTTGCGAAATCGCCAGGTATTTCAGGTCCCCAGATAGCCATCGGACCAGCCACGCTACGCTGATTCTTGTAATCAGTGTTTACCACATCCCCATCGGCATAATGCTCAACCTTGAAGCCACTTGAATCCAGCCAGTAATCAAATATCTGACTTCCCAGAACATGTCTCCCAACACCCCAGGCAGAACGCCATTTCTGTTGTTCTAGCCACCGATGACCCATAAGCTGCGTATCAAAGTCTGCTACTTCATACGAAGTGTGATGTACGTATGACTTTGTCGTCCCAGGCGGAGCACGGGATAGGAAGAAAACGTGGTGATCCGAGTACTCCTCACCAAGGTCGAGGTGCATAAATGTCATGAAATCGACCCAGCCGAATTGTTCGTGGGACAAAATGTCTGAATGCACGAAGTTGAAGTTGGTGGTATAAAATTCCAATTCCTGATCGAATTCGCAGCATATGTATCCAAGATGTCCGATTTTGTGGACCAGGGCTGGTGCTGGTTTGAATCGTTGGAAAACGCCGAATCTGCCCTTCTTGAACGGTTCGTTGAATGGGCCTTGGGACTCAACGATTTTTGAAGGTATTTCGTCGGTTTTGATTTCACGTTCCTCTTGCCCGTAGACCACATGCATGAATGTTCCGTTTGGTCGGGGGATGGTGACGAGACGGCCTCCTCCTGGAGCATGGCTGACATCTTTCACAATTGCGCCTTCCAGTTTCATCGCTTTCTCAAAGTTTTCCTCATCCTTTGCAACAAAAGCTGGGCCGAGAAACCTTGAAGATCGGGTCTCACTTTGTGACGCTACGTAAACATATGGATCTTTGCCATATCCGCGATAGTAAATGGTGTTGCCAATCCGTCTTTCCTCGATGAATCCAAAGTCCTTGGCGAATCGTTGGAATTCTTTCAAATTTCGATGCTCAAAATATACATGTCCGAGTCGTATGAGTTGTATCTTGGATGGGTCGTTGTGGACATCCGGAATTGGCATCGGAGGGATCATCCATTCTTGCACCCGCTGGGGTAGACTTGATATGATTGAACCCAGGACGTCCATTTTGTATCAACAGGGTTGAATATAATCTATTTTACTATTTGATAGTTGATACCTCTTTTGCAGTTCCCACAGCATTTATATTCTTGCTTACTACTAAGCAAACAAGTACGTGTATTTCCACTTGGCCGAATTGGTAAGATTTTCCGCGGCATAATTTCAAAAGGAGAATCCCCAACGTCAGCCGCCGTTTGGAAAGACATTGAGATGAGACTAATCGTTTCCCAAAGGCCAAAGAACTTTCTTTCACAAAGACCTTGCCATAAAGTCAGCGGTTTTTTAGTCTGACACGGTAGACTATACTGCGTTGATGTCTCATAGGTTTCGGGGTAGACACTTTAGGATTCCATCTGCTACTTGATAGGATAAGAGGAGCTAGAGCATAGACCAGAGTTTCAATACTGTCATAAAATATATGTGTTAAATTTTATTGTAATTCTACTCAAATAACCACTACCTTTCATGTTCACTTCAAATTAGAATAATAGCTTCTTTTAGCGCAATGCACCGAAAAATGCCATCAAAGGAATGAGCTCAGTCGATACATAATCATGCCCCATACAACGCGCAAATATGTCAAACTTTGATTGTCATAGAGTTAGCTACTAAAACGGCTTTCTGATATCTTCGTTCCAAACTAACGAGTTATGCTCACATGGTTGATTCCTGACCATCGGGAAACACAATCCTGTTACGAAGGACGCCAATGCCACCGATTTCTACCTCTACGACATCATCGTGTTGCAAGAATCGTCTGGGTTTTTTGAAGACGCCAACTCCGGAGGGTGTGCCAGTCATTATTGCCGTGTACGCTGGGATGGTCGTGCCTGAGAAGGAGGTCAGTTAACCACTCGTGATCGTGTTAAATCAGAGAGACAAGGATAGATTTACTCTGGCTAATAAAACTCAGAATCTGCGACGGCGAGAAAATAACATCACTCTCAATCTCCACGTTCTGCATCACTTCTCCATTGACTCGTGTAGTCAACCGTGCACCCTCGCCATTCTTATAAACCGCCGGATTGACAAGCACGGGACCAATCGGGGCGAATTTGTCGAATGCCTTCGCGTAGAAAAATTGTCCGCCATTCTGTGCGGGCATTTGGAATAATCGGCAACTGAGGTCATTGCCTATGGTGTAACCTAAGATGTAGGAGTTGGCCTCTTCCGGTGTGACGTCTCGGCATTCTTTGGAGGTAACGAAGACTAGTTCTCCCTAATCCAAACTTGCGTCAATTCAAAGACCTACTTTGTACTCGTGCTTGGAAAAGTTTATTACCTCCCAGTCCGGAAAGTTCGACGCGCAATACCGACTTATGTGAATATCCTCCTCGGGCGAAGCGAGAGAAGCAGACGGCTTTGTCCAAGCGGGGGGATTCACTGGAACATTGAGCTGGTATCAAGATAGAGATTGGGTTAGCATTGGGTTGTATTATAAGCGACAGTCATGTATACGCACATTGGCTTCTTTTGCATGCGACCTGTAGTTGAGTCCTATGCAATATATGGGTAAATCTGTTCTCGGTAAGGGAGAAAGAAGCTTTTTTTGAAATTAGTCGTCTGTAGGATCTGTTTCATACTAGGAATCGGTCCATACCTTGTCGACAATTGCTTCAACGGGCTCTGCGTTGTTGATGAGATTTTCAAAGGTTGTATATGCTTTGATGGTTGAACCTAGTGATGGTATTTCAGATGAACTTGAAGTGTGATCCGCGAATAGTACGTTTCCAGCGGACTCGAAGCGGATGAGTCTTGTGAATTGCGACATTGTGTTCTCTCTCGCAGCTGAGGATGTGAAATGACTTCACGAGTAGGGGGAGTAGTAGAGAAATAGTCAAATACCAACCTTGAAGTCTCAGCAATTCTGAGTTTCTAGCAATACTCCAGGACATTGATACACCAGATCTCGGAAATCCCAAGTTCCTCCGCGGAGGAACTATCCGTGAATCATCCGTAAGCCATCAATATCTTATCTTGACTTGGAAATTCAGACTGGATTAGAAACATATTTCCACAGAAACAGAATCGTCCATTAGAATACCTATGTAGAGTCGATGCAAATGCTCACCTAGTCCATACCTAGGTACTCGTATCGTATATACACCCTCAGACAGAACCTTTGTAGAGTTGCAGGCAAATAAAGAAATAAGAGCTGGAACCGAACAAAACGCAAATAATAAACACAGAAAATATCTATAACTGTAAGTCACTGTCTGCTCGGGCCGAGTCATTGAGTCTTTCACTTACCTAGATATATTCGCTTCCCGAACCCTCTCTCCAAATAGGAGCAATTATCCACAGCGTTAGCCCTAGCAAGTACGACAAGATGTAATCTATTTAAACTACTATCTAAGATATTAAGTGAAATATTATTGCGTTGTGGTATTATTGATATGTTATAAATGCCTATTTTCATGTGAGGACGAGGTGCCACTTGCCCGTTTGTGATACCTGTGAAATACGTTAGCCAATGGACGTAAAATAGATAAGACGACTACCCCTCATTCGACGGCTCTACTAGACATAGATTGGCTCCATAGACGCTTACAGCAGATTAAAGATAATGGCACGACAGGCATTGGCGTTGATTTCACGCCTAAGAAGTTGTTCATGGTCGTTGGGCTGAAGGAGGCGACTGAGATTAATGTGGCCGCTGGTGGAAATCTCTATGATGGTGTCTAATGAAATAAAACAAATGTCCAGAGGTGACTGGATGTTCCTAGCAATATGATGAAAATTCCAATACATGGGGTGCCAGCTCTTCATGTAGTGTCCACAGGCAAGATGACTATTTGAAATCAAAAGGGGCCCGAGGCCTGTTCGTTGCGGTGCAAGCTACTATGTCTAAAATCTATGAACTGACAATCATAATGTCTGTTAGGACAGTTTCTGGTGGGCCGAACAAACTCGACTGCGTAGCTATCCAATGAAGCAGCTTTCCTAATTTCCAAGAATGTGTGGGTTAAACGAAGAATGACAGTCAGTCAGCCAAAAGTAGTCACAAAAAAAGACACTGCATAGGGCTTTCCTTATCGAGCCAAGGATTTGAATTGGTGTGACAATGAGCCCATCCAAGCACAGCTAGCTCATTGATTTGGAGAGTTGGAAGAATGATACTGATTGAAAGCAATCCATATTTGTAATCTTTATTTGCTAATATGACATCATCTGAGCATCTGCCGACTGTAATTTGTAATCAGGATAATTTGTCATAATAGTGAAGCATATGATTGGCCAATTCCGCCAGTTTTTGCGACATGGCGTACTTTGTACACGGTTATTGCGACGCCCTACGTTTGTCAAACTATTAGGAGGTCTAGTTGATTGCTAATCTTATGATGTATTTTTTGCGATTATGAATGACAATTTCTAGATTTCCGAGTACGAACTGAATATAAAAAGCGCAGTTTCCCTGCATTACTTCTTTCTCATCATCATCATCATCCCAACAACATTCAAACAAAAACGTACAAAGTCGCTGATCATCAAGCCCTCCAAACCTCATCAACAACAGTCAAACATGGCATCTCCTCAACTCATCACGCAGGTCAAATACCTCGACCTTCCTACCCTCAGGTCCCGAATCTTCTACCGGGAAGCTGGCCCTGCCAATGCCCCAGTCGTGCTGCTACTCCATGGCTTCCCATCCTCTTCCCACCAGTACCGAAACCTCATTCCTCTGCTCGCGGAAAAATACCGGGTCATTGCGCCAGATCTGCCTGGATTCGGTTTCACCGAAGTACCCGATGACTACGAACATACATTCGACAACCTCGCTCTCACCATACTAGAATTCGTCGATATCCTATCAATCGCCAAATTCTCTGTTTACATCTTTGACTACGGCGCGCCAACGGCTCTGACACTTGCACTCAAACGACCTGAGGCTATACAAGCAATAATAACACAGAACGGGAATGCCTACGAAGACGGGCTAGGAGATTTCTGGCAGCCCTTGCGCGAATACTGGGCAAGCGGCGACAAAGATAATGCAAACACCCGTGCTGCTCTAGCAGCTGCAGTCCTCACTTTTGAAGCTACAAAGGGCCAATACAAACAAGGCACAAAACCCGGCAAGGTCATCGCGCCTGAGTCTTATACACTCGATTATGCTTTGCTTCAGCGTCCGGGAAATGATAAAGTCCAACTAGACCTCTTTTGGGATTACCAAAACAATGTCAAGAACTATCCTCGTTTTCAGGAATATTTCCGCAAGTCGCAGGTTCCTCTTTTGGCTGTTTGGGGAAAGAATGATCCCATTTTCATTGCTCCGGGAGCTGAGGCTTTTAAGCGTGATTTACCAAAGGCGGAGGTGCATCTGTTGGATGCTGGGCATTTTGCTGTTGAGACGGAGACGGAGGAGATTGGTGCATTGATTTTGGATTTCCTTGTGAGGAACGGAATCTAATCGGCATGTCTAAGACAATATAATAATTCGACTTGTAATGGGTTGTTGATGGATGGATAGGGCAATGCGAATATTGTCAGATAGGTAGCTTCTTAGGGACTTTAAGGAACAGAAATTGAAATTTTTTTAATCTGTGGAAAGATGCATTGTATACATCATAAAATTGGTCTTGGTTCAGGCGTGTAGAATGGGGTGGAACCCATATATGCAAACAAATCGCTAAAACATAACTCCTTCTGGTACCGTCAGAATGAAAACGAGATTGGAGATTCGGAAATTCGCAAGGTATATCCAACTATCCGTATCAAACTTGTTGTTCCGGTGGGACATGATGAGCCTTTTCATTCCTATATCCCGAGATTAGCACACCTATACTAGATCAAAGCCCTAATCGGTATTGATAAACTTACTGCTGCGGTTGCTGCTCATACCCATAATAATAAACATTACTCTCATACGGCGACTGCTCAAAATACTCCGCCGGCTCATACGACGAATAGTTCATCCTCGATCCATCCTTCCCCTGCTGCACAACATTCGCCGAACCCTGACCCAGACTCTGTTTCCCATTACTGTTCGTCCTCTTTGCTCCCCATGCAGGCGTACCAGCTCCCATTGTCATAGGCGTATTCGGCGTGGTAGTTTCTTCATTCGGATTCGACGAATATGCCCGCGACGAGCGACCACCACCAAACACGGACTCGGAGTATACGTATTCGTGATTTCGTTGGCGGACCTGCCGCATGTATGCGTCTTGCTCGTGGGATATTTGGGTTTTTGCTTCTTCCATGGTGGATGTGCGTCGGTAGTAGCCGCTGAATGTCCAGAGGATGGTTACGCAGAGCGCGGCAACGGCTACGACGATAACGATGATTGCTGAGGCCGAAAGGGCCATTGTGTTCGTGTTGATTGCGGTCTGTTACTTCAATGCTGGGTTTGGCAGAGGTAACGGATATTCGTGATGGGTCGAGTAGAGGCTCAAACTTTGATGCAAGTAGATTGCAAAATGAATAGATTGAATTCGTTGATGGATAGATATATGTAGCAATCGACAGATGTATGTATTTCCTTATCCGTGGACTTCCGTGGTATTCAGTATATACTGTTCTCTGTTAGGGCTTCATACATCGACTCCCAAGGAGCACTATATGTATGTGGCTCAACCATGAAAACCGAAGATGTTTACGATGAAAAGTGATGAGAAAAAAAAAATGAATCGAGATGAAGAAAATGAGAGACAGAAACCATAGAAGAAAATGGAAGCCTGCTCATTCTCCGACACCACACTAAATCCTAACTCGAGCCATCGAATCGGGTGCTTTGGAACACCAAGCATGATGCGGCCACTGACCAGTTGGCCGCTGGCCGGCTACAAATAATACATCATCCATAATCTACATACTATAGGAGTACAGTAGCAACTAAGTGAGGGCGTTCGTACGTATCATACCCCTCCAAAGATCCAGAGTCCAGACCCATACGGAGCAAAACACCACCAATCGAGTTGAAGATAGAAGTCCAAGCGGGAAGACCGGATGAACTACGTAGTATCTTCGGTGGACCGGGAAAAGCTTGTCTGTTCTATTTTCTCTTTCTGCCGCTGGCTAAGCTTTAATAATGGGTCTAGTTCTCAAGGAAGAATCTCCATGATTTTGTGAATTCACCATTAATTATAACCAGCATTCAAAACCTTGACCGTACGAGATATACGGGGTAAGTTGTAAGTAGACCCAGAATTGCAGAGAGATAGATCACATTGAAAATGACTGGTATAAATAACTCCGATCACATTAAATGAAACGCTGACACGCTCAAAACCTCATATTTCCGACCTTCTCTTATGATGTCTCACCTTATAATATTACATCCATCCGACTCGTACTTTTCTATCTCACCTCGATCAAACCATGATCGTTGACTTGCTCCTTGCAAAATCGGGCACTTTGAGGACGATCTCATCCATCCAAATTCAATTCATCTTCTCAAAATCGTGCTGGACGTGATAGAAATGACGAACTTGACGCCGATCCGATCAACACGGCAAATAAGGATCCGCATGGTATGGGGCACATTACAAATTAACCCTAAATTAGGGTCAGGATCTCAGTTAAGGTATGCGGTGTTCAAGCCGGGGAGCGTTATTGAACTTCATGTTAAAATATGCTTCAGTTTATCCTTCATGAAGCAATACACTGGCGATTCTAATACCAGTCTAGAATAATGTAATAATTGGTGGGTTTTGTGTTGGCGTGGAGCCTCCCCGCAAACTTTCTTCCCCGACAACCTCACTGGGGGTTTCTTCGACTGCAATCCGTCTGCAATCTAACGATGCGTTATCAAATCCACCATTGAAATATGATAAATTGAAACCACAATCAGCCTGTATAGCTTGCTGGTACGTCCTGTCTTCCAATTTCTGCCGTCTTCCTAAGCAATTTAACTAAACCATCCAGTGAACGGCGCAAGAAAGGCAATCGCAGCCCACAACAGGCCCGGTGCAATTTCTGCATCAAAAAGGGGCTGAAATGCTCGTTCAAGCACATTTCAGTCACTCGCTCAGATGATCGGGATATAAAGATGACGTGCGCTCTGTTGTTACCTCTGACATCGTACCTGGGACCTCTCAGTCGAGCTTGCCCAGCTATATTTCCGCTACATCCACACTATCTTCCATAACTTATTCCATGAGCTGTCATTCATGTCCGCTATCAGAGATGGCACTATACCCAGAGTTCTCTTCTTTGGCGCGATCGCATTGTCCGCTAGATTTTCATCACATCCCAGCCTTGCGGATATCGAGCCTCGGCAACGTGGCCGACCATACGCTGAAGAGGCCGCTAGACTACTCGACTTACAGAATACGTCTTTGACCAAAATTCAGGCATGCATGCTATTAGATGCTATCCAAGGTGTCGAAGGGAATCCAGCAACTGAATCCGTTTACTTTAGCGCTGCAGCTCGGATGGCTATGATAATGGATCTTCCCAGAGCACCGGCAACGACACGCATCGATCAAGAAATTAACGCCAGAGGTACTATTGGACATGTGGTAGCCTGAAAGCGTGTATGTGGCAATTAACTAACAATTCGTTTCCTGCTCAATAGTCTGGTGGTCATTAGTTGCCACCGACACGTGGTCATCGGCAGCTCTTTGTCTACCCAGGGCAATACACCATGCAAAGATGATCCATTACCCATGGAGGAATTTGCGTTCGCCAGCTTGGGGTTACACGATCCCCCACAACCTTGTACAAAAGACAAGCCGACCTCTACAGGCACAGACTCTTCCTCGTCCCTGATTTCCCAAATGATCAAGCTCAACCAGTTCCTGTGGGACACGAACAGATTATACAGAATGTTTGTGTCAGGACAGATGACGCACGATACCCTCGAAGTTTCAGTTCGAAATTTATCCGAGTCTCTCGATGGTTGGTTATCCGAACTACCCATGAACCTGTGAAACACACCAGAGAAGGTTTCCTATTGGGCAAGTCAAGGTTTCGGGCACATCTTCATGAATCTTCACATTAACTACAACAACGTGGGCCAAATCCTCTTCTACCCTTTCTTACATGACAGCCAGGAGCCTGGACAGATATCCTACCACCTACGCTTCAAAAATCCATCATCACTACACTCAAAAATGCGCTCAACACGCAGCAAACCTATATAAATTTATCTATCAAGCAAGGGTGAGTCCAAACTTCGAAGTTTCCTACTCTCTCATGTGCCACGTACTAGTCATCGCCTCAACAGTCCACATATATATCCTACTCTTTAGTCTTAATGACGCCCAGATAAGCGCGGCTAAATACCGTCTAGAGCGCAATTTAGAGATTATTAACTCGCTTCAGAAATATTAAACCTGCGTGGATGTTCCTCTTAGTAGGTTGAAGGCGTTTCATAATACATGCTTGAAGAGTAAAGAAGATTCATTTCGATTAGATCAGTGGATGCTGAAGGTTATATTAGAGTATGAACGTCCAGTGAAAAAAAGGGATGTGGATGACAGGTTAGAATAGGGCAGATCTATCTTATTGTTTAATCAGTTGGGGTAAGTAGATATTTTCCTTCAAGGTATTTCACATCAGGGTGTCAATTACCAACCCAATGTCGATGTAATATTTATCCTGTCTAATGCTAGCTATACCCCGTGTGAATAGCATCACTTGATCTAATAAAATAGATAATCAATGGCTATTAATACGTACAAATGACAGACATTTGTTCATGATCCTCCTTGAGATTTGATCGGTTGACCACGACCAACATGATCAACCCTATCTTGTCGGCAATATCGTCGCTGCGTGGGGCTCCATCATGCCAGTTGGTCAAGTCATTGGCACGGTTTCTCTGCCGTTCCTGTCCAACAGATTTGGCCGAAAGGTAGCCATGTTCACCTACTGGATTATCCTCGTGGCTAGCGTCCTCTGTAAAACTCTCGCTAGGACATGGCAAGTCTGGCTCGTCGCCAAACTCCTCGCAGGCATCGGCGTCGGTTGTCTTCAAACGACTATTCCAGCTTACATTACAGAACTTGCCCTGGTACGCATCCGCGGTGGCTTGCTGATGTTCTATAGTCTCTGGTGGACTCTCGGCGGCTTTATGGCCCATCTTGCTCTACAGATGATTTTCGAAGATAACCCAACAAATTATTTGCTCCCGATTTATACCCAGTGGGCCCAGATTGGTTTCATGTTCCTGATCTACGTCTTCATACCCGAGTCACCGGCTTGGTGTGTAAGTGCCGGTCACCTCAAACGAGCAGAAAGGGAGCCGCCGAAAACCAACTGATAGGTCAAAGATTATAATGTCCAGTGGCAATTGGAGGTACTTTCTCTAGCTGTCGAGCATGGACGCGCCGTTGCAGCAGAGCAGCGAAAGGAGAAATGGTATGCAATCTTTCGAGGCACCGACAGACTGCGAACTGTTGTTTCCTTGTGGACTAATCTCACACAACAATTCATCGGGCTGAGTCTTTTTGGCGCTTATGGCTCCTATTTCTTTGGGCAGGCTGGTATCAGTGATCCTTTCAAAATTACGGCAATCACATCGTCCCTTCAAATTGCATCTGTGATTTGTACGGTTTTGGGTGCTGACTTTGTTGGCCGAAGACAAATTGCTTGCATTGCTATGACACTCTGTTGGGTCTCAGCTATTGCTATTGGGATCGTCGGGGTTGTACCTCGACGTCAGGCGACGATACCCGTATTTTTAGTATTCGCCTGTCTTTGGAGTAATTTACCTGATTTACATAACCCGCAATGTTCTCAAGAAACAATTAAAGATGGGAAATACTGACCAAAAATCTTTCAGATCCGGGATTAGCAGCGAACGGCGCAACCGGCTGGGGTTATACTGGAGAAATTTCCTCTCAACGATTGCGGCCCTATACCGCAGGGTTCGGAGCCGCAACGACTGCAGTTGCAGGAATAATCATGAGTCAACTTACGCCACATGTGGTTAACGTGAATGATTGGAACTGGAACCTGAAGACGGGATGGTTTTATACTGGCGTTGGTCTTCCCTTTACAGTTGGCATGTGGCTTCTGGTTCCGGAGACTGCTAAGTGAGATTTTCCTTACCAACTATATACTTTATTCTCGGAGTATGTTCCCCCAAATCTGATGAAGGTGTTTTAGCCGCTCCACTGCCGAGATTGATGAGCTCTTCGAACGAAAGATCAAGCCATGGCGATTCCATAAGACGGAAACTGCCACTCAGCGCCTTCTCAATACAGAGGTCCATATGAAAGAAGCATAGTGGCTCATTTTATTTATCCTAGTCCTAGATTTAGTTCACTATAATGCTGCTGGGATGATAATAAACGACATGCAGGAAGGGGAATGTCGCTACTTGACATCACCGAATGTCCGGGTTGCAGTTCAACTCGATCTATTCGTTATTAGTTTTTGTCCTATGTATTCCTTTAGTCCTGTAGATTAATCTATTAAAGTTCTTAGGTTAATGTTGTATTACTTCATATGCTGACTACATTTCCATGATACCTAGGTACATAAGTACCAGGCGGATGTAAAGAGTGATATAAATACGCAACCCATTGACCACAGACCTCAGAAATAACATATTTCGCGATGATGCAGCACGCCGATCAGGTGCCTACATATGTAGGTGCATGTGGGTGAACGCAGGGCTATGGATGTTATTTTACCTAGGTACATATCCTCGTATTAGTTTCCTTCTCATATTCAACGTCGTCGTACATAGGTATAGTCCCAGACAGTTCGTGTTGCTTGTCGGCCGTGGGACTGACGGACTTGCAACTGCTAACAGAAATAGTAATTAGAAACTAGGTAATTTATTAGCCATATCCCGTTGCGAATTGATATAGGCCTTGAAACAATCTATAGCCGACCACAATTTTTCTTGATAGATTTGATGTGTGGCCATTTCATTTGTTAGGGCCCTCTTTCGGTCCAAGGCTACAAGTTTGACTATCTACCCTCATATTGTACCATAAGGAGTATTGAAGAACTGCATGTTGAGGAATAGATTAAACAATTCTCACTACCAAAACAAACCGCTATGCAAAACTCGCTCACTTTTTATGAAAACCAGCGCTGCTGTGCAATCACAGACCACAGATGAGACAGATCATGGATAATACCACGTAGTCACAGCAATAATCACATAGACAAGCACACAGAGTCCACCTTCCATGTAATTGGATTTACCATCACGCAAGAAGTTGCCCACGACAAGGATAGACAGGACGAGCAAGACCACCATGAAGATCTCAAAGTTGAGGTTCATTTCTTTACCCAATCCCCAGCCAACCAGGACAACCAAGGGCGCATTGAGTAGGGCCGTTTGAATGGAAGGTCCGAGACAGTGGAAAAGAGCAAAGTTGATTTGATTGTCCCTGCATCAAAAACTGTTAGCGATTCAACCACTAAATATAAGCGGAGATGATGGGGGTAATTACCAAGCTTCATCAATGGCAGTCAAATGTTCAGCCGCCTTTTCGACAAGAGGAACCAGAATCAGGCCCATAAAGTTGTCCGGCACACCTCGCTCAACGATGGACGGGATTTGTTCAACCAGGAAATAAGCGGAAAGGGAAACGCATGTAAGGGAAACAGCGATGGCTAGAAGGCTCTCAAAAAGGGTAAGCTTCGGTCGGTAGTGTTCTTTTTCGCCGTCCTCATCCTTGTTTTCTTCGTTTTCGAGGACTTCGTCGAAGATGCTGTTGTGGGTGCGGAGGTTGTACCACAGGAACCTGGACCGGATTAGCATGAAAGTGATACTGATGGAAGGCCAGGAACGGAAATGGGACACGTACATGAGATAAGCACACAGTAAAATAATGGCAGTAGCTCGACTGACTCGGTTAGTTGTATCCCGAAGATCCTCGCTCGTCATGGTACCATCCGTCACAGCGCTCGTCAACGTCGCATGGAAAGCGCTCGGGATCAAAAGACCAAATCCAGCGACAAGAAGCAAGCCCGATCCAACTTCACTAACGGCTTCGTGCAATATCTGCTCATCGCGCCGCAAACCGCCGAAGAAAAAGCACAACCCCAAGCACAGCAATAAATTTGCCAGAATCGAGCCCAGAATAGCCGCCTGAATGACATTGATTAATTCTTCGCCGGCATCGGTCTTGATCAGAACCATGAACAAGATGATTTCGACCGCAGATGTCAATGATGTCTCCAACAACACGCCATAAACCCTCGGCAATTTTCGTGCCAATTCTCCTCCTGCAAAACCCAGCAAATTGGCCGTCGGTACCATCGCGATATAATTGAGCGCAAAGACCCAGACGTTTAGATCCTTCCGAGCGAATCCCATTGCGATTGCAGCGGGGACAAAGGGCCATAGGATGTTGACGATCATGGATAGCGTGCAGGTGCTCCGGAAGCAAATGTAGAAAAAATGGCATGGATGGAACCCTGTCCTCCCACTTTCGCCGGTCGATTGGACTCGAAAGAGGCCCAGGACTTGTGGGTGTTTCTTTTCATTGTTCGCGATTTCGGCATCTTTTTGGTGTTGCGGGAGGGTATCATGGGTGGCTGTTTGAGTGATTTCGTCGTCGGCGCGACGTTGACGGAGTAAAGACATTTCGTGATCGTCCTTTCCAAAGCCCATGTAAGTGTAGCTTTAATTTCCGCGCGATTTTGAGCTTTTTTGGAGTGGAACTGAGGTTTTTGGTCGATTATTTAGATATGACTCTGTTGCACCAGCGATAGCTGTCAGATTCATCCTAACAAATTGCTCGTCAAATGATCACTTACTCGTTTGACATGAGTAACCGGAGTCAATATTACCAGTCGGAATCAAAATATTCAGCTCCACAAGAAACACAAGGACCGAACAAAATAAACATGGAGGAAGAAAGAGAAAAACAATGATTTGTTGTTCAAGTTAAAGCCATCTTCACCTCCTTGCCAGGAGAGAGACACGAGAAGGAAAAAAGCAACAAAAGCAAAAGCTCCATAATGCCATGCAAAAAGGAGATTCAGCTACGTCGCACTGCCTGCTTCATGTCATCGCTGTGGAGTTACGGGATTCCCTCCTCTTTTTTCCTCATTTATGTACAATCTGCAGCTTGGCGCCGATGAGTTGTTACTTTTTCGAGCTCTCAGCGCTCTTGGCTTGCCTATTTAAAGGGAAGAAATACGGGCTTGACAGGAGTCACGCTGCCTTGGATTGGCTCGCTGGCAAATTGGTGTGGCACCTGGCGGGCTGAGCCGTGGGGAAACCAAGCGACGGTCTCGACCATGTTGCTTCGCTTTTGGCGAGAAAGAAACAATTGAGATTCAAGCCATACCTAATAAGGAGGCGGGATCGAGGATCATTGTCGGATTTTCTGCTCACTGCTGCAGTCCGGCGATCATTGAAGATATAGGATTCACCACGAATCTTAGATCGCGAATGAGTAGGTAGATATCAATAGCGTGCTTTAAACTCCCATTAGTATTTCATGAATCAAGGCCCGAAGACCATTTGACCAAATCGATCGGGTCTCTGTTGTTTAAGTTTGCGGATGTCCGTGAGCATGCATCTGAGCGCGCCCAAGACCGGCATAGTTATATGATGACGTTTAGACAATTGGAATAAAGTAACTATGCTATCTAAGGCTATTTTTGTTCTTATATGTAGGTAAAGACAATTTTCTGTATCAGGGAGGATTGAATTCTACTTATCATAGAGAATGCTGCTTCGACTTGCACGTCTTTCGGAGACTGGCGCGTGCTGACGGTCTCTATTTGGGCTTACATGGCACTGTTCGACTCGCTGCTCTATCAGCGGACACGTATAATCAGAGGATGGACGAAAGTCATTCGCAGCAGTATTATAACTACCACGTATGTCGAATGATTTATCTTCAATGCCTTTTGTCTCCTTGACTTGGAATTTGGACCAAAGAAGCCTTGTTATCTGTTACAGCTTCAGATCAAAGCCCGATGGCACGAGGACTTGCACGAAATCAAGATCATAAGGACGGGCGAGGTAAGCTAAGCGATCAGCGACTAATAAGCAAGGTTACTTTGAAAAAGTTGGTTCGATTAGATTTGAGCTCATTAAATTGTCCAGGCAATTGCCCTTGCCCTTACCCTTACCCTTACCCTTACCCTATTATCCTATGATGAACCCCGATAACCCTAATCACAAAATCACCCTAGGGCACGGAACAACCCTAGTTGAGATGAGCAACCACAAACAGTTTCTGAGGTATGAGGCCTTGTAAGTGTTAGCGATCAACCTTGGAGACAAGTCCAAATGATTGAATTATATCGTCCCCTACAGTCTCAGATGATAGCGCCTCAGAACCATGGAAATCCCCGTGATCCGTGTGACTCTCCATGGTATCTCAGCTTGTGCCGTGCCGTGCCGCATCTGCACATCTGGGTAAAGAGAGTCCGAGTCAATGTCGCATAATTATCGGACAAGGTGGCACACGCCAACCTGCCAAGGGTGTCCCGGATTACCCCAGAAGTAGTCGACGGTCAGACCTGCTCCGTATGTACGTACAGATTATCTGTCTTGCGAAGATTTCGTAAAAACAAAAATGCTGGATACGCGAACCAGAGACTCGGCTGGGTTTCTGACTGGCTGCCTATTCCGTACCTAGTCGGTAGTCTCGCCGGGATGCGAGGAGGTATTCCTGATTTGCTTCACCGGGTATCTTTGTTCCCCGCTTCATCATTAGAGGAGCAGTCGGGGTAAGCTTTCAGGCCCCTTGAATGCCCGGATTTTGTTGGTTGCCCCCGGTTTTCGTTGTCTGTTGGGTTGGAACTTGGTTGTATTTGTTGGCCACTCATGAGCCGAATGCAGAGGTTGCCTGACACCGATGCATGGGCACGGGGCATTTAGTAGTTGCCCTTGGGCACTATTACAGACCGTACCACTACGTACCGATACATTCGGATGACTCCATTGAAGCCGTCCCTGCCGGCTTGGCGGCTGGTAAAAGTTGCATCTTCGGTCCGGCCATCGGAAACCATACACAATCTTTCCTGCGATACTGTGTGGATGGAAGGATTCATACAGCCCATTCCGAGCTCGAACGAGCTCAAAAACGGGGAAGGAGATGCCGAAAAATCCCGTTGACAGGGGACAGTCACTGTAGCCGAGTACTCAATCCCGTGATATGTTCGACTTTTGCCTACTCCTTTCTACACCCTTGATTGCACGAATGTTCTGGTGTCTTTCGGTAAGACACCTCGGTATTCCGTGAGACATTTGGCCAGGCGGATAAAGATACAAGCCGGTTTTACTCGCTGAATCTCCACATGTAGGACTCTCAAGAAGAATCTGGAGAACTCTACGAGTCTACTCCCGGCTCCATACGGAGTATGTACGTAGTCCGCCCGGAGTATGCCCTTTCGAACTAGAGAAACGCACTATGATAAGAACGGAGTGTGGAGTAAGAATAGGATACGCTTTCGATACTAGCGCATTTTACTTACTAGCGCGGAGTATGGAGTAGGATGGAGGAGATAGACATGGAGGAAGTAAGTTACGTAGTACGTAGTATCACTATTGGCTCAAAATGGAGTCTCCAGTCTAGTACGTATCTACTTATCCACTCACCGAAGTTGATTGCGTGGCTTTACGAACACGAAGGCTTCCCTCTCGTGAATCGTGAGTCGTGAGAGTTCTCCATACTCCAACTTTCGGGAATGCCATGCCCGCATCAGGGATCAGGATTCCTGAGTGGCGGGATTGTCTAGACTTCATATTTCCCTCTTTTAATTTATGACTGTTATGGCCTCGGCCAGTTTGAGCAGTTAAAAGCCTCAAAAATAATAAAATAATTACTAATATTCGAATAATCATGGCGGCAACGACGGTGTGGAGCCACTCGTACCTAAATATCGCAAGTAAGAACGTTTTCGCTCACCAGCATGAATCTATTCCGAGGAGTCATCTTGTCTTCTAATTTACTAATCTAGCAGCTTGGCTAGCCGCCACATTTTGACTTTGTTAATCCGAAGACTTAGAAGCATACGAGCTGCGTGTTGATCAAGCAAGGGTGTTCAGAACCAACAGGATTTCCCTTTTCGCGGCCTCATGATCGTATAGATTTCATCGTGAAACCAACATGGGGAAATAAGAACTCTAATAGAAAAAGCTTTTCCTTGGTTGAGCTTACTTCGGAACGCGTAAACACCGCGAGTAACTCTGCACAAAACCATGGTTTGACTTTTGCCATGGCTTGAAAGAAGGGCTGAAAAGAAGCGCTAGAAAAATGCGGAGACCAGAAACTGAGAGGGGATAAAAGTTTACTGACAGCCATGATCGATCGGCTTGATAGGTATGATGTCTGATTCAACTATCTGATCAAAGAATCGTCTTTTCTCCCCAAGACTTGCCACGTGAGAATATTTCCACAATTCGGATTGATGTCCATCTCTTATGGAGAAAATTGCTTCGGTTCCAAGATCCCATGTTCTCGGAGAATGTCTTGGGTACGGAGGAATGGGGTCTCCACAATCTATTGTCTTCGGCGCATAAGTCAGTCGAATAGCTGAAATGTACCCGATAATAACACGAATATAGAGTACTACGAAATGGTAATACCAAATACATCTAGTAAGGGCTAACACGAATCATAGCGGACTTCATGCCTCGAAGTAGAAAGGCTCATGGTTAGCGTCCAACACATTCCTGAATCGCTAGCTTTCACTAGAAAAAATGGAAACCGGAAAATGGTTCAACCATCCCAAATCGAGTTCTCAGTGAAGTCTCTTGAACTATCAGCTTGAATCAGTTCTCAAGTGGCAAGACGTTGCACTCAGCTGCTAGAAGTAGCCGAAAATCCGATCAATGATGTGCTCAAGGTTCACTCAAACTCAATCAAAATGCTTGACATTGCTTACCAACGCCAAATGGGACTAAGCTTTTCCAAGACTAGATTGGCATTTGTCAAGGTTTCTTGGAAGGGGGCTAGAAACAGTCACGCAAGTTTTATTTTAGTACAACTCCATAATTAACTCTCAACATCTAGTTACTCAGCGTGTATTGGATACGGCGTAATATATTATTGCTATTTCTGTTTCACTCGTAGTGTAACCTTAGCTTCGAGCCGGTGCAACGTCGCGCGAGCCACAGACATAGGTACCATCTTGCTTGCATTTCTGCAATGCCCATTGTCTTGGGGTTTGACAACATCGAGATGGAGATCCCGTGCTCAAACATCTTGCATGAGATACCAAAATCATAATATAAGCACTAAGAATCTATATATGTCAACCGTGCGACTCCGAAGAGCAGAACGAATTCATCAAGGCGAAACAGACCTCGGAACGTCGTCACTAACTCGGATTGGCTAGTTGATCGCTTCTGTCAAAAAGAACGCATGGGAATTCCCGACATGTATTCATCGATTCGAAGTAGCGTGTAGTGTGTACGAACTTTGTGACCCCCAAAGATCGAGCTAGTATTTTAGTATTCCGTACTACCTAAAGATGGTTTAGTCTCTCATGCAAAACCACTCTCGCATCAATGAACGGACGAATCAATGCTGATGTGAGCGTTAGATCCTGCTCCGTAGTACAGAAGCCATCTCGGTTCGGCCCATACAAGACAAGATTGGACTGAAATCAAAGCGTTGACCAGGGGATGAACAAGGAGCCACCAACCAGTGGCAACGACCAATCTCCGATAATAAACCGTGGTATACGACTGAGTACTATGTAGAACGTCTTACCCACGTAATACAAGCGAACATCAGGGGGCCTGGCTAGCGCTGCTCCTTCGTAAAGTGTGCGAATCATTGGCTGACAGCCTGATTGGCGACCGAGAAGCATGAATAGTATTTCGACAATTGTGTTGCAAATTTATGTCACATGTTACCGCAGGAAACAAGAACTGAGTTGATTGCAGGTAAATTAGTAGATCAAGTCAAAAGATCTAGGTAGCCTTGACTTAGAGCTCGGATTAGCGAGTCAGGTTGTATGCAACGAGCCATACGTGGCGACTATGTATTCTTCCTCTCAAATGCCCACTCGGTATGACTCGGTAGGCAGTTGCACGGAAACAATGCCGAACTGAGAAGTGTGTCGCCGAAAGAGAAGAGGAAATCGGATGGAGACTATATCCTACTAGGAATGGACTCTTCTACTAGGGCAATCAAGCCATGCCACGAGCGGCTCGTGGCATGGAGTCACATCAACCACACAAAAGTTCGGACCAATGAACATCAGATACCTCAAACAAAGCGTATCGATGAAAGGGCGCTAGAAATGCATACTGTATGCATCGATTGGTTGACTTTGAAAGGAACGGAAATTGCGTCCAGTAGTCTTGTAACGAAAGATTGGTACGTACAAGTACGGACATAAGTTACAGGAACTTGGGGTTTTGAAACGAATACATGGGTCTCCGCAATGGACCAGGGCTCTTTTCTTGCCCTAGCTATGGAGTACGGAGTCCTCCAGATGGGGAAGAAGGAGAAGTCGACGGAGCGGCCATGTAACCTAGACATCCAAGGAAAAGTTAAAAAAAAAATGAGTATATCACACGAGAGAACTAGTACGGTCACGTTAGTCTGGGGTCGCCCCAGGCGTTTATAAAATAGCCCTCGCCCCCCGGGTTTGGTTTATTTTTCTTTTCCGTCCGTCGTGTGCTACTCTCTTCTCTTCTCTATCGTTCCAGTTTAAAGCTGCGAGCTTGGAGAGAACCAAGATCAGTCAATCTACCTCACACAACACCAAAGCAGCAACGGAACGACTTCATAATGCCTGGTATTTTCGAAAAAACCAAGGCCAAAGAGGCCAAGACCTCTCAGTCTTTGGTCGGTCGCCAAAATGCCTCCAAGCCTCACGGTCTCGCTGGTATGCTCAAGAACCCCTTTGTGGCCTTGACTTGTGTTTTCGTCTCTCTCGGTTGTATGATGTACGGTTACGACCAAGGTGTCATGGGTCCCATCCTGGTTATGGAGAACTTCATGAACCACTTCCCCGGTCTCATGAGCTCCAACATCCAAGGATGGCTTGTTTCTGCCCTCGAATTGGGTGCCTGGGCTGGTGCTCTTTTTAACGGTTACTTGTCCGACGCCATCTCCCGTAAGTACAGTATGATGTTTGCTGTGTTCGTCTTCACACTCGGAACTGGTCTCCAATCCGGTGCTCAGTCTCCCGCCTACTTCTTCGCCGGTCGTATCATCGGTGGTTTCGGTATTGGTATGTTCTCCATGGTCATTCCATTGTACCAGGCCGAGATTGCCCCTCCCGAACTCCGTGGTTCTTTGGTCTCTCTCCAACAGCTTTCAATCACCATCGGTACCACCATTGCTTTCTGGCTCGACTTTGGTTTCTCCTACATTGGTAGCACCCACTGCAAACCCGAGGGTATTGCCGACCCCTACGATTCCAAGGGAAACTACAACTACGAGGCCAACCACACACACGGTTGCACTGGTCAGAAGACTGTCTCCTGGCGTGTGCCTTTGGCCTTGCAGTTGATCCCTGCTTGGATTTGTAAGTTAAACTAAATTCCCTCACTTGCACAGACCATGAATCCTAATTTTGTTTACGTGTACAGTGTTCTTCGGATTGTTCTTCTTCCCCTTCTCCCCTCGTTGGTTGATGTTGAAGCACCGCGAGGATGAAGCCCGTGACGCCCTCAGCAGACTCCGCCGCCTCGACCCCCAGGACCCTCTCCTCACTGCCGAGTTCTTGGAAATCAAGGCTGCTGTTATGTTCGACGAACAGACCGAAGCTGAGTTGGTTGGCAGCGGTGGCATCCTTGCTCCCTGGAAGGCCCTCTTCGCTCCTAACATGCTCAAGCGTGTGGTCTTGGGAAGTGGTATGATGGTTTGCCAGCAATTCACTGGTATCAACGCCGTTTTGTACTATGCTCCTCAGATCTTCAAGTCTTTCGGTTTCTCTTCCACCACCACTGATCTCCTCGCTACCGGTGTCACTGGTATCTTGCAGATCCTCTTCACTCTTCCTGCCGTCTTCTTCTTGGACAAGTTCGGTCGTAAGACTTTCTTGATTGTCGGTGCTATTGGTATGTTCATCTGCCACGTCATCGTGGCTTCCGTTGAGGGTGTCTACAAGCCCCAGTGGGACAAGAACGAGCATCTCGCCGTCGCTCAGGGCTGGGTTGCCATTGTCTTCATCTGGCTCTTCGCTGTCAACTTCGCCTACTCCTGGGGTCCCGTCGCATGGGTCCTTGCTCAGGAAATTTTCCCCGCCAGTATGCGTTCTCGTGGTGTTGCCATCGTCGCTTCCACCAACTGGATGTTCAACTTCATCATTGGTCTTACCACCAAGGACATGCTTGACTCCATGAAGTACGGTACCTACATTTTCTTCGCCATCTTCTCTCTCGGTGGTGGTTTCTTTATCTGGCAATTCTTCCCCGAGACCAAGGACAAGACCCTGGAGGAACTCGATGTCTTCTTCGGTGGTGACATGGGCAGCATTGCCATCAAGGACCGTGAGCGCATGCAGCGCATCTACGAGGAATTGGGATTGGCTTATGCTACTGAAGTGTCTGACCTCAAGGATAACGAGAAGGCTGTCATTGCCGCTCACGAGGAGTAAATTTGGTTTCTTGATTTTCAGCTCATTCATATGATCGGGGAAGAGAGAAACTTTATCTGCGCCACCCAGTATCCACTTAATCTATAACTCTATATTCAATTTGATATCACATTCATTTGTTGTCATCGAACTTTGATATCTTTGTAGATCAGTACACTGTAGTTGTTTGTATTCTAAAGCTTTCCTGGACCAGCTCGTAGCGGTAGTGGCTTCATGTCCGTGTTAACCTTCAGGTAAGTAACTCAAAAGATGGAGATCCCTGGATCTACGTGCTAAACCTAAATCTGACGCGTGATATCAAACTCGATGTTTTGAGAAATGTGAAACACCAAAGTCTTTTTCTTCTTGCTTAGGTTTCCTTATATCTTAATATGTCCAAACGAGACGGTCAATCTCTTGTCTCAAAGTTACGAACAGTGATAATCGCCGGGGATCTCGACGCTAGAAAGGACCCGAGCAACATACCCAGAGAACATGCTTCTTTGAATTCTACAATAATGTTTCACTAGCGGTTCTGCCGCGCCGCCGCACTGATTGAGATCCATTTACTGGAACCATTAGACTGTTTGAGAGTCAACGAATTCACCTTTGTTTCCTTGTTGGTCAAGAAAAGTTGGAAGGATCATACTGAGGAAGATGTCTGTATACACACTCCAGGATGCAATTCGAGGAATATGCCCTTCGATTCTGAGAGATACCTGGAGAAATGGATAGATAAATAGAAGCAGAATCTTCTCTGCCATGAATATGTTTATGCAAACTCAGTACATCACCAGCAACACCAACACTACACTAAAAAGTTCCAAAATCTTCCTGTTTTTACTCTCAGATACTTCAGTCAAAGCATCTTCAGATACGCTCACATCGAAAATATGAGCTCGTCGGACCGATGGGCTTCAGGGCCCGCTCTGAGCCTCCTGCCTGTGGAGTTAGTGACTGCAATCGTTGAATTGGTTAGTCGTATAAATCCTTGATTGGAACAACTGCCCTGCCATGTGCAATAGTAACTGAGTTCTTAGTTACCACTGAAGGATATCGTGTCCCTCGCGAAAACTAGCAGGTTGATGCACTAACGAATGATCCCTTTCATATACTCAGTGGTGGAAATCTATGAACAAGTCTTCCCATGGGTGGAGAGCAACAGCCAGGGTCTTGACTTGGAGAAATATCAGCGGACATTTTTCCAGGAAGACGGTTCGAAGGAAACGCTATCAATATTCAGTCTTGTGAAAGATTTGAGAGTCTTGCCTCAACCTTTGTGTTTCCAACGATGCTCTTCGGCAATGCATCTTGCTGGTACGGGCAATCCACATCATAAACGCGAAGACGACATGCATACTCGCATTCTTGAAGCCTTCTCTTTAATAGCGAGCCAGATGTTTTCTAGTGTTCGTCCGGGGAAACTGGTTCATTTTGCGTACGTATTCCAATCGACTGACACTAATTCGAACAGATCAGTTACTAATCATCTTTAACAGATGGATGTTAGGCTACTGCATGCCGCAAGAAGTCCTTGGGGCGCAGGGCTATATTACCATTAATCAGGCAAACCTCAGGTCCCTTTCGTTGGTGGTGGACGGCACATGCCCTAGTCGCGCTCTTGCCGGACTCGCGCACCTCAACAATCTCCATCATTTTTCGTGGCGTGGGGTTATCACTCAACGAAATTTCGACGTCTTCCGGATGGTTGTCGAACATAACGCCCACCATCTGGTCTCTCTCGAGGTGGAAGTGGTGCATCGCGCTGGGGCCGAGCGATCTGAGAGGGAAATCTATTTGGACTTAATTTGGCTGGGCCTACTGGTTCCATCAGACAAACATATTTTAAAACTTGCGCGGGCAATTTCGGTTAAGAATGACTTCAGGCTCGACAAACTCGTCTCTCTGTCCCTGCGCAATGTTTCGCTTATTGCTTGGGAAAGCGACGACGTATTGACTTTTGATTCAGCAAGGTTGACAAATTTGACGCTCGATTACTGCCCAAAGACAACCCGTTTTTTTGAAACGTGGGACAGGTGTAACTATGGCCTCTCACTTCGATCTTTTCGTGGGATGATTGACGAGAGGCGTTGGAGATGGCGTGCATCCTTGCCTCTGGAGGGTTTGCTCAGGAAACATGGCAGCAGATTAGAAGACTATTATCTCAGTATCAGTGACGGTGCTGAATTGAACGCGGACTTGGCCGTCTTAGGGCCGTGTTTGAAACGAATGATTCTCAGCTTCTACGGAAAGCACATAGGGTTCCCAACCGAGTCCAGGCTTCCGGATACATTTTCAGTTGCGAGGATCCTGGAAACCTTACCGGCCTTAGAAGGATTCGGTTTTTCGAGGTCTCCGCGGAGCTTGGTAAGTCGAAATGAACGAGGATTCGGTTAATGAACTCTATCCCTTTTTCCTTTTCTCTTCCGTTGTCGACACATGCTAACAATAATTCAACAAGCGTTCATATTTTCGACGCGACGCGGGACCCTTTCCAAACATCAAAGTTCTTCATTTCAGGACATCGACCACGAGCATGTCCGACAGCCCAATGGTTGATTACAGTTGTACAACAAAAACTACAATCGACTCAATAAAACAATACGAGAGGTACGAACCATCAAACTGCGCAGCTGAGGAATTATCGTTGCTGGTTGACTTCGCAAATTGGGCGTTCGACTGTACCTCTTTCCCTAATCTCGATATTATAGCGATGGGGGATTTCTCTGAGTCCAACGCTGGTGTTATTCTCCGTCGCCAAGATGATCTACCACGATACAGTCTAGGGCATGCCAAATCACTACTGGAGGCTTATAATGAGTATAGAAAGATTGACTCTTCCCTCATAATACCTTTTAAGTTTGTGAAACCGGAGGACCCATGTCCCTGGGAAGGCTTGGAGAAATGCCGTGAGATGGTCTGGGCGAATTCACTTCATGAACCATGGGTAGGGAATATCTAGTGGCTAGCCAGGGTCGACAAGAGAGAACCCTATAAATTGGGCAACCTCTCCTAGTCGGGACTAGATAATGACGGGACCAATACTAATTGCGCTTCTGAGGGATTAGGTGATGTTAACAGTCGCGAACTTTGATCTTGCGAGAACCACATTCTCACTCAACAAGAAAATGTACTTAGATCAGGAAGTCGAATCAAAGAAATCTTATTTGGCAAGGAATATTTTTCATATAAATGCTATCACATGCCTTAGATACGTGCAGTAAGCCCGTAATAAGCTGGTACTAGGTACCCACGTTGAGCTTCAGATATGATACTTCCCAAATGGAATATTCCACTATTATAGCGATAGCAAAACTTTCACCAAATATATCTAATTTCATAGCTAGGCTTCAGCGTGAACGGTTTGTATCAGCCACTTTTTAGGCCATGCTGCTTCATAGTCATGACGGCCGTGGGGGTGAGTTAGGGCTTCCGCCTGGCAAACGTTTTGATGTAGAGTATTACCACATTGGGAAGTCGAACGGAATCATATTTGGTCACCGCCTACAGTTGGAAACTTTAGTAGCTCACAGAGTATCCTTCCTATCCTGGATGGAAATCACGTTTGTTTTAACATGAGGTTTAATCCAGTCTTCAAATCCTGAAACTCTTCCTTCCTTTTCCACGCCTTGATATCTCTTTTCCGCTGTCAATACAGCACTGACTGAGCTCTTCACGATAAATGCTGTCCTTTTCCAACCACCACAATCTACAAGCTTTTCCATACACTCAAGTGACCTTTCAATAATTCATCGTGCTTCTTCTAACGCCTGCGAATTCCTGATAACCGCCTTGACCTTGCGATTCATTCGGACGTCTAGCAATTCAAGCCTCGAAAGTCGATCATCATCAATTTGATACGCTGCCATGGATGGCGAGACAAGAGATAATGTGGAAATCACCAGAGTTCCGATGGGAAAGGGCGATACAGAAGGGTTGTTAGCAGTACGACTGTTGGATTCGTTCTCCAGACTGCCACAAAAGGAACAGACCAGGCTACTTCAGAAGAAACACACGGAAGAATATCTCAGTACTGTCTTCAACGCAAAGTCAGGAAGGCATCCCGCATAACCGTCATTTGTCGCAGCAGAGTGTGGTCAGATAGGGCATATCCATTTTGTCAAACCCCGTACGGGGAGCGCTCTTTTAGCTGGCATCGAATGTCGGAAATTGTCAATGCCAAACTTGACGAGGTGAGTCAACCACCACGAACATAGTGTCAGCTGTCTAACCGTTCCCAGTTCTGGTTACCCATCTTTGACGAGTTCTTTCAGTTCGCGGATGCAATATTTGCCAACCAGGGAGAGGGCGCGCAAGCAGGAGCGGACATTCCCTACGAGGACTGGAAGCGTGTTTTGCAAGTGACATCCCCGGAGCCAGAATTCACAACAAAATTCCCAAAAAAATCAGAAACCTCCGCCTCCTGTTCTTCCCGACCAGTAGCGATTATTGGCAAGACGGCCTTGAGATGGATGATGCCAGCTTCCAGCCAACGGCGAAGTTTAAAGATGAGACGAACTTCCCAAGTTGCGCACCCCATGCGATGTCAATGGGCATGTCTTCTACAACCGTCGTGCAAATTTTCTCTCTTGTTACCGGGATAGTCAATACATAGCCGTATACAGAAACATTGCTCCTTACCTCGAGGACCTGCATTGCACAACATGGTTTGTGGCTCCCAATAATTCGTGTTACGCAGGTAATTCTAGTACGAACTAGGATTTCTAGGAATGAAATGGTTGCTTTGGAGAAAGGTGTGAGTGCGAGGGTAGTCAAGATCATCTGCCATGTCCTACAATGGGTAAATCCCCAGTGGAAGATGCCCAGTAACGCTAGCAATGCTCGACAAAACTTGGTCTGGTCTAAAGAGTTGGCCAAGTATGTTTTTCGTCACGTAAACCCAGACGATCGTGAGAAAACAGCCCTGGATTTTCTTCGTGAGCTGTGGAAGGAAGTAGAAACCGAGGACATGTGGCAGGTGAAGTCAGTGGCCAAGCAGGTAAAGTGCTAAACTTGGTGGAGAAACCATATATTCACACACTGATCAATACGTATAGCTCGAGCAATACCCCCAGAAAGCATCTCACGACGTCAAAAACTACATTCAGCGCTTCAAATCTGAATGCTGGGCCCGTATTGTCGTCATGGTGGTGAAACACGCGGGTTCTGTCTTGACGGGGTACATGAATCCATACAATGACACTGGCTACGTGGTAGTGTTCTCTTTTTCTTTTGGCCCAAAGGGACACTAAATTTGCAATAGGAACAGCTCTTAGAAGTCTCAAATGTTTCAGAGGGTACCTGTGATGCGGATAGTGAGCGTAACTCCACGATCCAGGATTCGGCGATGCTAGACAACCCGGTACCCGACCCAACATTGACGAGGTTTTGAGCTTCTATGCTGAACTCAAACGTCACATGTTGACTGTACTTGAACACGAGGTAAAGGAGAATCCGATACTAGGACCAAGTGAGGACACTCACATGACCGACATGACCAGCTTGGTAAGCGAGACCTCAACTGTCCCTTGTTTCAGATATTGACCTAGGTACAGGACGATTACCAAACGGCCAAAGAAGCCCTAGAGAAACACGGTCTCTTGCTTCTATCATACGTGTCTGAGGTTGGAGGTACCAATTGATGATGTCGATGCGTTCTATGTCAATGAGAACAAGTCTTCTGGTACCTCGTAAGCCTAACAGGGGATTCTTGCGGTTGCTGCCACAGTAGAGCCGACCTCATCGAGTATTTACGTCTAAAATTGGTGAAGAGAGATGGGAGATCGCTAGCACTTCGCAACCTTGAGGCGTGTAGTAAATGTTTCTTTTTGACCATTGTAATGGACCTTGATGTGTCTGGTGAAAAAAAAAAAAAATGAATTTTGATGTATACAAATCAAAGGATCCCCATTTCCAAACATTCCTACTCGAAAATGCATTTTCCGTGATGAAATATACATCGACAATCAATCCGATACATCAAAGACCAAGTCAATGTATTGTTCATACCTATTCAGGTAGCTAGAAAGAAAATACCCCGCTCCACACAAACAAAGAACCGGTGGAGTAACATTCTTGGGTACCTATCGGACTCTCTCGGAGTATATATCAGCCACGATTTGCCTTGATCTATTTATCAATAGATCCCTTAACCGGAGCCGATTTATCACATTTCCTGCATGCATGCAGAACGGGGCATGGCCCTGGACGATAATGGAATAAGCGAGTCAATTATTGATTTAAGGGACCTCATATCTTTTGTTTAATCTGTTCTTGCTAAATTTGAGATTACTGGGACTCTGGAGATTTCTCGTTTAGGTGTTATCTACATACCAACGCAATGTCATTCTGATAACTATGATAAGTTGTCGATATACGTACATGGATGAAGAAAATGCCGAGGTTCGTCGCTAACCATTTTTTGCATCTTACTACTACATTGACTAATCAGAAAATACTCTAGGAGACAGAATTTCAAATAGAGCTGAACGATCTATCTATACATTGCCCTTAATCCAGATTATGATGAACTTCAAGCCGCAATTTTGGAGTTACGATATCAATAAGCACGCAACACAATGACCCTAGACGATAATAAGGGCAACCCGCCTTTGGCGGGGTTAAAAGGTCAATACAGCCAATGTCCAACAAACATGAACAAAGATGTAACTGACAAAATATTGCCATACAGTCCTCGAACTCGCAGGCATCGCAATGGCCCCCTTCACAGGCATGGTCCTCGCCGACCTAGGCTGCGACGTTGTCCGCATCGACCCTCCACCTAAAAAGCCCACCAAAACAGCAACAACACCACCACAAAGACGCTGGATAGACTCTCTATGCCGGCACAAGAGTTCCATAATCGTCGATTTTGAGTTCTCGGCGTCGCGACAGGCGTTTTTGAGGCTGTTGGAAGTTGCCGATGTGCTCATTGATTCCTATCGGCCCGGCGTGTTTGAGCATATGATTGGTATGAGTGCTGATGAGTTATGTCGACGATATCCACGGCTCATATATGCGCGTGTTACGGGATATTCGCGGTACGATGAGAAGTATGCAAATGCAGTAGGCCATGAGAATAATTTCGTGGCGGTGTCGGGTGCATTACCTGCTTTGCAGCACGCGTCGCCAACGAACAGTACTACTACTACTTCTGATATAGATAGTACGGTGTTACGACCGACGGTCAACTATCTAGCAGATTTTGGCGGCGGAAGCATGTCATGCGTAGTGGGTATTCTCGCAGCTGTCATCCATCGCAACGCATCTGGAAAGGGCCAGATCGTCGACGCAAGTGTTCAGCAGGGTACGCGGTACCTAGCCACATTCCCGCTCCAGCGAAGAAACGGTCAACCCGACACTGAGCCTTCACTCACGGGCGTTAATGACGCGCCATGGTCGGATGTCTACAAAACGGCTGATGGGAAGTACATGATGGTCTCCAGCATTGAGGACGCTCTGTACGAGCGGTTGATACGTGGATTAGCCCTCGATCCAGCGACGATGCCGTATCGATCTGACCGCCGGAAATGGCCAGTGATTAGAGATGTGTTGGCGGCTAGGTTTGCGTCGCAGTCACAAAGTCATTGGAGAAGCGTGTTTGATCGAATACAGGCGTGCGTTAGTCCCGTGTTGGATGTGGATGATGGTGTTGGTGTTGAGCAGCCATTGGTGCATATGAGTCGCACGCCGTCTTTGCCAACGGTGACAGCAAAGGAAATAAACTCTGGAGCGAAGGTGCCGGAGTTGGTACCGGGGAGAGAGAATGAAGAGGTCGTTCGTCGCTGGCTCGGAGCAGATGGTATTTGTACGGATGATGGCGGTCGCATTCGGATTGTTCCAAAGTCCAAACTGTGAAGTATCTACGCCACCTAGGGCTTCGATTGCTTAAGCTATCCCCATCGGCATCTATCCGGGGACGGGACGGGTCTACGGGAGGACCCGATGCAGGCCAGTTTCACACGGGAGATAGACCGACGACCTACACGTTAGCATGGAACGAACCATTAACGGAGTCCATCTCACTTGGAGGGTATATATCAGCTCGAAGGATGGGGTTCTGACCGGTGTACGTATTTCGTGCTACGTGAATCATGAATCATGCGGCTACAACGTCGGCAGTTGGGTCACAACTTGGGCGCAACAGTGTTCGCTGCTGCGGAATCTGCATGTAATAATAAGCCCTTCTATTGGGGAAGGTCTCCACATGAGATATCTTAGGACATGAGTCATGATAAGATAATAATAGACTTAGGGTCTTGGTGATTTGGAGGCGGTGACGGAGAAGGAGCGGTCGTCTGACGGCCTTATAACCAGGTTGACAATGTCAATTATGGATGCAGACATGAATGAATGGTCAATGATTCTATTTTGAAACAACATACTTCGTATATAATTCTCAGTGTGAGATTCATCAAAGTATCACGAGCAAGGACACGAACCAGAGACAGCGCCCACAGCCCTAACCCTTATCGCACAGGGTTAGGGCTGCACCGGAGATTGTCCACATCAGCGTGTTATTGGCTGGAAGATGTACCCTCACAGGCTCACACAGCTAGCTACTCGAGAGATGCAATTCGTCAACCATTGCAATGATTTTATATGTTAGGACTTATTTTTCCCTAGCAGTCGAATTCCTGTCAGTCGGTGTGATGAAACAAAAAATGTGCTTGGGTGACTCTGACCCAGCGCACTGGTACAGCTGGACAACGTTGAATGGTCCGTAGGCACAAAGGAGGTCCAATTTGGGCAGCACTCTATTTCAATATGGACTGAGGAATTTCTTATACTTTTTATTTTTTGTTCGTCTCTTTTCTTTTCTTTCTGCTAATTGTATGAGGTTACAGTGTTGGCTGGTAGTAGATTGGCCTGATATTGATTGTATGACTAAGAGAGAAAGCGAGAATTGAGCAAAGTTCCGACCCAGCCTGTTGGAACTGCATACCCCGGCCGATCGATCACATTTTGCCACTTTTCTCCTTTGTCTTTGAATAAAGTCGATTATTTTCAATTGAACATAAGAATCTCTCGGTATATATCTATCTCTCCCACGGTTGTACAAAAGCATCGCGCGGAGCTCACGGTGACCACTCTCCCGGGAGGTTGGGAGTTTTTCTCGGTAGCTTTCCGGGGAAATTCTTGGGTAACCCCGCGACTTGCACGACGACGACGACGACGACGACGTCTCGGATTGAATGAGAAACGAATAACAATGAGTGGCCCCAGCACGCTGGAAATTGATGTGAGCTTTCAACCAGATCAATGATCCTGACATGTGATTTCGAAGTTCGAAATGCTGTTTTATTGATTCTCGGGGTCTTTGTGTCGCTTGCTAACGGAGCTTCGATCAGAGCGGGGAGCTGTACGATGCTGATACGATATTAAGTACTGAAGCAGAGACTCGTAAGTCCATTCTTTGCACACGGGATCGATAAAGAAACAATATTTGAACGAAAAAGAAAAGGGGAAAACTGACCTCCCCAGGCTACAGCCCCTCGTCATTACGAAGCTACAACTTCGAAAATGGCCGCCGCTACCACGCCTACCGCGACGGCTCCTACATGATGCCCAACGATGAAAAGGAGCAGGAACGTCTCGACCTCGCGCACCACATCTTTAAAATGCTTCTCCGCGGCCACCTACATCGCACCCGTCTACCGCGTGAACCGCGCAACGTCCTCGATTTCGGTACCGGAACAGGATCATGGGCCATAGATTTCGCAGATATACACCCGGACAGTCACGTCGTGGGTATTGACCTATCGCCGATCCAACCGAGTAATATACCGCCCAATTGTCGCTTCTTTGTGGATGATATTGAGTCGCCGTGGACATTTGAATCGAAATTCGACTTTATACATGCGCGAGCGATGGCTGGGTCGATTAGGGATTGGGATACGTTGTTGCATCAGGCGCTGGAGAATTTGAATGAGGATGGCGTTATTGAGTTGCAGGAATACGAGGCAGTGTATAAGTCTGATGATGGGACTTTGGAACGGACAGAAGCGATTCGGACGTGGCAGCGGCAGTTAAATGAGGCTAGCGAGAGGTATGTTTGATTATATCACGTTGTTGGGAATCAACGGTGTTGACTGGAATAGGGTCGGTCAACCGATGAACTCGGCCGAAACGCTCAAAGCGCGATTGGAAGCATGTGGGTTTGTCGATGTACGAGATGATGCATACAAGGTACATGGCCAATCTCCTTCCTAACACGGCTTGATATACTGACTTGGACAGCTCCCTGTAGGCCCCTGGCCGAAAGACCGCCGCCTGAAAGAACTAGGCTACATGATGCTCTTCCACTGCTTCGAAGCACTTGAAGCATTCACGCTAGCCCCCTTCACACGCGTCCTCGGCTGGAACGCCGACGAAATGCGTCAATTAATGGAAGGAGTTAAAGTCGAGCTTTCTTCCGCTCACAATCATCTGTATGTGATAATACATTTTGTGCATGGGCGGAAGCCGGCGAAAGCATCTTCAACATAATATTCCGCTATTTCTTCGTTCGGGTCGGTTTGGGTTGGCGTAAGTATATTTGTGGCGGGTACACAAAGTATTCTTGGCTTTTCTTTTTGTTTTTAACCTTTCTTTTGATATCACATCAGCGTTTCTGGGGAGGTCATTTGATTTGATTAATTTAGCAAAATTGGGAGGTTGTCTGATTTTACTTTTACTTTTTTCCGGGGTTATTGAAAAGTTTTTCTTGTGGCGCATGCAATTGATTCACTTAATAGGCAGCTCTCAAATGAATGTTCATCCGTTTAGGTAGAATCGTGGTCTCGGAGCGTTAAACTATAGAGCACTTCGTTGAGGATCCACAATCCTGGGGTCTAGTAAAAGAGCTTCCTATTTAGAGTAGTCACGTGCGCTATTTGCCAGGATGCAGGATGAAGGACATGCTCGACGAATGATATCCTACCAAATCAGAGCATGACACATGTTTTGATTCCATATGGAGAATTATGAATTATTCAGTCTAGTTGAATGCATCTGGGCCATGTACTTCTACATACGAAGTGTCGTCCATATTCATAGCATGAACGATACCAATTCGCCGGCGATATTTTTATGGGTACATGGGTGTTTATTGATTGAATAAAAAAATTCGAGGTATGTAGTTGACTTGCTGCAGTGAAGGTTGGATTCAAAGGCCTGTACCACTAGTGTATAATGCAACAGGTGAGGTTATCAATCAATCCTAGTTTATTTTTTCCCCCTCAATTCCTGCGATCACGCCAATGGCACAGCATAGCCTCCTACTGTTCTTTTACATGTTTTGTGGTACCAGGTGCGTTCCTGGACTGCGAAAATGGGGCTTTTGAGCAAGGCACCGACTTTCCCAAGGTTACTGCTCCTTTCGGGCTGAAAAGGGTTAGTTTGGACTTGAGTCATTGAGGACTTTGCATATTTGAGGCTTTGACTTATGTGACTTGTGTACTTGCGACTATGTTGGCTGGTGTACCTGACATGTTCTGGTACGAATGTTGGAGTCTTATCTTTTAAAAGAAAATATTATACATACTGTGTTATTCGCTATGATGTAGGCATGCATACCTGCGTAGGTAGACATCTAACTAAAACTAGGTATCTACCGTGCTTCTTTTGCCTGGTGGTGCCTTCCTTTGTTGTCTTTTATGGATGCCTCCATCCCCCCAAGCAGTCCGAGGTATTCAATCCCCAGTAGCCCATATTGAAACAGATCCCACGCAGTTGAGTAACAGACTTTTTGAGCACAAACAGCTCGACTTAGATCATTAAGTATAGCAGCCCATACTTTAGAAGGATGTTTCAGATTTCCTTCATGGCTCGTACCAATTTCAATCGCATAATCACGACTCTCGCATTATATTAGCAAGATATCTCCTATTTATATACTAAACGCATCAATGAGCTCTTTGACGTTAATCTAGTATCAATTTTAGGGGGTAAGACCATGATTTCCCTGGAGCTCCGTTTTGACATCGAGGAGCTCTACTCGAAAATTTAGGGTTACGATTCCACATCCCTAAAGGCAACATCATATTGTAACGCCAATTACTAACTACTCGGTGATCTATTACTATATATGAAGGGGTCTTGAATTAGCTGCACGGAATTGGGCTTATATTCAATTAAGATCTTCTGTTCCAGTAGTGTATCACCCCTGGAAATCCTTCCTCTGGGGTTTGGTGGGCGTAAAATACACAGTTAAGAACAATGCCAATTTTATATTCTTGTTGGCAGTCCAAAATCCCCCATTAGCTGGCGGTAGACGTATAAATTCTGGAGTATAGTTCATTGAGTATAGTTCATTCGGGAAAGACATTGTATACATGACCGCATTTTGTACTCTGTGCATACTATACTGCCATCATTATGCACGATATGACGCGTCCTGCCAGTATTTCAACGAAGGGCCATATCATTTAAGCGCCAGCCTTGCCAACCGGCATATCCCAGGACGACTGCAAACCTCGGATTAGTAGTTGATTGCTCCAAACTGTTGTGATTGACAGGGGTGATGTGCATAAAAACCGGGGTCCGGATCGAACCCCTCATTTTGTGTAAATTTATTTCAGCCTGATTAGGAAGGCTAGTAGTTAGAGCCTCATTTTGTGCTAAAGCTTTAAAGGTACTGAGAGTGTTTAGCATGTTGAGCTCTGGCAGGAGCAAGATTAGCAGAGACGCCCATTTGCGAACGATTTCTAACAAGCATATCCATACACTAGTTACCAAGGCTACCTTCGAGTTAGTGTGCATGTTTGCTCGATTGAGGTGGTAGTTCGGCCCTCAATTCAGCCCGCCACCCAGACAGGGATGACAGATACTCGGCTGCTCATGATTAAAAACAGACTCCGTTCCCCATAACATGATCGAAAAAATATCCTCTTCACTTGTCGCTCCCCTAAAAGTACAAACCATGAATACCCCGGACGACACAGAACAAAGTATTTCTCAGCCGGAACCTCCGAATGAAATGGCTGCGGATACGACGAGAAAGGGAGAGTCGGAAGAGACGAAACATTCATCCGACGACAAAGAAATCGTGACCGACACTAGAGTTGAAGTCGACGACAGCCTAGAAGACCAACTCCTGGCAGCTGCGGAAAATGGAAAAATCGAGGCAATTCAGGATCTCTTGAAGAAAGCTGGCATCAATATAAACGCTACAGATGAAAGTGGCAAAACGGCGCTTCATCTAGCATCACAGGGTGGCTATAAGGATGTGGTTCAGGAGCTACTAAAGACAAGTGAAGAAATAGGAAATATTGAGAATTTCTTGAATTCAAAAGACCTGAATGAAAGAACAGCGCTTCATCTTGCGTCAGAAAGTGGCTATAAGGATGTGGTCCATGAGCTATTAAAAACAAGTGAAGAAACAAAATCTTTTAAGGACTTCTTGAGTACAAAAGATGTTCGGCACAGAACAGCGCTTCATTGGGCATCAGAAAAGGGCCATAAGGACATTGTGCAGGAGTTGTTAAAAACAAGCAAAGGAACACAACCTATCAAGGAACTTTTAATAGCAAAAACTGGAGATAAAAGTACAGCGCTTCATCTAGCGTCAAGAGAGGGCCATAAAGAGGTGGTTCAGGAGCTTTTGAATGCAAGTGAGAGAACAGAAATCATCAACGAGTTCTTGATTTCAAAAGCTAATGACGAATTGACGGCTCTTCATCTTGCTTCAATGTACGGTCATCAGAAGGTGGTCCAGGAACTGTTAAACACAAGCTATGGAACCGAAATCGTCAACGACCTACTGATTTCAAAAGATGATGATGAGCAAACGGCGCTTCACCTTGCCGCAGATTATTATGGTAATAAAGAGGTGATCCAGGAGCTGTTGGGCACGAACAAAAGACTTGATAGCGATCTCTTGAATCTTAAAGCCGAAGACGGGAGGACGGCTCTTCATATTGCTTGCATCAAGGGCAGGAAAGAGATCGTACAAGTGCTGATTGATAACGGTGCTGACCTTGAGATCGAGTCTGAGAGTAAAAGCACGCCACTTATGGAAGCTATATGGAGCCAGCAAGAATCTATCGTCGAAATGTTGCTCAAAAAGAACGCCGACCCCAAGACGAAATCCGAAAATTATTCTGCATTGACGGCGGCATGCTATCGTCCAAAGACCGATAAGATCGTTCGACATTTGCTTGACTACGATTTAGATATAAACGCTAAAGATCCAGATGGATGGGCACCCATACATATAGCCTGCTGGAAAAAAGCAGAGGCAAACCTAGCGGTGATAAATCTGCTTCTCAGTCAAAATGCAGACCTCAAAGCCCAGAACTCTTGGAACAAAACGCCATTGCATTTAGCACTTGAGCTAGGAGATCAAGAGATTACGAAACGGATTCTTGAGAAAAGCGAAAATGTAGAAATTAAAGACGATGAAGGGTTGACACCACTACATGTCGCGGTTCAACAGCAAAATGAGGAAGCCATCAAGCTTTTGATTGACAAATCCGCAAAATTGGATGCCGAAGATGGAAAACGCTGTACACCTTTGCATTACGCAATTCGCAGAGAAAAAAGCAACAGCGACGCAAACAGTTGTAAACCAATTGTTACGCTTCTCTTGAACAATTATGCATCGATCAACGCTTCTAATGTCGACAGAGAGACGCCGTTGCATTGGGCTACTATGTACGGTGGGCTCGATATTGTACAACTTATCCTACAGCGTAATCCCGAAGTTGATGCATCTGACCGCTCAAACGAGACTGCGTTGCACAAAGTCCATCGCTGTTTGGTAAAGGAGGACCGAGGGAAAATTACTAAAGAACTTCTGAAAAAGGCGGATATTGGTGCAAAGTGTGATAAAGGACAGACCGCACTGCATAAAGCGAGCGAGGCTGGGTGCACCGAAGTTGTTGAAGTGCTTCTCGGCCATCCACGACGCAAAGACTTCATCGATTCGCCAGACGACTCATCATTTACCCCCCTGCATCTGGCTAGCAAGAACGGCCATGGTGATACAATCGAAGTTCTTCTCCGCCATGGGGCGGATGTGGAGGCTAGGGTAGCAACGACATCAAAGGAGCCAGAACGTACTGCACTGTCTTTAGCAATTGGGTCTCTCCTGCAAAATGAGACCGATAAGAAGAACTCCAGAACTGCGATTTCCCAAATTGCCAAGAAGTCCACGGAGGCCACAAAGCGGAATGCCTTATATCAAGCCCAGATGAGATTGGAGACAGAAGACCAGCTCAACAGCGTGCTCAAGGCCATGAAGCCCTCGGAAGACCATAGTGATGCGTATCCAAAACAATCAGATCTGGAGCAGACAGAATTCATTTGGTGTGCCATAGAGCCTGAGCGACATCCATCCCTTCTTCAGAAACTCAAAGAAAAGGCCAACTCTCCGAACGAGGATAAAGCCGGCTTAAAACCGAAGGAAGAGAGCGTCTTGCAATGGGCAGCCTATCACGGGTATTATGTGGTTGTATACTGGCTGCTCCGTAAGTCGGAATCAAAACCCAAAGAGGATGAAGCAAAGAACAGAGAAACGGCTATAGAAATTGCAAAGTGCATGCTCCAGCAAGCGAAAACTAAGGAAGAAGGCGGTACAGCTGTGCCTATCGGACCGAATCTTGAAGCAGATGGACAAACAAACAAAAAAAAGAAGGCGGTACCAAGCGTGCCAGGTAACGATGAGCGAATACCCTCGAGCAGCCCAAACAAAGACATTCAACAATTCCATCACACTTTGGATATGCTTCTGGATCCTCCCATCGGAACAGATAATGGCGGAACAACTGGGAATTGCAAAGCTCCTAGCTTGAAGGACGAGGATAAAAAAGATATAAGTCAGAAAAGTGAGGCAATCATTGTTGACTTCTACAACCACGGACTACGCCTCGATCTCTTCAGACGTCAACGTTATATTTATGATATGATTTATGAGACTGATAACGGCGGACCGGATGGGGTCATGAAGATGGCAACATCGATTCTCAAAGAAGTGAATCCAGGTGACAGCTTAGAGATGGAGAACGATCGTAAAGATGGTGGTCTGAGATTGCGATGGATTCATTTACCAGCCAATAATGTGAGTTTCTGATAGAACCAAGAGATCAGAGAGAGAGGAACGGCTAACATATGAGCAAATCAGCTGGAATGGATGGAGGTATTGGAGGCTCCAATATCAAAACAACGCCTAGTATTGAGCTAACAATTAATTGATAGCATGTGGTGCAGAGAGTCTGCCATGACAGCAAACCAAGTGAGGGACAGCATGCCGCCCCGCACGATTTTCTTCGAGGTAGCTGGCGAGAATTGCCCCTCGGAGACTCGAGGGCAAAATTTATGAACCCATGTTTTGTGGTACGTCAATCCTAAATTATGTTAGCCACAGCTAACATTCCGCTAGAAGGAGAGTCAAAAAAGCGAGCCCCTCGGTTTAGGAATGGGAGCAGCAAGCGGAGAAAAACAACAAGCCCTCAAGACAGGAGAAGCGGAAAGAAAAGGGAATGAGGAGAAAGATGAACCTTCGGATCAGGATGACCAAGGCGAAAAAGTTGTCCTCAAAGGGCAGCGGGATTTAGAAAAGACGCAGCAGCCTCGCATTCCGAATTCTTCTCCGGTGCACGCAATGGAAAAAGACAGTCTAGAAAGTACGTCTCAACATACCGAGATATGAATTTGATCATAATGCTAATGATGATTCAAAATCAGGACAACAAACACCGGCAGCTCTATATGTAAGAGCATCCGCACAAACTTTTTACCATCCGTAGCTGAGCATGTCTTTTCAATCTGACAGATGCCATATCTCACATTTGAGAAATGCTATAGACGGCAGTGCAAATGCCAACCCGAGATACCTGATCCCGGTGAGTTCCGAGCTAGATGCGATAAGATGATGAATGTCTACAACAAACCCGGCCTGAGAAGACAGGTCGTGCATAAAATTAGATCTCTCGATGAATTCTACTATCCAAACCTTCCCGATCTTGCGCACAGAGACGCCGGCCAGGTGGCGACACGATACCTCACGGACAAAAATCAAGGGAATAGGAAGGAAGTTGGGGACTGGTGGCCTATCATTGCTGTTGGACAACTGTGGCTTTGGATCATTGACGAAAGTGAGCGCTTTGATTTATGAAAAGTTGATATGGGCTAACTTTGCTATACAACAGAGACGATTATCTCAAGCTCAACTGCTGGATATTGCGGGAAGGAAGATCCAGTGGTTGAGGGAATCTTCAATCAATTGAGAGAACAAATGGAGCTGGGTGGGAGCTCGTCACTGCCATCAACCGTCTATCAGTTGTCCGGCTTGATTGTGAAGTACTGCATCAACTTTACTAAAACCGCAACGTGGAAGGGTATTACTCGTGAGCTCAAAGTTGGTGAAAAGTATACCGAGAAGTTACAAGAACAGCAGGAATCACTACTTAGGCTGTATGGTGACAAGTCACCCTTTGAGATATTTGCAGAGAGCATAAATCGTGTAGTAAGTCTCCTGATTTTCACTTAGGTGTTGAGCTACTGATACGAAGGATAAAATAGGCAAATGCTGAGAATGACCTGTTCGAAAATTTCGTCAACCAAGTCGAACGAAACAAGAATGAGAGTAAAAGGGAGAAAAGCAACCACTATGGCAATAAAACAAAAGAGAAGACAAAGTCTGCCTACAAAAAAGAGCAGGAACTGAGTTCCCAGGACAAAGGCACCATACAACAGAATCGATGCTGGCACAACCACGAAACAGCTGAGGACGCGAATGAAACAGACGACACAAAGCAAACAAATGAGCATGAAGATTGGGAAGCAATTTACGAAGCAGCAAACCTCCTTAGAGACGTAAAGGATATCCAGGATGAGCTTCGTATGTTGAAGGCAGTGGTAGCGGACCAGGAATCTGTCTGGAAAACTCTTACCGGTCAGAAAGACAACAGCCGACGACAGGTGGAAAACAATTCGATAATGGAGCGTGGACCAGCGAATATACTCGAGGAATTAGAGGAGATGACCAGGCTAGTGGACTCAATCGAGACATCGGTATGTATTTTGTCATCCAATCGATTGACGAACTTGACTAATGCTTCCTATGCGCACAGGTCAAGGATACGTTGAATCTCGAACAGAACGGAATCAACATCACTGAGGCGACGATTTCCCGCCAGCTAACAGAGCAGACCATAAGGCAGGGACGAAGCATCATGGCGTTCACTATCGTGACTATCTTCTTTGTGAGTGGGACATCCGTCAGTTGTCCATGATTACCAATGCTCATAGTATCCATAGCTCCCAATGTCCTTTCTGACCTCCATGTTCGCGTTGAATGTCACGTCATTTCAACACGATGCATCTGGGAACTTGTTATATCAGCCAGCATTTATCTTCCCCATAATATGTGAGTCCGAATCTCTTCCGTGACTAAAGCCACCTTAGGCCGGTGTGTAGACTACCCTACCGTGGATTGCAATTCTGACATATTGGCTAGTCTTTGTTTCGATCCCATTCGGTGGCGTGATTATCATCATGGCTCTCTTTTTTCCCAAAATCGAGGAATTTTGGAAGAAGGTCTGTAACTGCTGGCACAAGCAGTTCAGTATGAGTGCACATCTTAAAATTTTCCAAATTACGTTCAATTCCAGGAATCTCCATCAGGATTCCGCCAACCAAACGACTCCACAACCGGCGAACACAATAAATGAACCAAGCAAAGGTACGGAGGCCTCTTCGAAACCTTTGAAAAGCTACCTAAGGAATTTCAGATCGTCACTACGCTCACGCCGAAGAAGTGCAATTGTAGATACCGAGAAAGGCGTACCCGAAAAGCCGGATGCGCTTTTGGGCAATCACCGCAAGGGTTAGACTGTGCTCGGTGGGTGAAGCTGAACAGTACCTTCAGTTCACTAATCCCATCCGAGCGGTAAGACGTATACCGTAGCCAGGTCAGGAAAACAGCGGCGAAGTCGGAAGGGGAAATGCAACTAAACGTCAAGAACAATTGGTACATAGGTAGTAATATTGCAATGAATACAAGATATGCGACCCGGCCTATAGAATTAAATGACTGGTCAAGACAGTGACAGCACTCAATCATACGTACCTAGGTAGCATTCGGCAACATTGTCCGGGGGCAATCCAAGTAACTTCGAGGGAACTCCGATATATTGGGAGTAATATTGCAATAAATACAATATACACAATACAACCTACAAGATTGAACATTGGAATGACTAATCGAAACAGTGACAAAATCCAATCCTGTTCTCGGACAAGAGTTTCAAATTGCGGGCTTACAATCCTTGAAAGTGGCGGATTATATCATGGATACAGTTGGCATACAGGGGAGAATATTTCCCTATTACGGAAGTACCTCCTCCTCTCGGACATGGGAATAGATTATTTCTTTCTAAGGTTCGTTTTATGTTGATCACCGGCTGAATTATAAATTTAAGCTGAGACCTGATCCCATGACACGGCTATCCACATAGTTGCATACAACACTTGACTGCTGTGTAACGGCGCAAGCATGTGTCAAGTTCGCACGGCGTAGTACATTTCATACTCACAATGCGACCACGCAAAGTCTGTCCCGACAGTATGGTACTGCTTTCTACTGGTCGTTTCCCTTCCTCGGTTAGAGCACGGTGGCTTTTCAATTGATTGCAAATAGATGAATTCACGACGAACAGCACAACAAAGTAGACGGTGAAGACGGGTCTAGAGTAAATACAGAATTAGTCAAGGGTCCAGTCATTCGACTTTATTATATAGATGGCACATATACCCAAACTAGAGCTTCGTTCATAATTACTAGATATGTAGCTAGCTAGCTGTGCCACATGAATTGATACAATTAGGGCTAGGGCTAGGGCTAGTCCACAAATCGGCCCGTGGAGGAAATGCTCCCAAAACGGCAACTCAATGGTACCCATATCTAAAATTGCGAACCTATTCAACAGTAGACTCCATTCCCAGTACTCCCAAGACTCGATTCACTTCTGTTAGTTACATGCCAGAGCCGAACAGACCATGTAGTTGTCATAAAGTTGTTTCTCCGTGCACCTCATTTCATGGAAACAGACCCATCGACGGACGGGACGGGACGGCACGCGCGGGCGAGAAATGTATGACACAAAAGAGAAAGCTTGCAATGATATGCATCATTATTTCTTTTTTTCCTGCATTCCTTTCCGCTTAAAGATTTATCCAATGGCCGACACTTAATATAGAGAGTGGTGTGCTCCGCAAACAGCTCTATTTGAGGGTCTACATGTACCTACAAATTGCAACATCGGAACCGCGCACAGTATCAATTGATGTCCCCGGCCCAAAAAGTCGGTCAACGAAGATCGTTGCACTTAAGAGCCAGTTGTATACGTATACATATATTTCTGTATGCAGGTTTAATCTAACCATGATAGTAGGTCATATTATTGCGTTGGAGTAAGAAACCAACAGGGGGAATACTAAACAGGGTCTTCCGAATGGTGAAATACTTTCGGTGATGCCGCATCATCCGATTGTGCAGGTCAGGTTGTTGAGTAACTCGCTTTCATGGAAGGATACGTTGGTAGTGCTGGATAGCCGTTACATAGGTATGCAATGCACGGGTACTTAGGTCATCGAGCTTAGTTTTTGCATTTTGGATTGCGTGGATGGGCTGACTCGTTGATTCGTATCTTTGAGTTTGTCCGAATTGTTTTGCTGGAGGTATGTGCGCTGACTGAGTCAGTAGCGAGTCTTTCCAAATATGGAGGATGTGGAGGATTTCTTCAAGTTTGAGTATACGTAACTCGAATCTAAACAAATACCTATAATGAGGCAGCGATGATCTTAACCCTCTATCGTAAAGATGTAACTCTGTAGATACATGCAATAGTTCAAAGTAAGTGTCCTCCAACCAACCCTTAGCTGGCTACAATGCAACAATCAAACCCCAAGAACAGGACTAAAATAGGTAGGTGCCTAGAAACTTAATTTGCTTCTCGACCGGCCGGATCCCAATGATCCATCAATCCCGCCTGTTTGGAACACCCTTGTCAGGTCTCAGCAAGGACAGGAATAGTGGCCGTGGTGGATCCCCGAAAGAAGTGAATAGAGATCGAACACGTTGACAGGCGGATCCCCAGTAATCATGGGTTTAGGTCATGCCTTGCAGACGGCATTTCCCTTGAATAGAGTTGATGACGGCAACTTGTTATCGACAAGGAATTACTCAAAGTGGAAAATTGAGCGGGGTGAGAAAGTGGAATCAGTAAATCTTGGAGGGGTAAGTCATTCGCTCTATTTCTCGTTGTGATAGTTCGTCTCGACCTCATTCATATTCACTCTGATGGTCCCCTTGGAATATTTTGTCAGCCGCACTTCTTACGACTATAAATTACTCTCTTATTCTCGCGATATGTACCTGGCGCGTAGCTAGCGAAGGGATTGCAGGGCTTTGACCTCGAGGATATTTCATTCCCCATCACCACATCACCAAGCCGTTTACCATCCTGCAAGTCGACCAGATCAGTAACCCCATCATAAGTTCCAAGACCCAGGCGAGGAGAGGAAGGATGACTGAGGGGGTAGGCATCCTTGGATACAATCAATAGGTCAATGGCACTGTTTTACCCACCTCACTGCCTTGGCTGAAGTAACCACAATGCTCGGAAACTGCAACCATACCCGGCCTGATGTATGTACGTACGTACTACAACGCACTAAAGTAGCCATGCAAAACGGGTTGGGCGTATGGCGTCGGACCCAGGCCGGTGGGTTCCGAGTTTCTTCAGGTTCGTACGACCTTCCTTGCGCACGAAGGGGGCTTGCGACAACAGGATCAGACGCTAAGGGTTAATTTGGGCTGCATGACATGGCTTCTTTTTTGTGGCTACCTGGTACGTACTATGACTGTGGTCATGTACATACCCATGGACTAAAATTGGGTGTTGCCCGGATGTAGATAGGACGAAAACCTAGAGTTCAATAATTTTCTGCAGAATCCGAACGTTGGAAAGGCTTTGCATGTGGTTCTTGCAGATTGGCGGTGTTCGTCTCGTCTCGACCTTTTCTTTGACTGTGGAATGAAAGGCGAATCAATGAACAGCGTCGAGGTGGACATTTCCGTCTTTTTGATAGTACGTAGTGTTTTGAAAGAGTGTATTTTGTCCGAGGTGTCACGTACTAATTTCCATGTGGGTGGATTTAGGGCTAAAGCTTGTTGTTGCATCGACATTAGCAAGCACCCGTGGAAGTACGTAGTTTGAGCTAAATTAAGACGGACAAAGAACCGGGGCCCTGGGAGGGGTATGTATTTCAAATATCCCAGAAAACATCCTACTTATCAAACGGGTCTTATTAGACTAGAAACAGGACCTCAGAGAAGATCGAGATCACCTGTGTCTTCGGCCTTTGCAGTACTTATACACGTCAATTCCCCCCTTCCTCCCTGGAAGTCACTCATCACTTTAACTGTCCTCGAACGTTCAATACTGAGCCATACGCTTTACTAAGTCGTGTCACTCTTATCATTCAACTCATACACCCAAAGGAAGATATCATCATGCCTGAGATAGACTACTTCCTCAACCTCCTCAACCTCGAACATCTGCCTCCATTGCCAGAGGATCCCATCAAGAGAGCCGATGTCGAGTCCGTGCTACAAAATGGATACGTCGCTCTCGACAATCTCCTCACAGAAGAAGATGTCCGGTCCCTCAGGGAAGAAGTTGACCGTATGACGGGCGAAAATCCTCGAAAGGGGCGTCATATGTTTGAGGGTAGGGATACCATCAGAATTTATTCTTTGCTGAACAAGTTTGTCCTCACCACCCTTTCCAAAAAAACCGCAGACAACTGAACAGAGGAATCAGGTCACGCAAATTCGACAAGTGCTGTGTATTCGATCGAGTGCTTGCTTTGAACGAGTATTTCTTGATGAAGGGTTACACCATTTCGGCCACATCGACAATTCAGATCAACCCGGGAGAGAAGCCTCAATTATTTCACCATGGTTCGTACCAGTCTATCATTTGATAGTAGACATGCCATGCTGATTGACTGTTAGATGATGGATACACATATCTCCCTCGTCCTCGGCCCCCAATGGGTGTTGCTATTATGATAGGTACAGTTCTCAAGACGCCTGCTTCAACACTGGAGTATGCTGACAGTTCATGACGGCTACTAGCTATCGATGACTTCACCGCAGAAAACGGGGCTACTCTAATGGTTCCTGGTAGCCACCTTTGGGACTCCAAGCGGAGACCGACTATGGAAGAGGCTGTGCCTATGGTGGGCAAGGCTGGCACTGTCTTGTAAGTCCTTCTAACCCAACGAGAAAGCACAGAGCTAACAAAGTATAGCTACTTCCTCGGCACAACCTGGCACTGCGGTGGTCCCAACATGACTGATAAACCTCGCCGTGCAGCGACTATCCAATACTGTCAACCTTACGTATGTACTCTTACCCTTCTGCGAATGTCAGAAGCTGATTGCCGGAAACAGATCCGTGCCGTCGAGAACCAATTCCTCGCCGTTGACCCTCGTCGTCTGTCTGAGATTCCGGAAGATATCGTCAAGATGATGGGCTATGGCTTACAGAAACCCTTTATCGGATACGGTGCGTACCCTTTCTCTCTACTTATGTCACTGCCACACATGCTAACGAAGACGTCGTACAGTGGACGGTCTTGATCCTCTCAAGGGAGCAAGGCGTATGGTTGACTGGCTTCAGCAACCGCTTGACACTCAGCCTCCTGCTTTTGCAACCATGATTTAGGCCGCTTGATTGCACCTAACTTAGTGCTGATCAGATGTTCTTCCTCTACTTTTCCTTTCTCTTTCCAATGTTCTTTGTCAACTGTGTTCCTTTGATTTGGCGCTTGATTTCGACTTTTCTTCCTTTGAGCATATTTGTCATGTCCTAGCAAGCGAGTACCACAAATTGACCTCCCATAGATAGATAACGAATGACGAGTCTTTCAATATATCACGGAGTTGAATTTGAAATGGTAGTGTAACTGAAGAGGAAAAGAAACCGCGAGACGCCCGAGCGGCACTCCGCACCAGGCTAACCGCAACGGGACAAGAGCGCCAGCCCGTCCTGACCTAACAAGTTTACAGCATCGACATCCTCCAGACTACATCTTCAACTTCAGCAGACACAGCACTCATTAAATGGCCACCACCGCTTGGTGAAGCAACAAGGGAAAATTGCGACTTGATTTGCGTGTGGATTTTACCACGGAACTGCGCATTCACCGACTGAAATTCGTTCTTTGTGCTGCCGTCAAGATGAATCCACACATCACCGTACCGCGACAACACAGCACCGCCAGCTTCGGAGGCAGCTCTGGCGCTGGATCGGCCGGGCGAGGAAATTCGAGTATCAAGATGCCGAGGTTTTTCAAGCGGTAGGTCCCAATATGGCTCAAAACATGTTCCGGTGACTACGTGCTGACGGCATGGTCAGGTTATTCAAGTTCCCGCAGATGGACTTTGAGATGGCCATTTGGGAAATGACATCGCTGCTGATTGCGCCCAAGAAAGTCTTTAAATCCATGTACTACCACGTGAGTACTCAATTTTTCTCCGGAGACAAAGGAATACCGGGCTGACATGAATGCGCAGAAACGTAATACCTACCACTATTACCTCCACGTCCGTTCCATTCCATACTGACAACACCTGACCATCGCAGAAACAAAAAACACCTGGCACCGACCAGACCCCTCATTCACCTACCTCCTCTCTTTCTTCCTGCTCCTCACCGCCCTCGCCTGGGGCCTGGCCTACTCGCCCAGCTTTGGATCCATATTCCGCCTCTCGATACTGTTCATCTTTGTCCACTTCATCGGCACATCGCTCTTCATTTCGACAATCGCGTACTTCGTCGTTGGGCGCATATTCGGTCCCAATGGCGCAGCGGCGAGTCTGACGGGGTTATCGCGAGGATCGAGGATACCGAGACGCGGTGCTGCGCAGGGATTGTTTGCGCAGCCAGGTGAGAAGGAGCAGATTGAGTTTGGGTATTGTTTTGACGTACGTCACCTCACCCACGCGCACTCGGAAAAAGAACATGACTAACGCCGGATTTGTTGATTGATAGGTCTCAAATCGAGCTTTTTTCCCCCTCTATCTACACCTCTACGTCATTCAATTCCTCCTCCTCCCACTCCTCACCCGCAATCCGCCAAATTTCCTCACCACTTTTCTCGGAAACACGCTTTACCTCTCCGCGCTCTTGTACTATACATACATCACCTTTCTCGGATACAACGCCTTACCGTTTTTACACAACACGGAGTTGCTGTTGTTGCCGATACTGGTGTTGTCGATACTGTGGTTGGTGAGTCTGATTGCGGGATGGAATGTTATTACGCAGGGTCGCGGTGTGGAAGGACTGTTTTGGGGTGTTTGATTGCGGACTTGAATATAATATAGTATACGATTGAATATGTGGGATACCAGGGAAAAGATGGATTGCTGATGGTCCCCTTTTTTTTGTCCTGTGACATAAATATATGCTGCGTTGTTGCTGTTTACATTACCCACAACTGTCATGTCGACATTCGTTTGCATTGAATGGGCGTTTGGTGTGCTTTCTGTTGATATAGTTGTTTGAGCCTTTATATCGTCTACCATGAAGTAACAAATGCATAGAGATTTGTTTTCATCAACAACGGAATGTACGGGGAAAATATGTATTCCTTAATATCCTTCAAGAAGATCCATCCAACGCCCGCATCGATAAGTCCCAAGCACGTATCGATATGATTTCATAGATACAATCATCACTTCTTGGCACCCTTCTTCCCACCCCGTGCAGGCTTTCCAAGGGCTGCTTCACGAAGCTTCTTCTCGCGCTCAGTAATTTCATCCTGACGAGCCTTTTGCTGAGCTTCGCGCTCCTCCTTCTCGGCTTCCCTGCGCGCTTTCTCCGCCTCTCGACGCTCGCGCACAAGTCTCAACCGCTCCATGTCAGCGCGTGCTTCATCCGTCTTTCCTTCCATGTGCAATTTCATGTATCGTTCCCGCGCCTGTTGAGCCTCCAGAGCCTCTCGCTCTCGTCGGGATAACTGCTCTGTGTTCTTCGGTTTCTTTGGCGGTGCTGCATCTGCCGCGGGGGGAGCAGCCATAGCCTGCGAGCGCGATTTAGCAGAGTGATTTGGGTTGGCCGGTAAAGCCTCATCATCATCGTCGTCGTCATCATCTTCATCCTCGGAATCTGTAGGCGGCAAATCACCGGGTTGAGCCACGACTTGATTCCTCTTTCTGATAGCTGCTTCCTTTTTGGCTTTGGCGGCTGCTTTGCGTTGTTCACGGGTCATTTCTTCGGGTGTGACTTTGGAGGGGCCAGGGGCACCGTCCTCGTCGGAAGATTCTTCTTCTTCAGAGGAGTCGTCGTCTTCGTCGGAGGAGGGTTCATCTTCGGGGTCCTATTTTCTCACATGAATACTGGTTAGCTTGGAGCTCAGGATTGTGTGAGAAAGGATTGTCGTACCCTCCACATTCCTAATGGGTTGCCATCTTTGTCGAGCGGTTGTACATCGCGACTAAAGTGTTTACCACCTCCTCTGGTAGGTTTTGAGAATTTTCCACCACGACCGCGGGGTGCCATGATAAGTGTATGGTTGGAGATTGAGGGGACTCAGTTGTATATCTAACAGTCAAATCTTGTTAGCAAATTCCTGAGTAAGATAGCTCCAAGAGAAACAATACTCACAGCGTCAGCCAAAACTCTGTATTTGAGCTTGATTTTTGCCGTGTGATCTAGTAGGGTGAAAGCCCTGCCGCGTCTTTGTTCGGAGGTCGTTGAATATCGAGCTTTTCAAGGGGACTAGATTCTATTCAAAAAGTCCGAGACTGTATTCGTGAGGTTTGAATCTCTGCGTTGACAGCAGATCGTTCGTTGATCGTGAACGCAACAAGCACTAAAGCAGCCCCTCGGTGCCCCTCCTGCCTTGAAAAGCGTGGGTCCCCTTCTGCCAGCCAATGAGAGCCTCTCTGTTCCTAAGTCGATCTCCCCCAGATTATCGACTTTCATCCTTTTTCTCTCTGAATATCAGATTCATGCCTAAGTATAGACACTTTCAGTCCTGTGTATCAAACGATATATGTCAAGCCAGTTCCCGGTGTTTACACACGATGATACGGATACGCATTATCGGCATTCTATCGGGCGTTGCGAACTGTTTTTCAAGTCAAGGTCGATCTGAATTCTGAGGTCATTGACAAGCTAAACTATGAAGGAGATTTCTAGGACAGTTATCGATCTCATGGCTCTAAGCATCCTGTTGCGCCTTCTTCCAGAAATCTGGCAAGCTTAGGGCTAGGGCTAGGGCTTGGCTACTCAGATGGCAACCGAGGACATCTCGAATCGGCCAGCTTAATATGTATACTTGGTCACAAGATAGAAGTCCTACCTGAATCACTACTACTGATTAAAGGCTGTCACCTGCATTTCGACGCAAAGCGAGTGCTTGATTGCAGATAGTGAGTGCGCCGACGGAACCTGTCCAAAGAAGGCCCAATTACGGCGCTGGGCACACATTATACGTGCCCTCGATGATATCAATAACTGACTTATAAAGCAATCTTGAACATGAAGGTTTGTATTCGAATGACTATACACCCTGGTCTACAATCAAGCTTTCTAAATACCGATGTTCCGCTTGAGGATCTTCTGCCAAGAACATCCTGCCAATACACGATGCAGACGCTTCGGTTCAAATGACACACATCTTGATATAATATTCATGCTATATGAAACAAATTACTACATGACTGGCGGATTTATACTGACGATATATGTTTGCCAAGGATCCCCGCATCTCATCATCTGGGGTAACATCTGTCCGAAAAACCGAGGAGAACTCTTCCACCAACCCCAGGTTCTCCATAACCTTTTATTCACTGCGGAAGACTTGCAAGATGCGGAAGTAAGGCGGCTCATAAGCCACAATGTGAGAAGGAGGTAATTCTCGGGTAAAAGGAGAAATGATCCTGCAGATCTTGCTTATTTACCCACCCATCAGTTACGATACCCTGGATGGTTGCATAGTGAGGATGATACAAGGTTCTCTCACTCGGCGAAGCTTATATACCAGTGACTGCTCGTGTTGGGTTTGCAATTAGTGGAGCAGATCTTTCAGGAAACTCGCAGATTGACAAGGCAACTCACCATGAAGAACACGTTTTCCACTCTGTGCGCCCTCGGCGTGCTTCACATGAGTAGTGTCGCAGCTGCAACAATCTATCTTGCAGGTGACTCTACCATGGCACCTGGAGGTGGTGGCTCAGGAACTGATGGTATGCTTCTTCCTTCATCCTATAGTAAGTCATACTAAACATACCAGGATGGGGCCAATACATTGCATCCTATCTATCCCTAAATGTGAGCAACCAAGCAATCGCCGGACGCAGCGCTCGCTCCTACACACGCGAAGGCCGCTTCAACACCATCGCCTCCGAACTCAAGTCCGGAGATTTTGTTGTCATCGAATTCGGCCACAACGATGGCGGTTCTCTCACCCCAACTGACAACGGCCGCACCGACTGCCCCGGTAATGGAACCGAGACATGCTCAACCGTATACGATGGCGTGGCCGAAACGGTCTTGACATTCCCAGCCTACCTTGAAAATGCAGCTAAAACATTCAAAGCCAAGGGCGCGCATGTAATCATCGCTAGCCAAACGCCGAACAACCCATGGGAAACTGGTACTTTTGTATACTCACCCAACCGGTTTTGGGGTTATGCCGAGTTAGCTGCTCAAGTATCCGGAGTTGAATATGTTGATCATGGCGGTTATGTGGCTAGCATCTTTGAGACATTGGGAAAGACAACTGTGGACTCGTACTTTCCTAAAGATCATACGCATACCAGTGTTGCTGGAGCGAAGGTGGTCGCGCAGGCGTTTTTGAAAGGTATCGTGTGCGATAATTTGAGTTTGAAGAGTTATCTGAAGACGACGAGCTTTGAGGGGGTGTGTCTGTAGGCTGAGGGTTTCGATCTGTCTCGAGGTGGTTCAGTATAAACATTTTCATGTAGTCTCGAACACTCAATCAAATAATAGTACCCATTAACAGAGCGTATATTGTTAAGCTTATATCCGCCTCTGGCACCTAGCTATGCAGGGCAGAGTCGTTGTTTTAGCCCTAAGCCCTAATCACTTACATAGGTAGATAGTTACCCCTAAGTAAGGCGACTGTGAAGTTGCCTCTCAAGTTCAGGCAACTCATCTGATGAGATTGAGGACACAAAAACAAACCATAAACCCCCAAAAGGAAGCTGACATTCCCTATGCCCAGTATCAGTGACACGTAGATTTCAAGTACCCCTGAAGCCAACTCATCAAAACAATGACGTCGCAAGTCAAAAATCAAACACATGACCTGAGTATCAGGCCACGCTGTGCCACATGCACACGCGTACTCTAAAATGTTTCTCAGATCAGATCAATGAGCCACCCCCAGAAACTAAAGCAGAGAAGTTAAAGCTCGGGTAGAGCTGAATCAGGGCGCGAGTCAGCGCCGAATGCCAAGGACATTCCCTTCCGAATGAGGTAGTAATGAGGCATGATTAGATGCACAAGTTATGCATTTGTTATACGATACATACATGCACATTCACATCGATTACTTACAAACATGGTATTACACTGAAGTATGCATCCTTTCATCGAGAACGATATAGTTACTGTACGTACATCGACTTGAAAAAACTCCAAACAAGAATCCAATGGAGTAAATGTCCATTACAAGAGAAGGATTCACAGCACACAGCCACATCAACAAACCCCGTCGGATTTGTTCGTCAAAATCCGTAGTCGTACGCTATTTCCATTTACGGTCCGAGAATGGGTACACAATAGGGGGCGCCAACCTGCCCAACAGGCCAACACAAAGGATCGTTAGATACGAACGTTGTGACTAGGCACCAGAATTATCTGATACGCAGCCGTACAGCGTACGCAGCTGAGCGCCTAAAAGCTACGGCTTTTGACCGGCGGAGATACTTACCTAACGATTCCATAATCCGTGTCCGTATGGAGTACGAATGTGGAAAGTAAGATAGATTACTAGCTGAATCTGCTCGTTAATTGATTCGAGGAGTAAGTTGAAGCTAAATAAAGATGGTTTATGCATGCGTATCGCAATACGCGTACTAGAGTATCGAATACAAGCTTAGAGCGGCATTGCACTCGTATTTTTGACGAACTATTATGGCAATACGTGTAAGATTGTATGGACAGACATGTAATGTATGTACGGTATTTCAAAACATCGTACTTCTTCCCCAAAACAGTAACCATCTCGCAAACTCGAAAACTCTCGCTCGGACGAAAATCATGCGTATTACACTATTACTCAAGCCTCACATCGTAAGTTAATTGAGGAGTTCTGATTTGAATATCAAAGCGAACCGGTTCTCGAGGCTGAAATTTAGTGCTTATTGTTCGGGTTCGGGTCACATGCTAACGTGGTTACCGGAATGAGTGCTTTTTGCGAGTAAAATAAGTTACGCGTATCGGCTCGGGTTTGGGTTGGGTCCGGCAAGCAACTCTAGGGTTGGATAGCCCTAAGAAGGTTCGTAACCCTAAGTCTGGATGGGTGGCTTGAATAGGAAATTACCTATCGAGGACAGCTCCTGAGTCAGTTTGGTGTTTTGGACAGGGAAACATTTCCATTTTGTTAGATCTGAATAATAGCAGCAAGTTTGCTAATCAGTCAATCGAGAAGCCCTGTTTTGGCATCAAAGTCTCGAGATGTCTGACTGAGTTCATCATCCCTAGTTACCAAATCGTCAAGTGAGATATCCAATCTCTCTTAGTTTTTACCATCGGATAAGTAGTTTGTCTCGACCGTATGAAAATGTTCCTTTGACGTATGTGACTTCAAGTAATGCTATCATGCAATCTGTTTCAAGCTCTGACCTTCCACACCAACTCTACAGATAATCGTCTTTCAAGCTGCTGTAATAGCTTATAATAATGTCCCTTCTGATAGCGGGAAATATATCCCGGAAATTGACCGTTTCAGTGGCTTCAATTATGCTTGAAGACTAATCATCAGTGTTGCTTCAGTGAAGACCACGGACATGTTATGACTTACTGAGGGTAGATAATCAAACGCCCTCTGTTGACTTCCTCGAATTGCTCGAGTATAAACTTGGCCGCACTATGTGCGTCATTCCCACTAGTATAACCGGGGAAGTATTTTTCAAGAGGAGAGTAGGCCAGTTTCTGGTTCAAGATGTCGAATTTGGTCAAGAAAAGAAGTACAGACCTCGTGGACATGTCTGAATTCGCAAACGAGTCGAACACCGCCAAGCTCTCCCTGAGCCGGTTCTGACCAGCCATTAGGTTCAAGTCAACGCCTATCAGGTTGGGTCACTTACTTTATTTCCATCCTCTAACGAAATTTGGTCGTACTCGTCTAGTGCAGCACAGAATATAACTAGACTCCCGGATATATGTTCCAAAACTTTGTCCCAGTGCTTCCTCTCACTCTGTGATCCACCAACATCAAACAAGCTCGAGGAAGATTAGCAATGTGAAGGACGGTGTAAGCGTTTAGACCGTCAACCTTACCGCAGTTTCATTTCTTTGATACGTAAGATCATCTCTGTGATGCCGATCGTCTTGGTTCCGACCCTGAGAAAATCAGCTCCAGTTGGCAGGTAACCTGTGCTGGCAATCCGTTTGGCTTCATTAATTAGACTTGGCTCACGTTAGTAACCGTATAGTTACCTATGTGTCATCTGTATTGCATACTAGGACGTTGAATCTGGGAGATAGAAGCCTGCTCGATGCTCCATAAGCTTATGCATACTGTCATCTTTCCACAATGAAGATATAGCATCTCCAACTTTCGGTTCAAGAGGAGTGTTCGGGTCATGATCAAGATCGTATTTCATTAAGAAGTCCGAGAAATCTTGATTCACGGGTTCCACCGGTTCAATTTTAAGCTCTCGCATGGAAGTGACCAATATCCGTGCCGCATAAAGTAAATTTGCTTGGACAGATAACGAATCCTGTATTAGTGGCCAGAGTCCTCCATCAGACAGAAGGAGCATCTGCTTCACGATAGTCGATTTCCCACTTGCCACGCCGCCTTCAAAAATGTTAGCGGCAGCATTGGGCATGCGAAAGGGGATCTGCATACCTAAAACCACGATTTTATACTCATGTTTTGTTAGTGCACCGCTCTCGACCAGCAACTCCACCACAGAACTATGCCTATTCTTTGCAGCTCGATACAAAGGTGTCCAGCGACGATGGTCCATGGCTTCCATGTTGGCACCATTTCTGACCAGAAGCTCAACGACCGAATAGTGTCCCTTCGCAGCAGCTTGAAAAAGGGGTGATTGGTCAAGAACATTTGTCGCTTCAATGTTGGCACCATTTCTAACCAGAAGCTCAACGACGGAATAATGGCCATTCCCTACAGCTTGACAGAGGGGTGATTGGCCAGAGAAGTCTCTTGCCTCAATATTTGCACCTTTTCTTACTAGAAGCTCGACGACTGGATAATGGCCCTTTTCTGCAGCTTGGCAGAGGGGTGGTTGAACAAAATAACCTGCCTCAATATTTGCTTCATTGTCAATAAGAAGAGAAACGACATTGTCATGTCCATTGGCAGAAGCAAGCCAAAGGGGAGTGAAATTTGACTTTGAAACAAAGTCCACAACTGCCCCTTTTGTACTTAAAATTAATTGTACAATATCGATATGGCCCTTACTAGCTGCATGATGCAAAGCAGTATAATCTTCAAAGTCCACTGCGTTGACGTTGCAGATGCCTAGTAGACTCTTAACAATACCATAGTATCCCAATTTGGACGCGAGATGGAGTGCCGGGAGTCTCTCCTCGACAAGCGGGAGGTTGCATATTGCCGTATGTATCTTTCTGAATTCAGGGCAATGGAAAGAAGAGGCTCATGTCGCTCTTTAACGGCCCATCCAAGGAGACCATGCAAGCGGGAATGCTTTGACGGACCAACAACAATCCAGGGATGGAAATTCCAAGTTTCGTTGACGTTTGTGGCAAGCTGTTCCAATTTCCTCCAGACTGTGGAAGACTGCTTTATGTGTCTTGTTTGCGGTGCCCAGTTCATGATAGCATAGTGAAGGAACTTAAATTGACTCGTTTCAGGTTTCGAAGCTGTACGGACCCCGGGAAACGATATAGTAGTGGTACCACTATCCTGCCCTTGAATACGAAAGAAATGTCTGAGTGTAGATCCAAGAGCTTCGCCCGCAAGAGAAGCTGGGTTTGGCACCGCAGCACTTGTTTGTTGATGCCCATGCTTCTCCACCGACATACTGAAATTCGAGAATGAAAGATGAGCAACACAGAACTCTCCGCACTCAAGCTGGCCGTGGTCTTCGGAAACTGGCCATGTTGGAAGAAACCCGTCTTGACGCTTCGTGAGATATTGTTTAACGGTTGAATGTGCAAGGCGAACGCAATAATCGGTTGGATCCAAAACCACGAGATTCGCACAGCAGCCGATGATAAAGTCCTGCTGTGGTACTTTTTCAGGATTCCATGCGGTGTCCAGAATATCAAATGCGGCCGCTTCTTTTAACTCCTCGATATGAAGCGGCCTAGCGGCAAAACTGACCCATTTTAGGATCTTCACGGTCCTGTTGTCCTGGAGGTTTATCCTCTGAACGCAATACCGATACGTCTCCTCTAGATCCTTTGGCAGCTGACTCAATGCTAATCGAATCTCCGCATCTGTAAAGCACGTACTCCATATAATCTCCAATTGAAGATAGACCCAGAGAAACCTATGTTACGTTAGTGCATCAAAGAATGAAAGATGATGAATGTGAAATATGGAAGCCGGATGCATACATGCCTGACGATTCCGTCAGAAGAGTGCTTTTCAATTCCTCTAGCAGCTGGCGATCATTGGTGAGTTTTCTGTGCATTGTTTTGTCGACTATGCTTGTTTCAATAAAATATTCAACATCTCCCGTGACGTTAGCTGACGTCGATATCTGTCGAATTCCTGGGATAAATGTTGAAATATTTATGTAACCCTCGATGTGGTCCCTGCTTAAGAGCAATATCCGTGATCCTTCTAGCGATTTACGGCCACAGAATATCGACTGGATCAGTTTCAGTAAACACTTGCTGTTTTCCCCATCAAGTGCATCGATCCCATTGACGACATAGATAGTATTCGGCACATGATAGAAAATTTGCAAGAAGAGATCTTTCAGATCTTCAAAATCCGGCACTATCCGGTCAATTCCAAAGAACTTTTGAAGGTCTTCTAGGAACCCGTTTCGAAATAACCGAGAAGTCCGCCACAAGAATTCACACAGTTGCTTGATAAAGCTGGAAAGAATGGCTGAAGCCTGCAGGGACTCATATTGTTCGTTCTGGCAGTAGAAGAATATTGTTGCAGTTGGCAGCGCAGAACTACGATACTTCGCAGCATCCACTACAGCAGTTCTATAGATTGTCAGTCTAGCACTTGTAGTGGAAAATTCAGGGATACTCACGCAATCATTGTTTTGCCCGAGCCAACTGGTAATCGATCAGCATAGATATGGCACTTCGGAAGCAATCTTACTCTTGCCTGAGCACCACAAATTGGAGATGCTCTTTTCTGTAAACCATGCTTTAAAATCTGGGTGGCCCAAGAACCACTGAGTGATGCCCGTGAGACGTTTATGGGACAGTCTTCGGTGAATCTACTCATGATCATAACTTGAAATCCGTGCGAAGAGTTCCCCGTAATCCCGATGACCTACTAGCTGTTAGCAGCCGCTCAAAACTTCAACATCTGTCACGCTTACGACTTCTCTGAACTGCGCCGCTTGTTGCAGACTTTGTTTCAGCTGTGACTTCTTTCCTATAGTAGAATGCTAGAGGAATCCGATGCCAATCAGCTTATCGATCATCACACACTCGGACCAGGAGCTTACGATCAGTAATCACCGCAGTTGGTGTGTCTACTAATTGCTTCTCATGGATGATAGAGAGAAGTTCTTTGGCGTATGCAGCAGCTGTTGCAGCAGCGTATGGTTGCCACTCCTTGTGCTTATGCGAATCTGCATAATCACAGATCCCTCGGATCACCAAACACGGAAAATTGTCCATCAATCCCGCCGCCTCCATTTCGAAGCAAAGAATCCCTAGTTGTTGGGCTAGATTATCTCGTTTGCGGCCATCTTTCATTACCTGATTTGCAGACCCAATAAGGCCGTAATGAATAGCAGGATCCTCATTTGGCCGAGCAAATCGTTTTACTTGATGGCTCGTATCACAATTGGCGCACGTATCCCCAGAGTCAGCGCGATCATATTTGCAATCGAACAATAGATCCCGGGCATCAGACGGATACGTGAACTTGTCTTGCATGACGGGGAATTTGATTACCATCTCAGAAATAAGCTCTGAGATGCGGCTTGGCCTTAACATATGAGCCGCTTGCAGTCTAGACACCGCTGTCAAGAGTACCAGCGGTGGCTTGTTAAGCATCCCAGTCCGCTCAAATCGACCGTCACGTATGGCTTTGCCATAATCGTACTGTATAACTCCCCCAGAGGTTCCTGTTGGTTTACTAACGACAACATCGCCAAGTCGAATATCAGCGTCTGCGCTAGGCACCCCTCCACCAATACCAACCATCAAACCAAACCGTAACGATGGGAATGTTGACCGTATCTGACTCGCTATTGTTGCAGCCGACGTCGTTCCGTAGACACCTGCTGGGAGGCACGCGATTACTATATTATGCGTATGCATCCGACCAAAGATGTAGGTATTATCATCGTTTCGGGGAGTTGGCAGATCCGGATATCTCTCGTCTAACATCGCTTCGGCGACCGCCATTTCTGTCGGGAGGGCTGAGATCCATGCAATTGTATAATCATGATGGCTCAAGCTTCTGATGGAAGCATCATTCTCACGAATGAGTGCTTCCATCATTCTTGTCACCAGTTCGGATGGAATGTATGAAAACCTTGGCCAGCTTAGATGAGAAAAATCTGGTGTCTAGTGTCATTGCAATTTTGACTCTGAAATTGCTGCAGGCTTTAGCCTTGGCGCAAGGCTCATCAGTCCGACTCGGGACTCAGTCCAACCTCGTTATAGCCATTGATTGAGATCGGTCGCAAGGCTGAGCTAGTGCTCCATGTAAGTTCTCTACTTGCCACTTGGCCTTCGAAAACGTAGAAAATTGAAGCAATGGCTCAGTAGCTTGAGCTTACGGCCCAATTTTATAGGCAATAATATACGAGCGATACTCGCGGTTGGATTCAACAGGGGTAGATTGACAACGCTGCACAGGGTAGACCCTCATGACTATCTGGTTGGCACAGCCAACGATATTTAGATTAGCCAAATGGTACATTGGTGTTGACTAATGACGGAGGCTGTACATAGTTACATGCCATTATCAGAAAAATGAAGCAGTAAACAAGGTAGGCAATTTATTCTCCTCAGCCCGGACTTGCACCGCTACCAAGCTGCAAGAACACCATCAAAATGGCAGAATACCTATAGAGAAATCAGTAACGGACTCCTTTTTTTTGTGCTAAGTGAAACAAAGTTAGTGAACATACATACGCCGCTGTAGGCGCCAAAGTCTCATAAGCCTTTGCATTCATCCCCAGCACCACGAGTCCCAAAAACAAAAGTATAAAAACCGTAATAACCGTCAAATTTAATTGTCACGACATACGTGAACGCCAATATCCATATTGGCGCAATCAACATAACCAGTCCCGTAAGTAGGATCATCAGCGTCACGAATCGATCAATCCATTTATCCGAGAAATAATGAAAGCGATCATGTTGGCCATGGAAGAACGGTAGACCCGTCGATGTAGGCCTTTGCCAGAGACTCGACAATCTCAGATGCGGAGAGCGCTCCAGGATTCGTCGTAGGAGACTTTTTTTCTTTGGGATGAGGGCGAACAAGTCATTCTTTTCGATGGTCTGCTCTTTGCGCAGAATTGCGCCGTCATGGTTGTGAAATTTCGAAGACTTGTGATGTCCTTTTCCGTTGCAGATGAGCGGGTTTTGAGTTTGATGTAGTGATATATGAATCTATCTAGACACCAATGTCTACACGAGACACACTTCGGTTATCAGACGCGACTCTTATTATAATCCTCAAACTTCACTCTCGCCTCCCAAATCAAATCCACACGCGCCCTCTGCGTATCCTGACGAAATGATCCAGTATTCATATCCGGCGTTTCACGTCGACTACAAGCATGATCGATGCTGTCTATTTCCTCTTCTATTTGCGTGAGCTCATGTTGCAGAGCTAGAATTACGCGGATATTGAGTCCGGGAAAGCGACGGAAATTTCAAAAGTCGCTGTCCGAGGCGAGAAAGGTGGTGTATCCGTGATATCCTTGGATGATAATTAGCTTTGGTCATAGTGTATGTTGGTTGATTTCTAGGGACGACTTGATTATCTATGTATTTCCATGGGTTTTAGTCTAGTTCTTCTTGAGTCGGATCCTGGACTGTTATTCTCATTGATGATTGTTCGAGTGTGGGATGTGATGATATCGGTCTTGTCATTGAAGATGAAGGATTTGAAGTTAATATAGACGTTCTACTACTCCCTACTGGCGCTAAAGTTTCAAGCCTTATATCCATTTGTCCGGACGTTTCTAGAGACATTCTATAAAAATAATTTACCAAGCGATCGGAATCGTCATCAAATATCTAGCTCTACATGTTTGAATGAGGCCAGGCTGGAAATAACAACCAGAATGTCGATGATTCGTCTATAACGTCTATCACGATGAATGCCAATGCCCTGATTGATTCAGATCCCCTTGGCAATCAATTGAGACTACGCACCATCACTTCCTGAAATTTAATAGAGTCGCCCACTGAAAATATTCCTCATCAGTCTAGATCTTACATTCATCATGGAATCCGAAAACCCTACGCCGTCAGTGAAACACGTAAAGAAAAATAAGAAAAGTTCCAGCAGGTGCCGCAGAGAAAACAACAGAGACTTCGCGATTATTGCCGGAGAACCTCGTAGAAGACAGGCACAGAAAGCGAGGAGGACCCGTCTTTCGCCACACAGATCGTGAAGTCGATCCACTACCACCACCTGACTTCAACGATACGGATCGAAATAACACATTATTTCGACGATGGAGGCAAAGATATGGCGCGCAAGAAACCATCCATGGTGATGTCAGCACAATCGCAACCGGAAAAAAATCAGAAATATCCAGTTTTGTACCGCATGCTGACGAAGTCGAAGGCAAACGCCGGCAGCGCATGAACGAGAAAGTCAGGTCCTTGTAACCAGCACTGAGACAGAGATTGAGCAAGTCAGATCAACTTCGCCAAGAACTGGAAATTATGAGGAGACATTCTTCAGATACATCTCCGACCCCAGAAAGCTCTTATCTTCATTCTACGATGTTGAAATACATCGAAAAGAATGAGCAGCGTATGCTCGAAGACGCCGTGACGGCATTGAGACGAGCCACTGTATCTTCACGCGCTGTAAGAGACACCCTGGTCAAACATTTGTGTATTAAAGGAAGAGAATACAATCTTCTCACTCCCTGAGAAACAACTCTAATCATCCTTAATGGAAATATTCCGTTCCGGACGACTAAAATACGAATTCGTACAGAAACACGCTTCATCAGCCGGAGTATATCGTATCCTAATCCAGAATGACAACAGCAATGACGAAAAGCCGATACATATTTCAGGGATTAGTTATTCGACACTTCAGGGTATGGGATGGAGACTTGCGCAACGCAATTCGGGGGACGGTGAGTCGCGGGATTGGTACTGGTGGTGTTATCCGCGCCTGCAATCGAATTCGACTGGGAATAAGATATTTCAGGTGCAGATGACCGGGGAGATTGATGGGTTATCGTCGAGGGCTGTGCATGAGGATCCAGATTTCGATCTGTTTGTGAAGGCTGAGGAGGAGGAACGATGGTGTCTTCAATGCGAAGGGGGTTGAATCTATTTTTGGTCGAACATGACCTTTGCGTGGTATATACCTTAGCGCTACTTTACTCCTTAGGAATACCTTGAATGCAAAGCCCTATTTTGCCTTCGGGAGAAAGGACTTTTGTCTTCGACGTACACACTCCTTCAGGGGTACAATTCCTTTCTCGCGATTCACACCTTCCAACAACTATTCCCTGGTAACCCATTAACTAGGCAACCGAATTCCCTATCTCAGACGTATACGTAAGATCCCCAAGCCTCAATATCCCCATTTGTCAATTTGAGGCTATGTCGACATAACAGTTAACTATTAACGTTGACAATCTAGAACACTGTAAACGATCAATACGAGAAATACAATTGACGAAATGGCATGTAATTGAGATATACCCCTGATACTAGTCAGTTGTTTCAATCAAGCTGAAACCTGTCAAATTCGTTGGCTCCAGATGTACAGCAGATCAAGGTGGCTGTGTTGTATGCACTTCTCCGCACGTTAGGGTTTGATATTGTGGTTACCTAGATACGAATACGACGGGTCAATATTGAGCAGTAATACGCACACCATTTTCGAGCGTGAGAACATGTACTTGTTTTTCATCCAGATTACCTTACAAAACGATACTAATAATCTTTACAACTCACGTATTGAGGTTTTGTATCACCTCAACCAACCATACCCCGTTGAGTACGAGGAGGATTTCGGCTTTATGACAGTTCCGGCCCGGTGTATCTTGCTTGGCCTCGCCTTTCCCCCTTAGGTAAATGCAATAACAGCTGGAAAACAACATGAAATTTGAGGCTTAGATCTGACGCGTTGATATAAAATGATTTTCGGCTACTATTGGGCCGGTATGTACACCTACAAAGATACCGGGCTGTGGGCGGAGGATCGGATATAGGACCTTGTTGCCCTATTCCGAAGTATAAGCACAATCTAAAGTACCTAAGTACCTACATGTACTACATGTATGGTTATACAATGTACTACCGAATACTCGAGACTCGAAATACACTGCGTACAGTATGTTGTTGTACTACATACACCGATACGAATTTGACATGCAGCTAAAACCAGCCTGAATTCAAATATCCATCCATCCATACATACATAGGTAGAATGCATACAACACACGTAGCTTATGCACGCATAAGCAGCTCACTCCTTCCACGCCTTATACACCACTTTCGAACCATAAATCTCTCCCTTCTTGAGCACAGCCATATGTCTCCATTCCGGCACATTGGGCGCATTCACATACCGACTAGGCTCAACACAGAACCCCGCATATTTTCCACGGGCAGGTAGCCCGTTGACAGCGGGGACGTCGATGAAGTTTCCAGTATAGAACTGGAATGCTGGCTCGGTGCTGTATACTTCGAGATGGAGTTTGGTGGTGTCGTGGCTGAATTGGGCTAACAGATTCAAGGGTAAGGGTCTGGTGTCGAGGGGAACTTTGGAGGGGTCTGTTTCGATTAGGAAACAGTCGTCGATTTCTGTTGAGGCGCCTTGCAGAGTGAACTCTTCAGCGACGGGGACTTTGGTGAAATGGTCGATACCGCCCAGAGGAATGGAGGTTGAGTCGAAGGGGAGATGCACATCTGTTGCTAGCTTGGCTTTTGTGCCGATGATGTCTGGACCTCCGGAGATGTTGAAGTACCTATCAACTCTTAGCATCGAGCTTCACCCCAGATGGGGTAGGTAGAACCAACGAATGGTTAGTAATGTTCACAGCAGTCTCCTCAACCTCATCCCCCACCAACTCAGCCTCATACTCCGTCTCCAACACCGTCTTGCCATCTTCCTTGCTAGCCGTATACCAAACCCTAACCTCAAGCGTACCCGGATACCCCTCCTCCTCATGTTTACTCAAATACTTGAAAAAGATCCCCTCTTTCCCATTCCGATTAATGGCCTTGGGACCCTCAAAGATCCTCTTATCCCACCCCTTTGAGCCACCATGCAACGCATTGGGTGCATTCGTCTTTTCCAATGTATAAGTTTGACCATTCACGTTTTCTAGCAATCCATCCTTAAGACGGTTGGCGACTCGGCCGATTGTGGCGCCGAAATAGGGGGTGTTGTATTTCACGTAGTCTTCCTGGGTTTTGAAGCCTTGCACGATGTTGGTGCCGCCCACATTGAATTCTTGGATGATGGCTCCGAGGGGGAGGAAGGTGAATGCTGATTCTTCGGGGTTGGACATTTTGCTTTTCGCTTTTTGCTTGTGCTTCCCTTTGACTTGTTAACTTGTAGACTTTTGCATAGTGTATGTTGAATTTTTGCAGATTAGGCCACGTTTTATAATTCAGAAGAACTAAGAGCGAATTTCAATGAGGGGCGGCTAAACATATGACGTTGTACCCCGCGTAGGATTGGATTTATATTAACCTCAACATTAATCTCTCAATCAAAAGATACAGGCCCATTCCTGTCAATTAGCATAAATGGGATCTCTCAATTGCTGCAAATAATAGACGAATTTCGACCTCAAGCTGGCCTCCGGCAAAAAGCGAAACCTTGACCCTCACGATATTAGGCTAAAAGGTGGAAAGGGCTCAAAATATCCAGGATGCGTCACGTGCTACCCCGCAATTTCGATATAAATTGTTCCGGCGGCCAAAGCTTTTTATTGTGAGATTAACTTGAGTGAGACTGATCATTTGAGAACGAGCTCGTTTGAGTGCTCTGTCTTGGGATAGGCGTTGCGCAGTTGTTTGCGTACAGCCATACCCGTACAAAGAAGCAACTTACCCATTGCGGAAGAAGGAATCGAGTGTCGTCAGATATTGCGAGATGAATGGATTAGCCTTGAGAGTCTGAGTGTCGAGATGGACCAAATCATTCGTTCAAGGCACAGTCTGATCCAGCCAGCACAATGACAAATCCATATGCCGAGATGTCTACACGTCGAAACAAAGCATGCATTCGCATAGCTAGACCTACGGAAGGCGCTTGAAAATACTCGACAACGCACAACCCATGGTCTGGATGTGACATTTGCTCGGAAATGCATAACGCATGGTGATCATCGCATAGCTTGTTGTGCAATACGCGCTGTTGTGTCACCTCGATAAAAATGCCTTCGGATGATAACGTCCTTTTGTCCAATCAATCCGGAAAATCTCTATATAGTTGTTCGAGTAAAGTCATATGATGGCTGTCAAGTGTTTCTTCCAGACGGATTGTGTAACGTGTAAGTTACAACAAAGGCTTGACACATATCACGGACTGGAATACCAATACGGCGTTAAGCTCATTTCCCCCGCAACATGCAAGCTGATCTATGCAAATAATGAGGTATCACAAAGGAATTGAATTTGTGCTGTATGTCCAGCCTCTGTATGTGTTGGAATAGACCGAGTTGAGTTGGAGCAATTCGGGACTCACTGCCTGATCGGGATAGAAACAATGCCAAGGCAATGACAGATACCTATTCATTGCCATGACATGACGGGCCCAACAGTAGGATTCGACAGTCAATTGGTGCTAGACTTGTTAGTGTTGGTTGTCAAGGGCAAGGAGGAATCACGATGAGCTGAAACAGAAGAGAGGAAACATTCCGCCGAAGCGGTCGAACAATGCTTTTCGTTGGCAAGAGTGGGTTATGTACGTATCTTCTCTTATATTGCCAGTAGTTATCTCAGCATTAAGCTTACTATCGGATACTCTAATCTAGTCCATGATCATGCAGAGACAGCGTACAGATGTATGGATACGCACAAGGACTGAAATACAGTCACCTTCCTCAATACATACATTCGGTACTGAGATAAGTCCAAAGCCCCCAGGTACATCAGCCGCAATAACATCAAGAAAAACAAAGAGAGAAAAAAACTTGATACAAACACTCTAAAAATCAATCAATCAAGTAGTAACCCCGAGTAACTTCGCTCTTATCCACGGAGTATGTACACGGGATTCGGTGATACCGTTAGTTCTCGCCATTTTGAGCCACAAATCGCCTGATTAGGAAATACACAGCGGCTCGACCGTTCTCTTCAAAGTTTTGCACGGTGTACGTACAAGTTTGAAAGCAGTAATCTAGTCTCCGCTTAATATTTCCAGCGCTGCAAATTCCATTTTGCGCTCGGCGACTTTTTCGTTTGCTATGTATGCACTATGTATGCAGGAGGCTGAAGGAAATGATTGATAGCGGCTCCTCCATTTAGAGAACGGCCCGGTACGGGGTGCTCGGACACATACTGGGATGATTTCTAAACATGTATCCACGCTTACAGACATAACTCTCCGCGGCGTTCATTATTGAAGATTTTGGGTGAGTCTTACACCTGGGCTGCAACTACTCGGAGTGTATTGTTGATATGAATTAACGCTCTCCGTGACTAGCTGTAAAACAGTTTGAATCTTGATACAATACAACAATACACGTCCATTCAATTAACCGGAACTATCAACACTGCTAGGATGAAACCCGTAGAAGGTTGCAGATGTCAAAGCAGCCGAGTGGATTATTATTAATAGTTGATCTGGTTTACTAATTCTTCAAACGCATCTAAATAAGATTGTTGCGTTGGTTATGTAACCAGTCAGGGGTCTGGACCTTGATGTGCGATACATGTTCAATTCTAGTCGAAGTTTATACGTGGACAGTTAGATTACTGCATGCGTACCGATGTAGATATAGCTAGATGTACTCGGGTCTCGATATGGATGTACCTTTACTGTAATTGGTAGAATCTAATAATAGCGTATGCTTGATCATTTCTAGGCTACTGGTATCATTGATATGATGCCACATGCATCTCTCATTCGTAAAGAATCTGCCTTCAATCTACATGATATCTATGCACAGGTAGGTAGGTAAATGAAACTCAGGTCCTATGTACCTGCAACTGCAATTTCCGATTAGTTACAGACTACTCTCCTAGCAAGAAAATTTGGATCAATCTTCTATGTTCAAGTTTTCTACTCGACACACCGCTCAAAGAATACATGTTCTATCTCGCCTTCCTCATTCGTATATATGAACCCTAAACAGATAGCACAAGAGTGGAGAGTTGTATATACAGAAGGCTCGTGACTCACTAACCAAGCACTAAGTTGAGTAAGCCAGATTATTCATTACCAACCAGAATTCGAAGGTTGATGACCATAGACAAGCCTTGAACTGTGTACATACTATTGAAATTAGAACGATGAAGATTACCCCGCTACCCTCTTTGTACGTATACTGACAGAAAATTTCGATATAGAACCTGGAAACAACAGGCCACCCTTCCAGACGTTGACTTGTAACCACTTACATAGCTTAGATTTCGGCGAGATCGACAAGTCCTTGAGCAATTCAAGCCAGTCGCCGAGCGATTGGATTCCCCGAACACAGAAAACAAAGACAGGTGACGATCCCCCAGAACCAAAAGCCCGAGCCCGACGCCGGAACAGAATTTGCCGATTAAGTGGATGAGAATGGTTGATCATTGAGCAGGGACCACAAGTTGATCAATTTGACAAAGTCCGGCGATTAGTACGTAGTAGAAATTTCAATTCTTTACGAGTGATCAAGTAGATTAAATCTTAGACATATAATTACGTAGTAATGAAAAAGAGAATAACAGGAGCTTCCTCAAAACCATTCGTGTTCGATTATTAAGATGCAAAATAAAAGAAGACGCCATTGACGCCATACAAAACGTCGCTATCTAACCTTGCAAGGAATCCAAGAATAAAACCCATAAACCCGACACGCAAGAAAAAGGGAACATTGGAAAGGAGAAAAGAAAATTGAATTTTTATACATAGACATTAAATCGTTATACCCCTAGAACCCCAAACAAGACCAAATCCATTACCCCCAAATAGCCTCCCAGAATCGCCACACAATCAAATAGTAGAAATCTCCGTATTCGTATTAAAATATTGACTGAAATCATCATTCCCGGGCTCAAAGAGCATACTCGGCGGTAAACAATTTATCGGCATTTGTTGTTGTCGACTACCACCAAATATGGGCGACGAAGAGGACATATCTTCAAATAACGAGGAGAATTGATTCCCGCTTCCGCTTCCGCCGCTAATCAAATCCAGGTCGTCGAAGCTGAGGTCGTTGGAGCTTGTTGTCCAGGGTGTTTGCGGTTGCGGTTGTTGCTGTTGATGTTGTTGTAGGGAGATGGGGTTTATGCCTTGTTGAGAGAGTAGAGCGGAGAAGTTTGGTGCTCCGCTGGTGGAGGAGATTGTGGATGTTGGCGTTGGGATTGTGGAGGAGAGACCGGCGGAGGTTGTGATGAGGAAGGGTTCGGATTTGATGATTGGCAGAGATTGCATTTGTTGCTGCGATGAAGCGGCGGAGGAGGAAGGGCTGTAACTTCCTGGTGGTGTGGGGGGTAATTGATGTCTGGCCATGGTATCTGCGTATTGCGAGACGGGGTATGGATGATGTCGGTGACTATGATTGTTGGCCATGTGGGTGTGATGGCGATGTTGGTGATGACTATGCGTGTTGTTGTTCACATTCAAATTCAAGGTCGTTGTGGGAGGGGAATGCGCAATATCTGAACTTCCATCTGACGATTCCTGTCGTTGCATCAATCCTGCATTTTGTTGCCATAATCGCTGCTGCATTTGTTCCACGTTATCTTCGAATGTTTCGCCCTTGGTGTGATCTAAAGCGCCTAATCGTGTGAGCAGGTCGTGTGTGAGCGGGTGTCCATTCGATTCGGCTTTGAGTGGTTCTCCGGTCCAGCCTTCGCCTTCTTGGGCGCGGCGGTAGAGTTCTTGTAGACCGTTTACGAGCCAGACTTGTTGTTGTTCGAGCATTTCGACGTATCTATCTCCGTCAGTACGGTCAAAATATAGCAACGGGTAAACAAACGCACCCCTTGGGATAGACCTTGTCATGAGCTTTCTTGCGCTCGCCAAAGACGCAAATAGCATTATCGGCGCGACATCTGCCGCAGGGACTGGCGCCATCACACTGTTGCCATTAGCATATATTTTCAAACCCCTTGACTGCTAGCGTCATACCTTGGACTTTTTCAAACGACATCGATCACAAGCCTTGCACACTCGCTTGCGCACATTACTATCTGAATGAGCCGAATGCTCTGACGACGGCGTCGACTGTCTCGCAGCCATTGCGATATATGATCCAAATGCGGTAATAAAAGTGACAGCGAGCTGAACTCGTATAACGGCCAGACCAAATCCTTATTTATTTTTCGTTGGGTTTCCTGTATTTCCTCTTTGGATATTCAAACTGGTAACGATGGCATCAGAATCCGGGATTGAGTAGCTGATAGGTTGAGTTTTGCTGTTTCCAATGGTCTTGCTGTCTTTAGGGTTGCAATGACGGGTTGATCCAGTGTTGTCGTGGGTATCTGACTTTGGTGTATTGATTGATGTACGATATGATACATCAACTCAAGTCTTATATAAGAACCGAAGAGATATAGAGGGGAAGCAATGTAATCAAAGATTCAAAGGTAGAAAAAGAAAGTGAAAGGAGGGGGGGTGGTCTGTTTTAATATCCTTGTGCTTATTCTTAGGTATGCATGGTATCGATGGATGTATGGATCGTATGGGCAGGACCTGGACTACGTAACAAGTAACTTAACAGTGACGAAAGAGACTAAAAAGACTCAGCCCAGTGTTAGACAGCAGAGCAAAAAAATTAAGAATAGCTTCTAGTCCTTCTAGATTCGTATCCATCTGTAAAGCTAAAAACTGACGGAGATAATGAAAATACATTACGATGATTAATAGGGACGTACATTTGTTAACGTATTGAGCGTACGGATACTAAAATGGATTATGAATCAGCGAGTCAGCGCCGTCAGCGGAGCTAGTCCACTAGTCCCAACCTAGTTTTATGCTACGTGCGATGGTATCTGCTTCAGATGGATCACGTATGGACCCAAATCCAGGGTTACTGAAAAACGGGGCTTCGATGATTGGCATTCGCATTGGCAGTTTCTCAGCAGAACTCAACTCGAGCTTTGCGTTGGTCAGCCAAGTCTACGGCCAAGTCTGTACGCGTAAAGCAGTAGGAAAAAGAAAGCTGTTGGGCGTGTCAATCATTCATACACAACTACATAGCCCTGTGTCTGCAATGTACATGAGCAGAACTGTTTCATTGTACCCAATTAGCAGCTACGATAACATACGTAATGACTGGTAATTATGAACGAGCGCAGATGTGCAGTCTTGCCGTTTTGGGCAATATGAGAAGATGTGGGGGCGTATCGTATTGACTGTACGGGACGTTACGTACGTTACGCCGAACGGATTTGGACGTATTCGTATCGAGCCAATTTCGTACGAATACGAAATTGTTGATCTGATACAGATACGCGCTGCATACTCTTAAGTTTTTACGTACATCTTTTCGATCGGGATGATTACAATATCACAACCTTCTTTGCAAATGTTGCAAAGATTTATCTACATCCAGCTGCGCTACAATGATATGATACGATACGATCACGACAAACTCTGGGAGGCAGAAAAAAACCTCATATCCATCTTTCTCGGCACTATATCCGTCCTGAATGGATATATGGCATCTCCATTTCAGTGATTTCACATCGATCAGGGGGGAACAATCAGGGCAGCTGACCTCGAAAGCCTCAAACCTCGAAGGAACGGAAGTCGGATCCTGATAAAATTAATCAAATTGTGAGTGATTTTCTTGCCCTTTCTACAAATCAGACAAATCAGAGATGGGCTATTTCAGCGTTTGGCACTGCAAAATCTGTTGCACTCTACCTAATTGGGTTATATCGCCCTAAAACTCTAGCATTCGCACTCGCACAGATCGGATAATCGGACATTCGGCCAGTTCGGCCGCGAGAAACCCATGTCGCCGACTTCAACTTTTACCTCCTACCGCAGGGACTAATACGTTTTGAGTGACAGGGCTAGTCCTTTTGTGGTAGAATGAGATTTTAAGCTGTGCGGGAACCGGATGACTGGATTTCATGCATCCGAGTTGGCTTTCTTCATAGTACATAGTAGAAATTGTAGAACGGGACGCGAATTTACGTGCGTATGAGTAAGAAAGGGTCCGCGGTGGAGAAGATTAATAACAAGTTTGACAAGTTGACATATTCTCGAAGAGAAAAGATTTCATCATATATATTTTAATCGACGTTGAACTTAGTGATCACTGATCAGTGATCAGTGGTTGTATCATGGTGATCAATCAACGCGCATCAAGAATCGGTTTATAATCAACCATCATTATTGATGTTGTACGACATGATGGCGTACAATCCTATTCATTGGTCTGTCAATTGAGTAAAGACTGTACAAATATGCTATTATTGATCAAATCGATAGCTACGCTGACGGAGAAAAGATTTTGTTAACTCCGCCGGGGATTCGGGCTTGTGCCCTTTGCGGTCTGTAGCGGTCATCTTTAAGAGCGACTTACATAACGCGTGAGTATACTGATAGATCGAGAGCATATAGAGTGAAAATCACGTTTAAACTCGAGGCTGAGATATCATAATCATTCTAGAATCTGGCGTAGACACGGAATTCCATTCCTAGGTTCTGATTACTCAAAGAGTACCTGAGCGTAGACTAAGAATTGAGTTGACAGCCAAACACAAAGTGGAAGGCTAAGCTAATGTTCGTCCGTTGAACTAACTGATTTGCAGTCAGTTAATCACTGAAAATAAGGTAACTTACAGAAGGATTTACGGCCGGAGTTAAAATTCCTCTTGCATGTGCATACTGAAGCGAAATACAGAGCGAAATAAACGACGATCGCAGATATGTTACGGCCGAAATAAATCGTCTCTTGAAAGTTGAATTGGCGTAAGGTAACATATACAGCGATACAGCACGCGGTAATGCTGTAAGTTATTCTGTAATAAGCAAAACATGCCGCTTTAAGCGGGAGATCTGCTCTGCTAACTGTTTAGCTGAACGGATACTCGGTACCATTCTCATCCGTACAGCAGGTATCGTATCCGGGTTCCGTTACGCGGTTAGCGCTGTACGGAGTTACGGAGGGTGGACTGATTGACTCTCGGAATGTTCGTCCGAGGCTGCATAAATTTGCAATGTGGGAAAGCATAACGCATGCTGACTAACAGTACATACGGAGTACGTTAGTGAGGAACGTTACTGTACGTAGTAGTTAAGTGTAAGTGTAAGTGTAATACGTGGCTACAGGTAACATGTGTGACGATGCTGTGCATCTCGATTCTCGACCGATACATACATCATGACATACTTTCAATGAATCAGATTGCATTGATTGTCAACTATCATATCAGATCGATAGGCCCAGCCTCGTGTTGCCTGTTTTCAACCACTTCTGATAAAATCGATAGCTGTGATACAATGGTTCGCCCGACTTGTGGACTGGTACGCTAGTTAGTAAATAGGTCTAGGGTTATTACCAATCATTTTTAGCAGCAACCAACGCCCTTACTAATCTTTTTAGCTGTGCTGCTTGTGGGTCAGCGTAGCTTTCAGGCATTCCTGACTTGATTTTGACGTTTTCTTTAACGATTAAGGCATCCACCTTTTTTTTTTTTTCATCGGCTTTTTGCATCCACATGGCATCTTTGGCCCTTGAATCGGGAGTTGGGGACGAGTTGTTCCGTCGCCGGGTCGGCTTATATAGCTCTTTCTCTCCGAGTTAGCCTGTCACGGCTCGGATATGGGCACGGCAAAAGGATAAGTTAGCATCATATAGGTATCAGACATCAGACACTTATCACACAGCTGATGATCAGGCCACCATGGGTAGGGATTGTACATGGCAGATCGATCTCACAAGATACGAGCTGTACGAAGATGATGATGTCTACGAACAACCTCGGTACGATGATGGCCCATCATTTCTCCAGATGACTTTTCTGTCTTTTGCTTTTTCGGCATGGATTGGGGGTGGAATCGAAATCGATGACGTCGTTGGTCTTGATATTCAAGCCACTGCACGGAAGTAGAGCAATCATAATCGAGACTGTCTCTTATCTGATTCATCGACGTGTATTCTCATCTACATACATACGTACTAACTAGGGTCCATCTCGTTCATCCGGATTCCGAAGAAATAGTCAACTCAATTAGGGCAACATCAACCCGACGCAGTGGCTGTAGTATGGTGATCGCTGTATTAGCATGTACGTTCTCGCCTACTCAACCGATTAGTGCTAGAAACATCGCTTATTCTTGCTTTTCTCTCACCCAAAACTGTTCATTCCAACTACTCTAAGCATGCTCATGATCTAGACTAACTCTCTTTGACCGTACGGAACGTTCCGAGATTTCTGTATGGCGGACCAGGACCACGTTTATATGCAGAAATGCCATATCCACCTCACTTTGGGGAAGAGCGTGGGCATAGAATGCTGGGAGAAATGACGCTTAAAACAGTTAAACCTCTACTTTGCCACATGAAAAGTAAAGGGTGGGAGCTAAATGAACACGACTCAAGCCACCAGTTTGCCGGATTCGGTAATCTGGCCGTTATCTTGTACGAATCTAGATGGTGTATGCAGCGAAACCTCAAAACGAAGTCCCAATTTTTGGGATTTGAGACATTCGGAATGACTGAGATGGTGGATGGTGGGAGATTTGTTCTAGATCATCGCGTGGATATGGAGGCGTTCATGCATGTGCGATACTAAACTGCTGCGTCATTGGTTGAAGCTATCTATGTAAGGTAGTTGGAACGGAGACTTAGACTCAATCGATCAGAAACTACCTATATGTTATATAAGCTGCAAGATACAAATGATAGAAACTTGGTGGAATACGAGCCGTATGCTCACTAACGAAGCCTGGGACTGGAAAAAAGAAGGTATTCGAAATTGTCCCTGATTAGGGTTAATGAAGTTCAGGTTAGCGCGGCCATTGCGGCCGAGGCTGAAGCTCAGACCACCAACAAAACCCTCCAACTTCATCATTTTGAATCTCCAAAGCAACAACACAACCACCGCTATGTCTGCACGAACAGCAACTATAGCAAGGCTACTGCAACAATCACATTGCTCTTCTCGCCGTCTACTCCGTCCTATTCGTACCCAGTCTTCCCGCTCGTTCTCAACATCTCGTCCGACATCAATCGCAACAGCTACCCTACCGCCATCTAGACTCCCTCCGTCACCAAATCGCCATTGCAGCTCCATGAATACACCTACCAAACCAATCTTCGCCGAAAACTCGAATCCAGAACAATTATCGGCGCCACTACAATCACTACTCGAGGAGGAACAATGGACGCTCGATGAAGAGGGGATGGGTGTTGCTAAGACGTATTATTTCAAGACTTATACCAAATGCCTAGTGCGTTGTTGCCCTTTCTTGTTTTAATGGGTCGGTCTGGTCTGGAATATTCGACTAATGTGTTGGGTCGGGTTGTGCCAGGATTTCACGCAAGTCGTCGGAATTCGCAGTAAATCGAGGAATCATCATCCGACTATCACCGTTGTGAGTTACCCTCCTTCCTTTGCGACAAGACAAGTTTCTCTGATTATGTGTTTGGGGTGAACAGAAATCAGGTTCTGTCCACATACACTGGACAACGCATTTCCCGCGCGGTTTGACACAAAAAGATATCGATATGGCGCAGTACTGCGATCAGCAAGCCCCGCTGATCGGGACGGTTCAACAGGCTGACGCGAATAAATGTAAACCTGCGAGTTGACCGTGCTATTATGTGATCATGTAGATGAAACATTTGACCCATTGGTTGGACGAAAGGGACCCCGGATAGGTATGGACGACCGGTTATATATATATATATGAATGAGTATGTATGTTACCTCACATTCTTCGCACTGATGCATTTTTCTCCGGTGAATATGCCTGAAGGCACTGATCTCATGGCACTGGTGGATCCAGCTATCAATATCATCAATCGGCCAACTCGCCGAACCCTCACAACTACAACGCTACACATAGGTAGCGGTGAGCTGTCATATGAGTCGCAAATGATGAGAGTCAATGGGCCAAAGATATATACCATTATCAACTCTATTATAGATCCCTCCCCGCCTCGGCTCGATGTTTACGGCCCGAATCTAGTAGACATGGAGATTAACGATCTCGGATATCTTTGCGAGCTGCTTCCCCACCACCGCTAACAACTTCTTTTTGATTGTTTTGATATGTATAGGTAACTTGCGTCTTGTGACAAGATATATTCATTGTGATCAGTTGGATATGCCGAATTTATATTTCTATTTCTATGATCTTGATTCTGTGTTGGAAGTTCATACGAAATCCTTTTTTTTTTCACTTTTTTGTTTGCGGAGCGGAGATCGTTCCGAGAATGATATTTTGCGGTCATCTCGAAGAATTTTGATCAATGAACTCAGTCATCATCTACTACGAATCCCTTAATTGAATATTTCACCTAACCTGAGATATTTACCAGAGACTGTAGCAGAGACTCTACCAGCTTTCAGAAAGCGCAGTCCGGTTGGACGACTTCATACGACATACCTCCAGCATAATGACGGACAACAAAGAGATGGACCTCGAAAAGGCCGAGGTTGAGGGTAATCTAGGGCAACATTGCCTGTCAGATGCCAATCGACACGACAATAACGAAAAGAATATCCAGAGATCATCATCTCCATCTCCATCAGCATACACATCCTCCGACAACGACAACGAACTTCAACCTACAATATCAAGATCAACAAGCCGGCCCCAAGACAACACAGTAATAACCAAGACCCTCAGCCTAGTCCGCACGCGCGAATCCAGCCAATTCATCAGTCCCCCTCCAGACGGCGGTATCCAAGCCTGGTCCCATATTATCCTCGCCCATCTCGTCCTCATCAACACATGGGGCTACGTAAACGCCTTTGGCGTTTTTCAGAGTTACTACACAACTCAACTCCACGAATCCCCCTCCACAATCTCCTGGATCGGTAGCGTGCAGACCTTTCTCGTTTTTTTCATTGGCACATTCTCCGGCCGCGCGACGGATGCTGGTTACTTCAAATTCACATGGAGCTGCGGCATGATCATTGCCGTGCTCAGTCTGTTCCTGACGTCGCTGTGTCATGAGTACTGGCAAATCTTCCTGTCACAGGGCTTCATGTCTGGTATTGGATGTGGACTGATGTTCTGTCCTACCATTGCCTTGCTGCCCACATATTTCGAGAAACGGCGTGCGCTAGCCCTGTCTGGTGCAGCAGCTGGTTCGGCGACGGGTGGCCTCATCATCCCTGCAATGGTGAACTCGTTACTCCCCAAAATCGGGTTTGCGTGGACGTTGCGTTGTTTGGGATTCTTCTCGTTGGCGACGTTGTTGCCCGGCCTATTCTTTTTGAGACAGAGACTGCCGCCGCGTGCCACGGGTCCCATTGTTGAATGGAAGGCATTTCGGGAAGTGCCATATCTATGTTTTGCATTTGGCATGTTCTTCGTTATTCTGGGTCTATACGTCGGATTTTTCTACGTGAGCAGTTTTGCGCATGATGCTCTGGGTTCGTCCGTGTCGACGGCTACTGATTTGTTGATGGTCATGAGTGCCGTGGGATTACCAGCTCGCATTATCCCCGGTTTATTGTCGGATGCATACATGGGGCCACTCAACCTTTTGATCCCCTTTGGCTTCTGTACCGCCATGACTGCGTATGGTTGGGCGGGCGTATCTAGTATCCCGGGTCTATACGTCTGGGCCGTGATATACGGCGTCACGTCCGCCGGTGTCCAGGGTTTATTTCCTGTGGCGTTGAGTTCGTTGACCGACGACCTGAAAAAGACGGGTGTAAGGATGGGGATGGTTTTGACTGTTGTCGGGTTTGCGGCGTTGACGGGCAGCCCGATTGCGGGTGCTTTGGTGCAGGCGGATCATAACAGGGGCACGGGAGAGTATTTGTATATGCAGATGTTTATGGGGAGTGTGATTTTGTTTGGGTGTGGGTTGTTGGTGGTTGCGAGGATTAGTCGGTTTGGGTTTGAGGTTGTGAAGGGATAATAAACTAGTTCCAATGAGGTTTTGATTTGAATGATGTTGAGCATCTATGAACGCGTTTTCGGCATATGACTATTCTGACCTTCATAGAGTAGAGTTATAGGCATGGATAGATATTTAGAAAAAATTACTTGGATAATGGCAATACTGGAAATTTGCATGACTAGGATCTCTAGCTATAAATGATATAGAGATTACAGAGCAAATAGATACATGTTACACCATCCTTGAATGGTTGACATCAAATATGGATGCCCAGATACAGCCCATACTGACGCACTCAAATATTAGGAACACAAAGAGGAATCTGACTCATAAACACCTGATCCTCGAATGCCTTCATAGCCTTTTCCCAAGTAGCGGACAGGTCCTCGGACACTTCTGCTGCGGCGCCTTCAGCCGTAGTCTTTGCGGCTGCGGGAGCAGTTTGTTCTTGTTTTTCGGATAGAGATTTTTGGATGGATTTCTGATGATATGGTTAGTCGGATTTGATATGGTTATATGCATGGAGAGAGAAAGCTTACCTCGCTTTTTGGGAGTGTAGAGAGAGGTTCTTGTGGGTTAAGGCGGAGGAGAGAGACACCAGCTGGGTTCATCATCTTTGCTGATGTTTATTGAAAGGATTCGATCGTTGGGAAGTAAAATAGCTGTTTTGTTGCAAATTTGATAGTGATGTTTTGATAGACTTGAAACTGTTGTCTCGATCTTGGCTGGACAGCAATGTCCTATTTATGCCTGCTCACACTCCGAACAGACTTTAAATAGTTTTGTCTTTCATTATATTGGTATCATATTTATGACTCTTGAGTCGGATGATTTCACGACTCAAAGGACTCGTTAGCTTTGATTTGACTCTCTGCATTGATGAGAAACGTCTCGGAAAGAGAAGCTGGTCATGTCTGCACTTTCAAAGAATTTCTATATCTATACATATCCAAGGATCTCAAACTGTATCATCATACTACCATCATATTGCCCGTAGACACAACAGGAGCAAGACTCGGAAAGAATGTAAAACCAAGCTCACAAAGAGCAACACGTCAATCAAAGCATAACCGCACTCGAGCGACTCCAAAACTCCTTTGCCAGAAAAAAAAGAAAAAAAAATTGGCAAAATGCATATATGAATCATAACTTCGTCAAAGATCCAGATCTTCTTCCAGATACGTCTTTGATACACAGATAACTCTCTAGCTTTGTCTGCATATCCTTCTTGCCCTCCGCAATTTCCGTGACTAAACCTAAGGTTTGCAGTTCGGAGCCGGTCAAGGGACGAGAGGACAACTTCCTAGGCCATTCCTCTTCTTCATTTGTTGTTGAAGAGAAGTATCGAGTTATTAAATCTGTCAGGATGCTTTTCTCCTTTGTCGGGTTCAAGTTGATGGTCGCTGATTGTATCATGATGCGCTCGTCGCAGGCAAATGCTAGAGCTACGCCGGCGCCGCAGGCGTGTCCGTTTAGACATGCGATGACTGGTTTGGGGTACTGGTCAATTATCTCGAAGAGTTGTACAAGCAGGTCGAAGGAGGTGTTTCTCTCTGCACTGCTCTCCGAACGGTCTCTTTTCATGTCAACGCCGGCGCAGAAATATGGCCCGGTCCCTGTAATGACGATGCGAGAAATGGAAGGGTTGCTGTGGTAAGTCTTGAAACATCTAATTAAGCCTGTGATCATAGACCTCGTAAGCGTGTTGCCCCTATTCGGCCGATTCAGAATAATCTTCAAATCGCCATTTTCACTCTGCAGGAAGCGAATCTTGTCCGCGTGTTTGACTCGCTTCAAAGATACTTTCATGTACTTCATCGCCATCGGAAGGAAAGATGGAAGTCGTAATTCCTTTTCTCGCGGCTGCGGTGATTTTCGCTGGAGTGTGTCGATGACAGTATCCGAGGAAGAGTCGCTACAAAGGCTGTCCGAGGAACATCCTCTGACTTGCTGATTTATCCAATTCCCCGTTGCAACCAACTCGCTCAGATTGATTCCCGTCTGTACGCCTGCGTTCTGAAACATAAGAACCACATCCTCCGTTGCCACATTCCCTTTCGCGCCGGGAGCGAAGGGACATCCTCCAAGACCACCGACACTAGCATCAAACACTCGAATACCGCAGATATAAGCCTGTAGTACATTCGCTACAGCTTGACCATAGGTGTCGTGAAAATGGCCCGCTAGGCAGTTGAGAGGTATGCCATTTTTCTCGAGATACCTGATCAGGGTGGCTACTTTGGCGGGTGTGCCGGCTCCTGTTGTGTCGCCTAGGCTTACTTCATAGCAGCCCATCTGCAGCAGTTCTTGAACGCAATGCAGGACGCTGGATGGGTTTGTTAGGCCATCGTATGGATCCACGAAAATACATGATACATAACTGTACATCAATATCAGTATTTGAAACGTTGGTTGTGCGTATGGTGATTGACGTACCCTCTCACAGAGATACCAGCTTCGATCGCCTTCCGAGCAACAGCCCTTGCCTTTTCGATGCCTTGTTCAACAGAACAGTTGATGTTTGCCTGACTAAACCCTTCCGTCGCGCTGATGAAGACAGCTACTTCCTTAACGCCTCGTGATAACGCAATTTCCAGCCCTTTTAGATTAGGTGTGAGAACTGGTAGACGAAGATCCTTCGCTTCCGACTGTTTTAGTAGGTCCTTAATGGCAGGATCGGATAGAAGCTCCTGACAATCCGCTAACTGCGGCACTTTGCGCGTGGACACAACGGAGGTAAGTTCAATACTGCGCAGCCCAACTCGACGAAGTCGCTGAATCAGCTCTATTTTAATCTCTGTAGAAACCGCATCTTTGATACTCTGCAGCCCGTCCCTAGGACCGACTTCGACAATGCGTACTTCGGGTACCTTCTTTGGTCGTGTCATTTCTTCACCCGTCTCTTCTCCCTTCTCTCCAAGGCTGCAGTACATACAAAGTCAGCCGCGATGTATTCTATTGCATGATTTTTGGTTCTTTATTGTTTGTAGCAAGAGTAGAAACAAATCGGTGAAACATTTATTCTAGAAACAGGCCGAAACACAGACAAGGGAGATATGTAGTGGTGGGGGACAAAAAAGCCGAGTCACAGGAGTTTGAGCCTCGGATGTGACGCCCTTCAGTCCGTCAGTCAGTCAAAGCATAGGTATCGTCATCATTATCACCTACGGAACAACAGAAAATTAGTCAAAATGAGATGGAAAAAGGCAAAATCATTGACACCAAACTCGAAAATCGAAATGCAACATCGTAGGACATCTTTGAAGAAACGAAAGAAAAGAGTTAGGGCTGTGGTCAGGGAAATGACGTACCGGCTTCTGTTTGCGGCAATACCCGTGGAAAGACGTGGAAATACGGAGCCGATGAGAAACTCCGTTTATATGCAGACAATGCAACTATATTATGTCTAACGAGATTGTATTTATCTTTTCTAAGTACCTAGGTGTGTCTTATTGGATTGGTTCTCGTGACTTGCAGGATGAATGAATATTGCTGATTCGCTGGCCAAGTGTTGGGGGCTCGAATCGAGGACTCCGGCCCCGATTAGGGCTGTATATTTGACAGCGGTATACCTAAGGCCGATTGAGAATACTAACTAGATCTATGTGTCGTGGAGATCAATCGAAGATTGCATTATATTAACTACAGGGGGTGCGGGGTCGTCACTCGCACTATCTTGTAGTTGTAGCATTGCGCCTTTATCAGGCTCAATCATCAACATTCCATGCAGTGGCGCCGCCAATAAAATTAGGGCTCGATGAATGTTGGGTGATAACCAGCATTGTCGCGGAAGCAGTAGTTGATGCTGTCATGTTGAATAACAATTGTTTTCTTCCGAGTATCTTGTACATGACAGAAGATGACTTTTCATTTATACGAGCTGTATCCTGTACAGATTGACTGACAGTCAACTATGAATAGCTAAGAGACAGGGACCTAGCTAGATTATCAAGGTTCGTTATTTTTGTACGCCCTGAAGACGCTTGCAGTGTTCTCACTATTAGTAAGCAACGCCTACATTACAGGTGGTAGTATAATTAGTATAATCAGAGCCTTTTGTGCACATGATACATATGTCACAGGCATACTCCATGAGGCACAATTTCCATGCGACGTAATCGTAGGGCGCCAGCCTCCAATCAAACATGAGCTGTTTGACTATTCGTATAATTGTACAATCGATCTTTGAAGGTGAAACCTGATACTACAGACAAGGGAGATTTCGATGGGCAAGGTTGGGCTATTGAACAGAAGGCTCAATAAATTTTTCATTATGCCATTGACGATTACTTTGTAAATTGGCGATAGCATTGCGATTCACCAGTACTGGCATTAGTTCAAGCTCCAGTGTCACGACTTCGATACATAGCTAATATGTTGACTAAATGGGATAGACAGAACCATTAGGTAGTTTGGCAAGCCCCGAATCAATCCAGTCATTGAGCATGCACGATAGACAATACTCGAAATCTTGATAGATGTATAACCGTCTCTTCTCAACCTGAAACGTTGGAGGTTATTCAAGTCGTTGTTCTTTGACAAACGGATACTCAATTACGCACGTAGCCCTAACTTCTCTAACAAACACACAAAGCTGCAATTCTTCACCACATTGTCCCTGCCAATTGACGACAAAATCCTCAACTGTGGGAAATTGTGACTTGCCCATTGCCAATAGAAATCTTTCATAATAGAACAAATAAATACAATGAATCTATCCATTATTGTAGCTTCGTCAGGAAGGGACCACCCATTGTTGCCCAGGGAAATCTCACACACTTGCTCTATGATTGCACAATGCTATTGCCGGTGTATACCATTGTTATTCTCGTTGAGATCCCTTGAGAGCTTCTTAAGCTTGTTTCTGAGGTACTTAAACAGAAGATTTGTCCACCTTGGGATTTTTGCCTCATCAGATAGTTTTTTTTTGCAACCTTGCAACATTCAGTTGATATCTGATTTATGACTTCTTATATTCAATTTATTGTTTTTCAAAGAGTACACTTGGATTCAGAAACCAACAACAAAAAATGCCAAATCCAGATTCACGACCGTCTTCCGAGGAGGGACAGGACCCCTCAGAAATGTCCACTATAATAATCGAGGAGTCCAGCTCGGTGTTCGGCAGCAGTAACGAAGATAAAGAGAATATACCACCCTCACATACGCCGCCCCAGCCACAGTTCACCCAATATGTTGAGGAAAGTGTTCATGGTGAGGAGGAGATCGACGGTTATGCTCAGGAGGAGCGCAATGTACGAGAACTTTCGTATCTAAATGATGATCCAGACCGCATTGAATACGGAGGCAATCCTCTTCTCTTCTTTGGAAAAATGGAAGAAAGTGTTGATAAAGCAATTTACATAAACGTACTGAGACGGGAATGGTACGGCGACGATGCAGCGGAAGCAATGCGCTATCAATTCAGATTTACCCCAGAGGAAATACGGGACAGGGCGGCGGCGAGACATGGTGGACAGACTTTTTATGACTACATGGTGCAAGAAGGGGAAGCGGTAGATTTGAATAAGATCGCGGGAGATGAAACCCAAGAGCAGCTTGATAATAACCTAGAGATAAGAGAAGAAGAGTGGAGGGATGGAACTCATCCGGATGCCGTTCCAGATTGGGACGACGATGATTATGATCAAGACGATGGCTATTATCAAGGCGATGACTACGATCGACGGGGTTACGATGATCAAGGCAATGAACATGATCGAAGGAAAGACTATGACGATGGAGGCAATGATTATATTCAAGGCAATGACCACAATCAAGGCGACGATCACGATGATGGAGATGATCATGACGATGAAAAGAGAGACAAAGGCAAAAGAAAAAGAGCAAGATCAGAGTTCGAGACGTCGAGTGAAGAGTCGAATAGTGATAATCAAGGTGACGATGAAGCCGGCAGTGGGTCGACGGATAGAACGAGACTGATGCCGGACTCTAATTCAGAGTCTAGGAACCCGAAGAGAAGAAGACTGTCGGATGGTGAATCTGATCATAGGAGGGCGTCAAGAGCACAGAGGACTCCTCAACGAATTAGCCACGATGAAGCAGCAGCGAGGCAACTTCAACTGGAATTATACCAGGAGCAACCAGAACAGACAGAGGAAGAACACCAGCGACAGCAGGACGAAAGACGTGACTTATTTTTGCGGGCGAAAGAGCTGGGAGAGAGTCTTGATAGACGGCAGTCAGATCAGCAGCAACCACGACAGCTGCCAGAGCAGCTACCACAGCAGCAACCGCAGCCGCAACAAAGAATTCAGCAACCACAACAGCAGGAGGCGGAAGAAGCGGAGCAGAGACGGGGAGAGACAAGATTGGAGGCCGAAAGGAGGGCACAAAATAGGGAGGAAATACAAAGGGTACATGAGCATGAGCGACGTCTACGAGGTGAACTTGAACGTTTGCAGGTAATACAGGATTCACAGGAGGGATTGACAGAGGAGCAACAACAAAGACGTCAGCGGCTAACTGACGAGCTCTTCACATTACGACAACGAGAGGGGGAACTTATGCAGCGGCGGCAAATACATGGGGTAGAGTCAGGTCTATGGGATCATGAATGGCGCGAGCAACGACTAAACGAACAGCTTTCTCAAGTACAGCGTCGACGGGAAGTTCTAGAACAGCAACTAGAACAATGGCAACAACTACGGCTTCAACATCCATTGAGGTTGGAGGAGCAGGCGCAAGAGAATAACCAAGTAGAGGAGTTTAACCGACTGGGACGGGAAGAGCGGCGTCTAGAAGAGGAACTGAGGCAGCAGCGGCGACGATCATCATACAGCAGAGATGTCTTGCGCAGTGAAAGACAAAAACTCAAGGATTATATAACCTGCCCGCCGACAGGGGAGGAAGAAGAGCAGAGGCGACGTGAAAGCCTAGAGTGGAACAGACAATTTGCGGAATCTAGGCAAGCAGGTATGGCATGGCTAGAGCAACGGCGTCGGGAGGTGGAAGAGGGAGAACGCGCGCAAGAACTGGAGCAGCAACAGCAGCAGCAACAACATGAACGACGACAGGGACGACAGCCAAGAGACCCGTGGCCGTCACTACTATCGCAGCTGGAACGTCCGCATCAGCAACATCGACAGCAGCAAAACAGTCTACAGAGCCAGCCGGGTCGACGGGAGCAAGAACGCGAACAGGAACAGGAACAGGAACAGGAACAGGAACAGCGAGGTCGACGTCGACAGCCAGGCGGATACCCGATTGAATCACAAAACCAACCACCGCCCATACCCGGACATATAATCGGGCCTCAAGGACCGCAACAGCCGCAGCAACAGCAACAGCAACAGGGACGACGACAACATAGCAGAAATCCAGCTCAATCGCAGAATCAACCACCGCCACCACCTGCATGGCTATTCGGACCACGACGTGTATTCCGGCAACCAAGGCAACAAGGGGATCCTTCTAATAGAAATCAATCAGGATGGAATGAAAGTTCCTCATCTGATGGTTCAAGGAAGAGAAGACGGGATACAAGTTCAAGAGACGCTGACGATGAGGAGGATCAGGAGGAAAACCTTGTCAGAAGACCACTAAAGAGAGCGAGAAGACAAAGCCCAGCATCGGATCAAGCACCGAGATTGTCAGCGGCTCAACAGGCATCACGAGCCCTGCAACGCGTCATTGAAGAAACACCACAACGGGCTGAAGAAACAACTGAACAAGCGCAAGGACAAGCCTTAGGTCAGGCTCCACGACAGCTTCTACCAGCAGCAGAGATAAGGGAACGACGATCAACGCCACGAGAAGTCCAAGTGTCATCACTATTCACCAATCCAAGGACCAGAGAAGCAATAAGAGCAGGTGGATTCACCGGACGTCCATCAGCAAGTGGTGGGGCCTGGCTCGTAGGGCCTGAGGAGGCATCAAGGGCTCGAGACAATTTACAAGAAGAGCGAAGAATATCTGAGATACAAGCATTAGAAGAAGCCAAGAACGCAAGAAAAGCGATACCTGATGATACTTCTTCAGAGTCTTTATCTCTGCCTGTGACTCCACCACCACAAGCAGTAAGAGCGAGACAATCGATGCCAGCACGAGTGCCACCACTATTTTTAGTTCCAAGACAAATTTCTTCTGCTCCACGCCCAGCTCGTCCGCAAAATCCAGCTCCTATTGAACCGCCAATTCATCCTCGGCCACCAAGTTTTCTACCGGGGCCAGCTATAATTCCATCACCGGCTTATCCCCAAGCTCCGGCTACGGCTCCAGTTGAACGGCGACCTTTAGCACAGCTTTGGCCACTACCTCGACCGCCAGCTCAACAACCTGCAGAAGTACATGCAGCACCACCACCATCAACAGTCCCAGAGACACAGCCGGCATTATCTCAAGCTCAAGATCCAGCTCTTGCCGGTGCTGCTCTGGCACCATCCCCTCCTCGGCCAAGAAGAGGCCGAAACCGGACAACAGCACGTAGCCCAATCCGAAAAAGCACACGCGTGAGAAAACAAACTTCACGTGCCAGGGAATCTGAAGCGCAGGCCGCTGCAACCCGTCGGCCCAAGCGAGAACAAGCCAAGCGCCCGCGTCAAGGTGAACGACAGAGCCAGACTCAGGTCCATGTTCAACCTCCAGCTCAACCACCAGCTCAACCTCCGGTTCGACCACCAGCTCAGCCTCCTGCTCGACCACCGGCTCAACCTCCGACTCGACCCCCTGCTCGACCTCCAGCCCAGCCCCCGGCCCAACCGCCGGCTCAACTTCAGAATGTGAATCAGGATCAGGATCTGAATACGGGGCAGGCACCTGCACAAGATAATCCTCAGACAAAGCCACAACGGAGAGGGAGAAGACCAAGTAAGTGGTGGGAGCTGCCGTACGATGTAAGCAACTTGCGTCGTAGTACGAGGACCAGGAAGCCTCCTGATCGCTTTACTCCTACAAAGTGGTAATTGCTCCTCTTTTTTTGATGTTTTAAGCTTTTTACGTTTCATGGTCTTATGGTTTTATGTTTTTATAATTTCACGTTTTTATCAAAGTTTTCATGTTTTGCTTTTGACTTTGTGCAGTTCTGTTTGACGGAGGTTTAGCAAGACAGATTGTATTTGAATTTGAAGTAATTGATTTATGAACGATGTCTGCTACTCCCCCGTATTGCCTTTATCAACTGAAATCTGAATCAGAAATGAGTTGATATGTTTGTATATCCGAGTCGGGGGGGGGGGGGGGGGGGGGGGGGGGGGGGGGGGGGGGGGGGGGGGGGGGGGGGGCGGGGGGGGGGCGGCGGGGAGG